>OY856411.1:1359708049-1360308049 GCA_963693085.1 Alisma plantago-aquatica | reverse complement strand
TTTTGGTGTTCCCTTTTCTTCTATCACAAACGATGGTCCTTTATCAGCTGGTGACACCTGATTGGGCCACATCGGAGTAGGATCAAAGCAAAGTGGATTGGGTGTTTGGATAATGAACCACACATGGATTTTGCTTGAGTTTTGATCAGTCAAATATTCATAAATTCACAGTAATTCAACCATTGCTAAGAGAATTACAAATAAATAGTCATTGGAAAGGATTTTTTGAGTAGAATCCGATTTTTGGGTTTTCTAGTTATGTTTTATCTTCCCATTCTAATGTTTTATTAGAAACCCTAATTTTAATAATGAAACCCTATTATGTATCACATGTGATTAATGTGACCTAGACCAGTAATCATCTAACAAAGTTCCTAATTTAATTATGTTGATCAGTAAGCCTAACCCTAATGCACTCAACCCTAATATATCCTAATTCAACCTCAGATCAATACAAGGTATTGAATTATGATGTTCAATAATCATGTACATGTACTACGAGCCTAATCAAGACAAGGGAAGATTTGACCTAGGATTTGATCAAGATCAAGAGACTATCTTCGGATCAAATTTTCTCCAAGGTAAATGGGTCATGCTACTGAGCACAAGTATTTACGAATGATTACATGCTAAGTATAAAGTAGACATTATTATTTCAAGTTTAATGTTCTAATCATGTTCACTATGTTACTGCTTGATGATTGTTATATGTTATGTGCTTTGGTTATAATGTTCATCAAGATTAGTGCTTATGATTAATGTTTCATGAAATTAATGTTTAAGATCAAGAGGGAGTATTCCCATCATGTTAAAGTTAAAGGATCATGTTAATGTTAATTTAATGTTAATGATCTAGTTAATTGGAATTGAATTAGTCATTATATGCTCCCAAATCATAGACCTCAAGGGGTCGTCAAGGGATTTCCTAGCATCAAGGGATTTCCAAGAAATCTTGTGCTCCTTAGGGGGCATCATAGAGGGATGCATACATTTACTATTCAATTCTTCATGTTAAGAAGAATTCAATAATTCTTATAGTTAATTCATCATTTTGCTTATGTTATAAAGTGGCAATACCATTTACTGATGTGTTGATTTTCCCATTTTCATGGATGGAGACACAATGTCCCTAGGAGTTGGAGCACATAAGGACTCAAGAGGAGATAGAAAGGACTGGAAGACCTCCAAGAGCTAACTGGTGGGGTTCCATCCATATTAGGTGATCCAATAACATAGCAATGTTTACTTTTATACTTAGTTTTCAATGTTTAAAAATTATTATAATTTTAGAAATGTTATAGAAGCCAATTATAGTTTCTTATTCAAAGAACAATGTATGAATCTCAATGGTGATTTGTATATTTATCTACAATGATCATATTAATGTGACATCCCCCTTCAAGATACATGCTTCCACTCATATTCAATATATGGGGTGTTACATAATGTTATCAGAGAGAATAAATGGATGGACACCAGGAAGCAATCATATTCATAGCTCTAACCCTAGAATGAAGATATGAGATTAGGGTTTAGGGATATATTCTCAAAGGAAAAATACCATGACTGATTATAAGAAGATTTTCCACCTTAAAAGAGATAGAGATGTCAGAGATAAATGTTTGCCTAGTTTAGATATCACATATCAACCTATCCTAGCTAATGAGATACCCTCTCCATTCTCATTAGTTATGGCTAGCCAATTGAGAATAGAAGAGGAATGTCATGAGCATGAGAACTTTGATGCATCTCTCTTTTTTTATTGGTCTATGTGGTATGGGACACATGTATTAGAGGTAGCATGTTAAGGTCCAACATCTCTGGATTTGTGCCTGATCACCACATATCTAGATATGTAGGAGATACCTATAGCCATAAGGGTAATCATTCACCTATGTTTAATATTAAGAAAAATATGACAAGTTGAAGGTAGGTGCCCTTAGGAAACCCTAAGTATATGTTGAGAATATGAGGAATGACATAATAGTTAGTTTATGTCCACCTGAACCCTTTTATGAAATATATTGTCACACCCCAAATTTCAAAGAAAATTTTAACTTTAGAATGGGGCTTTTTCGAAATAAAAATAATTGAGGGTTTTAATGCAAAAAGACAATGTGATGGTATTTCTTATATGAAAATGAGATAGGAAAACTTAAAATGAGACTCAATTGTATTTTCCATTTCAAATGTGAATTATATGAATCAATTAACTCAAGTTGATCCTCTTTTCTTTTATGTCTCCTCCAAGATGGCAATAAAGCATAAAAATGGAATAAAAGGTGTTTTATGACTCTTGGATGAGTGAGTAATGTACATCTCAAATTTGATCCAAGGATTCAATAAAAGAAGATTTTCTAAATTATCTCACCCTTTAATGCATTTATAATTAATATTAATAGCCACTATGGAACAAACACGTACAAAACCAAAATCTAATTGCATAAAAGGGTTCATACCTTCAAATTAACCCATGGTTTTGAAGTGATTTGGGCTTTGTTTGACCCTCAAAATGAATTAAACAAATTTGTATGTAGTTTAATTAAGATATTAATTTGAAATGCATTCAATGCATTGGATTTACTAAAGTCTGTGTATTTTTATGTTGTCATGCACCTTGCCTTCCTTTTCTTTTCCTGGACAATCTTATGGCCCAACTTCTTTTCCCTCATGATCTGACGGCTGAAAAGTTATCATCTACCTCCTCTATCTCTGCAAGTCTGAACACATCTATGTTGTTTCCTTCACTGATCTCGTTCACAATCAATTCCTCTCCATTTTATGAGATTCTTTCTCCTTTATGTTTGTCTCTCTCTCCCATTTCTATCAAGATATTACTCGCCTTCTCCTTTAACCTGTGCACAAAAAGACTAATCTAGGTCTTTCCCCTCTCTCACGACAAAACTCACATGCATTGAATCAACCCTCCCCTTGCATATTTTAGGTTTCCAACACGACCGCTAGACAAAGGGAAATCCTCCTCACTCAAGTTGTCCTCCAACACCCTCAGGATCCTTGACCTATTCAATTCCAGTATCCAACGACCTTGTATACACCTTAGCCTCCACCATCACCTCCGACCAAATTGGCAATGTGGTAAACTTCCCTAACCCTCTATGTACCTTCTTCTATCACCAGTTTTCTCCCAGAAGGCCTGAAGTGCCATATCCTATAGTCCTACTTGAGGACCAAGCCGGTGTTCACGCCGCAGCCACCTAGGGCCTCTACAAACATGGGAATGCTCCATAAATATCCTATATACCTCAAAAAGTCTTCATAAACACACAAATTTGTTTTACTAACCTCTTTCTAGTAGTCCTAACTTTGAGCTCGGTTTTTACATATTTTTCCATGGTCATTCTAATGCTTTTAGTATCCACAACCTAGGTTCGTCTTGACCACTGGAAGTCGGTGAAGGTAATGGGGTCATCCCCCATATTTGATCACCGATCAACCTCGATTATTGATCACACCATGAGTCCATGAATATCTTCTTCCTTGTACACCATGGAGGGGAAGAAGCCAGGTTGTAAGATGACAATGGTACCCCTAGTCGTTGAATCGAATGATTATTTCTGCATGGGTATTTTCGGGTTTTAACATGATCTTTTCTTCTTTTGCAAATGAAGGTTCTTTACCAGATGGTGACACCCAATTGGGCCACGTCAGAGTAGGCTCAAAGATAAGTGGACCGGGTGTTTGGATAATGAAGTACACATGGATTTTCCTCAAATTTTGATTGGTCAGATATTCACAAATTCACAGTAATTCAACCATTGCTAAAAAAGTTACAAATAAATAGTCATTGGAAAGGATTTTTTAAGTAGAATCAAATTATTGGGATTTCCAATCATGTTTTTCCTTCCTGTTCTGATGTTTTATTAGAAACCCTAATTTGACTCATGAAACCCTAATTATGTAACACATGTGATTAATATGACCTAGACTAGTAATCATCTAGCCAAGTTCCTAATTTAATGATGTTTATCAGTAAGCCAAACCCTAATGCACTCAACCCTAATTGTAATGACCCCACCTCCTGGTAACCCCCAATCAAGGGAGACCAGAAGGTCAAAGTCATTATCCCAATTAACATGATTGAAGGTTCGACAAATAATCAATAATAATTATCAAATTCTACCAAACTAAACTGAAAGATGGTATAAAATAAAACTTTGCATACATTTTAAAAACTTTGGATATCTAACTTCTATCCATGACTGGAATAGATTCTAACTAATCCTCCTTGCACTTTAATTCTTATTTTCACAATGTGCCACTGTAACGACCCTGCCTCCCGGTAACCCCCACTTAAGGGAGACCAAGAGGTCAGAGCTGTTATCCCAATAAACCAGATCAAAGGTTCAACAATTAATCAATAAAAATTATGAAATTCTACCAACTAAACTGAAATCTAGTATAAAATAAAACTTTGCATACCTTTTTCAAAAAATGGGATATTTACATCTATCCACAGCTGGAGTTATTCTAACTAATCCTCCTTTGTACTTTTACTTCTTATTTAATTCCACAGATGCCACTTTACTATTTGTCCTTTTCAATCTTGTACCTAAAATGTCGACAAACAAGATGTCGGTGAGCATATAGGAATATGTTGGTATGTGGGGACAACCAAAATTTCACAAATATGTCTAACAATCTAAATATCACAACCAAGTTAATTAACAAGCCAAATTACGCTTTCACTATGACATTCTCCACCACTTTTGCCCTAACCCTGGAATACCCTCCTTAGGGTTTCTCTTTTGCCATTGAATTAAGGCCACCTTCTCAATCTCGAGCTTGGTACCTGGGGTCACCATTCATGGTGCCCTTTAGTCATGTAATGTCATAGGCCACCTTCTCCATCCTGAGCTTGGTGCCTAGGGTCACCACTCATTGTGCCCATGGGTCTTCCCTCCTGGGCTTGACATTTTTACATCATCCATCAGGGTGGCATGTAGGTGCGAGAATACACACTTGTAATATTATTGTGATAATCATAGTCACTTTATAATTTGCAAGTACAAACATCCAAACTGATAAGATGCATTCAATGCGATGAATCATCCAGGAAACTCTTCGGGAAACTAATGAGATTAACCATAATTAACCACATACCTGTCAGGCTGATTTGAGATAGAATTAATCCAATCAATGCAAGAAATCCAATAGGCAAGAAAGCACACAAAGAGATCCTGAAATATGCATACAATTTCCTATCATTGATCATGCCATCAAGATCTATTAAACCTAGCTCACTTACTAGGGTTTCTAGTCCAAATTTAGGGTTTCCATTGCATTTAGGGTTTCACTTCATTTTTACTATTTTAAACCCTAACTTTATACAATTACTGGCAAAGCCTAACTATCTCATCTTATTCTTCACGAAAGATATTAAGGTTACCTTTTAACAACATATAACCTTAATTTCGGATTAAAGGCACAATTAGCCATCAATGAAGTCCATTATGTTCTTCATACTAAAACTGGCAATTTTATCCTATTAATTCATGACAAGATCATTGGGCCTAATTATCATCTTCGGTTCCTTTTGGATTAACAACTCATAGTTCATTATGATCTAATTCACATATGAAATCTATTTATCATTAATTCCAGCTTTATCCATTAGAAAACCCTAATTACAATATTAAGGATATTTACCCACAATTAGGAACTTTTATATTCAAAATAGCTTAGAAACATCATTTAACAAAATATTTTCACATTTTTCAAATTAAATATGATCTTCTCCTCTTTTACCCTAAATTAGGGTTTCTAAATGCTTTATCATTCATAATTGGTGTAAAACCCTAAACCATGCAATAATTCATCTAGATCAGGTTCAAGTTCATCATTCACGTTGCCACAGGTTACTATTACTTAATTTCACCAATTAAACATCATGAACTTAACCATTAATTTCAAATAGGGTTTCTAACAAAATTTCAAAGCACTTTTCATTAATCTAGCATACTTTTGCAAATAGGAACAAAATTAGGATTTAAAAGTATTTTTATTAGATTCTTCAAATTCTCTTGATCAATATTCATATTTTACTTATCTTAATCAATGTTACCAATCTTTTACTACAATTTTTGTAAAATATTTACCTCTTGGCCAAAGGGACGCCGCCACATCAGCCTGGTGACTAGTTTTATCCTTTTCCACACTGGGTCAGGGTCCAGCGAACCGGACCTCGCCTCCTCAGCTGCGCGCACTCACACAAGTAGAGATCTTTAGACCCACAATTGTACTCTTTTGCCCCTGGTCTCTTTCACACGCGTCGAGGGTAGAGTTGTAAAGAGCCACAAACTCACCTTCAACCTCCCGTCACCTGGTTTGCGAGCCTGGTTCTCTGCCGAGTCAACGCAAGGGTTGACTCCAGGCTTCCAGGCCTTCGAGGAGAGGGAAACGACACTGGTAGCTCCACCTCCACCCCCCGAACTCATTGGGGGTACAAGCTCGATCAGAATTGGTCCAAAACTAGCAGACGACAAGGAGCTATTTCCTCAGTGGAACCTGCTCTAGCGGCGAGTCTTCGCACTGAACTGGTAGAAGGGATAAGGGTCGGGTGATTCGGAACCATCGTGCGAACGTTTTGGAATTCCCAGAGGGTACTCAAACTGCCTTTATATACCAATCAGTCCCAAAAGAATCTAATGTGAGCCCTGAGAATTAGGGAAACCCACTATCCTTCACGAACTAGGTCCATTTGGGGATTGCTCTACTCGGATTGAGTTTCTAAATGCAATGGGAAAGTTCCCCATAGGTGCTCGATCCTTGATCAACAAGGAATCTGGCCCCGAAATTCCCATATCCCTGTCTACTTTTCCCGTTCTTTGTTAGAGTGTAGCCGCCGTCGGATCCTTTATCCACGGATATCAGCTATGCGCCAAGAACAAGGAATATAGCCTAATATTGAAAAATCGTGAAATTTACTATAATCCCAACACTTTAGGGAATCTCGTAAAGGCCATAACTACCAAACCGAGTATCCAATAAATCCCAATTTTTTGGGAAACCTTTATATTTGCATTATCTTCCTTTATTCCAATTTTTGAGCCTTAAACTCGAAAGGAAAGATATGGTTTCTTCACATGCAAAGATATGTTTAATAAAACTCATTTAAGCATAATTTCTTTCTCATAATACTTTATTTTCTTAATTATGATTCCTTTTTCTATTAGAAACCATGTGAACACGAAATCTTTTCCAAGATGGATCCTTTATCCATATTTCCACACATATTCTTGTAATATTATCCTTATCTCACATTTCTTCTAAATAAGGCAATATTTAATTGATCTTTTATCTCTCTTGTAGCATTATCCTTGTAACTTAGACTCCTTGGAACCCAAGGAACCCAAGAGGCATGAAATCCAACTTTGGATAACATTCCATTTCGTTATATAGGTTTCTACATCTTTCTTTTCTCCTTTTCTCATTTAACCATTTAATCATTGAATTTCCTTTTTCATTTCCTTGTAATTGGGCCCAATAGCCAATAAATCCCACAAAACAACCAACAAGGCTATTATAAACGAGATCCATTTTGTAACATCCCTGACCTGGGTTATACTTTAACCATAGGTGTTTTGATTAAGAAAGATTATTATATGCTTAATATTATCTTGTGAAAAGTAATTAGGGCTCATGAGAAACTTATGTTTCAATTTTGGTCCTGTTTGAACAATGTTAAAGCAATGATTGCTTGTTTTGGACTAAAGTGCAAATCACCCAAGTTGAGGGGTTAACTTGCAAATTGCACATTATAAGTTTCTCCTATGATTTTGAGACATCATAAGAATGAATATGATGTAGTAGTATGGTTTCCACAAGCTTGGACACCAAGATTAAGCTTGTAAAGCAATCCTTGTGCATTAAAACCTAGTTTTGGTGTAGTGTGCAATTTACCCAAAACCTAGGGTTCAATATGCAAATTACCACTTCAATAAGGTCCATAATGTTTCTTGGCATCATGTAGAGCAAAGAAAATGATAGGGTCACCTCATTTGAATTAAGTTGGAGGAGAGATAATCTTGATATTAAAATAATCAAGATTTAATCCTAAGTGAAACCCTAATTCAATTTAGGGCAAAAATGAATGTATTAATTAAGGGGCCTTCAATCAAAATTAAAATGGTTGAATTCAGATGTGTGTGTATGAGCTTAAGGACTTGCAAAGGCACGATCATATCCTAAGGAGGTGAAATTCCACTCACCATTATAATAAGAAAAAGAATTTCCACTCAAATATGAATATTCTTATTATAAGGGTTAAGGTGCTTAATTTCTTTTCCCTTAATTCATGGATAATGGAAGGGATCTCAGTGGGGATAGAGATTCCCTTGAATGCAAGAAACCAAGGGGGGAGTGGTGTCAACAATTTTGGAATAAATAGACTTTTATAAGAGATTTTCTCTCTCCTCAATTTTCTTATAAAAGTACCTTTTCCAAGCCAAAACAAAGGCTTTTTCGGATTTCTTTCTTTCCCCTTGCTTGGAAAACGACCACGGAGCTTGAGAGGATCAGGAGGACGACCCCCAACCTGTTGGTAAGGTTCTTGATCCAAATCACCTTGATTCCATGGTGGAAATCGAAAATAAATTATGGATTTCTTACTATTTCGATCTCCTCTTCAATTCTAACCATTCCTTTTCACTCAAACCTTGAGGACGTGCCATGGAATGGTGAAAGGAGTTGCATCCACCATTTTTTCCGTGGACATAGAGCTTTGGAGCTCAATTGGAGGTGGGTTTTATAAGTTGAACCCTTTTTCATTGTTATTCAACCATTAATCTTGCAATTTCAATGATTCCTTCATTATCTTGATTAATTGCTGGTTGAAATTGATTAATTCATGAAATTAGAAGTTTTTAGAACTTCAGGGACGAAGGCATATGATGAGGAAATCATCTTGGATACTTTTACCATTGAAATCTTGTTCCAATCGGTTTCAACATGTTTGCTCATGCGGTTTCACCAAACGGTTTGAGAGCAAACAGTTTGAAACCATTTGAGATCAAACGGTTTCAAAACCGTTTGAGAAGGTTGACCAAGGATTGACCGTTTGAGAATACTATTCCTAATTATGTTGGTTAATAACTCACCAAATTTGATGGGTTAAATCCCAAGTAATCATGAGTTAAAGGCTAATTAATTAGGGAAACATAATTGGATTAAGTGCTGATTGTTCAGCTTGATTAATTTAACGTTTTGGGAAAACGGTTTCAAAACCGTTTGTGATGGTTGAACAAGCGTTGACCGTTTGATATTACTGTTCCTCATTATGTTGGTTGATAACTCACCAAATTTTATGGATTAGTTCCAAAGGAATCGTGAGTTGAAGGCTAATCAATTAGGTAAACCTAATTGGATTAAGTGCTGATTTTCAATCTGATTAAGTTGACCTTTTTGGGCAAACGGTTTCAAAACCGTTTGAGTGAGTTGACCAAGGGTTGACCGTTTTCTATTACTGATCCTAATTATGTTGGTTAATGACTCACCAAATTTGAGGGTTTAATTCCCAAGGAATCATGAGTTGAAGTCTAATCAATTAGGCAAACCCTAATTGGAATTAGTGCTGAAATTCAAATGAGTTAATTTGAGATTTTGGGTTGATCAGCCCAAACGGTTTCAAAACCGTTTGGGGATCACCCAAACGGTCTCAAAACCGTTTTGGGATCACCCAAGACCGTTTTTAGGTCTAGGGTAAAGTATGGATATGTGTTTGAAGATCCAAAGATGTGGTATGAACCCTAATCGGCTAAGTGATGATTTTGCAAGTGATTGAGATGATGTTTTGGGTTGATTGGCCCAAATAATTTCAAAACCATTTGGGGATCACCCAAACGGTCTCAAGACCGTTTGGGGATCACCCAAGACCGTTTGGAGGTCTAGGGTTAAGAATAGTTGACCAATTGAAGGTCCAAAGGTACCAGATCACTTTGCAATTAAGTGCTGATTTGATGATCAACTTAATATCTCAAACCCTAATGATTTTTCACTAGAATCCAAGGGTTGGATGAGCCAAACGGTCTCAAGACCGTTTGGAGGTCACTCAAGACCGTTTGGAGGTCACTCAAGACCGTTTGTAGGTCTAGGGTTGAGTATGGTTAAGAAATTGAAGATCCAAAGATACTAAGTTGAAGTATAATCAATTGCTGATTTGGTGATCGATCCAATGATCAAAACCTTAATTGGTTGACTTGGATTTTGATGATATGATGGGAAAAGGGTCTCAAGACCATTTGGTGGTCATCCAAACGACCTCAAGACCGTTTTGGGGTCAGGTCATGCTCAATTTGGATGATGGTTCAATGTTTTCAAAGTAACTAATCTTGCATTGATTAATGTTGAAGGATCAACGATTCCAAACCCTAATTCAATTGATTTAAACCCTAATTGATGATCAATTGAGGGTCGATTGAGGGTCAAATCAGTTGAAGGATGACCTATTAAACTCATTTGAAGTATGAGTATAGGTCCAATTGATGATTGGTTCCATGAATTCAATGATTGAAGGAATCAACATTGGAAACCCTAATTCAATTGGATACCTTATGTAATGGAGGTTCAATGTGATTGAATATCTTGAGAATTATGATGATGAATGTTCTATTGATCCAATGATGATTAGTAATGATAATCAATGAAGGTACAAAGGTTGAAACCCTAATAGTACCTAAGTGATTAGTGCCAATTAAGGGATAAATCCCTAATTTCTTATAGTATCAATAACTTGATACACTATGTTAATCATAGTTGTATGAACTTGATTGAAGGGTTGATGTGACCTAATCAAGTTGAAAGGATAAAATAATAAAATTCATACATGAATATGATTCATGTGATGATCTTCTGTAGCACGAATGTATAAGGTAGCACGGCCGTGGAGGATTCACTTTGCACGACCGTGCAAGGTAGCACGGCCGTGGTGACTTTCTTTTCACGATCGTTCCTGGTTGCACGGTCGTGGTGCTCTATGCTTGACATAGAGATGATTTGAAAGTGACCTATCATGGTAGTTTTGTTGATTCCCAACTTAAGGATGAGAGAGAAACTCATACCTTGTGTTGATGATCATTTAATGGTACATGATGAGAATAAATAAGTATGATTGAATACTTATGGTATAAATGTTGGCTCCTAGATGTGTGGAGCAATGAATTAGAGTTTGATCATTGATAATATGATCTTGAAAACCTAAATGGTTAATAGTGGAAAACCCTAACCCTAATGAAGGGTAATGATATGTGATGGGGATCCTAATCCTGGTAAAGGAATAAGGGTGATACCCTTAAATTAATGATACATTTGTTTCTGCATGGTGTTGATAGATAATTGATGTACTACTATCATATGTGCTAACCATGCAGGTATCATGAGATGATGGGCATAGCCAGGTATGAGCTATGATGTGTTATTAATTTGAATTTGTTTATTGAGCCTTGTGTGCCATAATATACCTTTTTGCCTGGTAAGAGGTAGCAAGATAGTTAATGGGCCCCAAGTTCCATGATGGATGCTTGTGTAACAAGTATCATACTTATCTTGGTCAGATGACCTAAAGGTGTTAGTTACCTGAGAATTTGGTAACAATGCTCAGATGATGAGCTAAGGGTTTGAATACCCAGGATCACATGGTTAAGGTATTGAAATTGTGAAGGGATGAGAATTCCCAGTGTTGAAATGAGGGATTGAGATCCCAATGTATTACAAAAATTAAGAAGTATATTGCTGAAAATAAGTACATGTTTCTTTATAGCATTTATGTTAATAAGTTATGTTTGAAAACTTGGCTGATGCTAAAAGAATATGATAATGTACTTAATTAATCAAGTGAAATTTATTCATGTAGTGCTCTGACCATAGATCCATCATTGTCAGAAGCAGGTGATGGTGAAACAGGTTTTCCTGAAGGATCTCCTGGAGCTCGTATATTTTGAATATATGGGGGTAAATGGGCAAAAATATCCGTACGTCCAGATTGCAGAAATAGAGGGAAAGGTTAATAACAAATCTCTCAATTACTCAGGATTTCGGGAGGGATGTATCACAAATCTCCCGAGGATACTGGGTCGATGGGGTAAAACTCTCGATCTCGAAGAGAGTGTAGTTGAGGCTGTAACTCTATAGCTAGATGCCACTATACCCTGGCAAGCAATTTTAGTAGAGACACGAGATGTCCTGCAGGTTCTCTCGCACTGATCGGGAGGCAGTGAGGTCATGGGAACCCGACTCTTTCCTAGACCTTGTATGGTACCGATTTTGACTCCTAAAAGTGGTCGATTGGAGTATGAGGGGTATACCTCATCTCCTCATAGCTTAAATTATGTTTGTATAACGTAATCAGCCGAGTAGCGTATTTGCATAAGTTTGAAATACGAGAATCACCGGTTTATGTTATCCTGCTTAGCATGTTCTAGATGCATAAATGTTGTTTGTGTTATTCAATTCTTTATTGAATAGTGACTTGCTACTTAATCAAGTTATAACTGATATACTTGCATAAGAATGTTGCTCTAAACTGCATAGATATTGAGTTATCTGCTGTTGATTACATATGATTCCATTAAACTGCAATAACAATGTTATCGGCGGAGAGTTATATCTCTCGCTGGGGCAATTTACATATTGTCTGACCCCCGTGGGATCAACATTTTTAGGTAACTGCCAATGAAAAGGCAAGAACCCAATTACAGAAGGAGAGCAGCAGTAGCAGCAAGGACAACAGTAAATCCCAGGTGGGGATATGAGTTGTCAAGTTGTATATAGATAGTCCTATGTGTTGTCTCTGTACTCTCGGGTCCTAGGAGTAGAGTTTTAAATGTATCAATCTGAGTTTTGGCTTGTTGCCTCAAAGTTTTTATACTGCCTATGTATATTTGTTAACAGGGCAGTCAATGTTGTAATCCTTGAAAAGGAATGGTATAGGTTGTGTACTTGTGAAATAGGATGAATTTGAAATACCTTAGTTTTTGGCTAAAGAGTTTTCCTATGAATGGATCTCTTTGAAAAAGTTTTAATTTTTTAGTGATTTTTGGTATTCCGCTGTAAATAATTCGCTTCCACATTAGTTAATCCTGTTTTCATGAGACGGTTGCCACAATTAGTGGTATCAGAGCTCTAGGTTCGCTGAGTCTACAGAGACATAGGACTAAGGTATCGAGTTTGTGATAGTGTCCTCTAGTATACCCTATAATGATTTCTGCTTGTACAGAGAAAGGGTAAAAGTTAAAATGACTGGAGAACACAAGGAACACATTGTTGGGAGCAATGTTGTTGCACCAAGAAGAGGTGCAAGGGATCAGGCAAGAATAGAATGAGTGCCTAAGAATCCCCATTAAGACCTGATCAGGATAGAGAATCCTATGATCATGCTCTTGTTGGGAAGATTGGGGCAACAGTAATGCGAATAAGTGGACTGGATACTAGCCTTACGATCTAGGTTATCAGTCCTTAATACAGAAAGCTTGAGCTTTAAAAGAGTTCTTAAATGACTTAGTCATGTTAGAACAAGGGAAAATATGGAAAAGATTAACTTATGGCAAGAAAGTAGACTCTGCCATGAGTTTAGACAGATAATAAATCTGTGATGGTAGTGCCTAAGAAGGGGCAATAAGCAGAAAAAGTAGGGAATGGTCTCTATAATTTTAGAGACATTTGCCTAATGGTTCTAAAAAGCCAAAGTTTCTGGTACTAATAGTGCAATAAATGCCTAGTGTACCAGGGAAGTAGCCACTAAATAAGTGCAAAGGTCTTAACCTTTCACCTGTAAGATTCCATGGCCTAGTTTTTGCTTCAGTAATAAGACTAATAAGACCATGATGTGAGGACAAGGTATGCTATTAATGTGTACATGTCGAGTACACTAAACCCTTTTTGTTATAAAAAAAGAGGATTGTTGATTTTGTTTTCCCTATTGGTTGCTATATAGGGAAGAAATGATGAGAGCTAAAATTTGAATTTTGTTCAATATTCTTTTAAATGCTCTATATTGATCTTACCTCTATGAAAGAGGAAGAGGTATAGAAGAGATGCCTGGATAAAATCCAGGGATGTTAAATATTATGTTATGATAATATGAAAAGCAAGAAATATGATAGCATGTAAGTTCATACTACTTGATCTCAGTACTTGTAAAGCTTGATCAGGTATACAACTATTGATGATAAAGTGAGTATGGAAACTCTTAGATTGATATCTTTTTGATTGCCCTGATCAAGCAATCATTCTGAGACAATCTAATGAGTATCATGAAATTGGAAATATGGTATGGATAAATGTATCATACCTTAAGTACAAGAAAGAGGGATCTAATATGAATTCAGATCAGTATGTGTATATGAGGAAGTGGTCAACTATGAAATCAGTATGATTATATAAAATGATATGAACATCCTATGTTAGGGGTTTATGCTTTGCACAAACATAACAACTAAATATGTCTTTAAGATAAGTTCTCAATTGACTATATGAGAATATTGTGTGAAGGAACTTTTTTCTAATCAAAGTTCTATGATGTCTCCATAACAATGAGGTTTTATGAAGAGACATGATGATATGATGAATGAATAATATATGTTCCCTTTATCTGGGATTTCAGGGACGAAATCCTTGTTAGGGGTTTATAATTTGTAACATCCCTGACCTGGGTTATGATTTAACACTAGGTGTTTTGATTAAGAAAGATGATTATATGCTTAATATTATCTTGTGAAAAGTAATTAGGGCTCATGAGAAACTTATGTTTCAATTTTGGTCATGTTTGAACAATGTTAAAGCAATGATTGCTTGTTTTGGACTAAAGTGCAAATCACCCAAGTTGAGGGGTTAACTTGAAAATTGCACATGATAAGATGCTCCTATTATTTTGAGACATCATAAGAATGAATATGATGTAGTAGTATGGTTTCCACAAGCTTGGACACCAAGATTAAGCTTGTAAAGCAATCCTTGTGCATTAAAACCTAGTTTTGGTGTAATGTGCAATTTACCCAAAACCTAGGGTTCAATATGCAAATTACCACTTCAATAAGGTCCATAATGTTTCTTGGCATCATTTAGAGAAAATAAAATGAGAGGGGCACCTCATTTGAATTAAGTTGGAGGAGAGAGAATCTTGATATTAAAATAATCAAGATTTAATCCTAAGTGAAACCCTAATTCAATTTAGGGAAAAAAATGAATGTATTAATTAAAGGGCCTTCAACCAAAATTAAAATGGTTAAATTCAGATGTGTGTGGATGAGCTTAAGGCCTTGCAAAGGCACGAGCATATCCTAAGGAGGTGAAATTCCACTCACCATTATAATAAGAAAAAGAATTTCCACTCAAATATGGATATTCTTATTATAAGGGTTAAGGTGCTTAATTTCTTTTCCCTTAATTCATGTATAATGGAAGGGATCTCGGTGGGGATAGAGATTCCCTTTCATGCAAGAAACCAAGGGGGAATTGGTGGCAACAATTTTAGAATAAATAGACTTTTATAAGAGATTTTCTCTCTCCTCAATTTTCTTATAAAAGTACCTTTTCCAAGCCAAAACAAAGGCTTTTTCGGATTTCTTTCTTTCCCCTTGCTTGGAAAACGACCAAGGATCTTGGGAGGATCAGGAGGACGACCCCCAACCTGTTGGTAAGGTTCTTGATCCATTTCACCTTGATTTCATGGTGGAAATCGAAAATAAATTATGGATTTCTTACTATTTCGATCTCCTCTTCAATTCTAACCATTCGTTTCCACTCAAACCTTGAGGACGAGCCATGGAATGGTGAAAGGAGTTGCATCCACCATTTTTTCCGTGGACATAGAGATTTGGAGCTCAATTGGAGGCAGGTTTTATAACTTGAACCCTTTTTCATTGTTATTCAACCATTAATCTTGCAATTTCAATGATTCCTTCATTATCTTGATTAATTGCTGGTTGAAATTGATTAATTCATGAAATCAGAAGTTGTTAGAACTTTAGGTACGAAGGTATATGATGATGACATCATCTTGGATACTTTTACCAACGAAATCTTGTTCCAATCGGTTTCAACATGTTTGCTCATGCGGTTTCACCGAACCGTTTGAGAGCAAATGGTTTGAAACCGTTTGAGATCAAACGGTTTCAAAACCATTTGATAGGGTTGACCAAGGGTTGACCGCTTGAGAATACTATACCTAATTATGTTGGTTAATAACTCACCAAATTTTATGGGTTAACTCCCAAGGAATCGTGATTTAAAGGCTAATTAATTAGGGAAACATAATTGGATTAAGTGCTGATTTTTCAGCTTGATTAATTTAACTTTTTGGGAAAACAGTTTGAAAACCGTTTGAGATGATTGACCAAGGGTTGACCGTTTGCGATTCCTGTTTCTAATTATGTTGGTTGATAACTCACCAAATGTGATGGATTATTTACAAAGGAATCTTGAGTTGAAGGCTAATCAATTAGGTAAACCTAATTGGATTAAGTGCTGATTTTCAATCTGATTAACTTGACCTTTTTGGGCAAACGGTTTCAAAACCGTTTGAGTGAGTTGACCAAGGGTTGACCGTTTGCGATTACTGATCCTAATTATGTTGGTTAATGACTCACAAAAGTTTAGGGTTTAATTCCCAAGGAATCATGAGTTGAAGGCTAATCAATTAGGCAAACCCTAATTGGAATTAGTGCTGAAATTCCAATGAGTTAATTTGAGATTTTGGGTTGATTATCCCAAACGGTTTAAAAACCGTCTGGGGATCACCCAAACGGTCTCAAAACCGTTTGGGGGTCACCCAAGACCGTTTGTAGGTCTAGGGTCAAGTATGGATATGTGTTTGAAGATCCAAAGATGTGGTATGAACCCTAATCGGCTAAGTGCTGATTTTGCAAATGATTGAGATGATGTTTTGGGTTGATTGGCCCAAACGGTTTCAAAACCGTTTGTGGATCACCCAAACTGTCTCAATACCGTTTGGGGATCACCCAAGACCGTTTGGAGGTCTAGGGTTAAGTATAGTTGACCAATTGAAGGTCCAAAGGTACCAAATCACTTTGCAATTAAGTGCTGATTTGATGATCAACTTAATGGCTCAAACCCTAATGATTTTTCACTAGAATCCAAGGGTTGGATGAGCCAAACGGTCTCAAGACCGTTTGGAGCTCATCCAAACTGTCTCAAGACCATTTGGAGGTCACTCAAGACCGTTTGGAGGTCTGGGGTTGAGTATGGTTAAGCATTTGAAGATCTAAAGATACTAAGTTGAAGTATAATCAATTGCTGATTTGGTGATCGATCCAATGATCAAAACCTTAATTTGTTGACTTGGATTTTGATGATATGATGGGCAAACGGTCTCAAGACCGTTTGGTGGTCATCCAAACGACATCAAGACCGTTTGGGGTCAGGTCATGCTCAATTTGGATGATGGTTCAATGTTTTCAATGTAACTAATCTTGCAATGATTAATGTTGAAGGATCAACGATTCCAAACCCTAATTCAATTCATTTAAACCCTAATTGATTATCAATTGAGGGTCAAATCAGTTGAATGTTGACCTATTAAACTCATTTGAAGTATGAGTATAGGTCCAATTGATGATTGGTTCCATGAATTCAATGATTGAAGGAATCAACATTGGAAACCCTAATTCAATTGGATACCTTATGTAATGGAGGTTCAATGTGATTGAATCTCTTGAGAATTAAGATGATGAATGTTCTATTGATCCAATGATGATTAGTAATGATAATCAATGAAGGTACAAAGGTTGAAACCCTAATAGTACCTAAGTTATTAGTGCCAATTAAGGGATAAATCCCTAATTGCTTATAGTATAAATAACTTGATACACTATGTTAATCATAGTTGTATGAACTTGATTGAAGGGTTGATGTGACCTAATCAAGTTGAAAGGATAAAAGAATCAAATTCATACATGAATATGATTCATGTTATGATCTTCTATAGCACGACTGTATAAGGTAGCACGACCGTGGTGGATTCACTTTGCACGACCGTGCAAGGTAGCACGACCGTGGTGACTTTCTTTGCATGACCGTTCCTGGTTGCACGGCTGTGGTGCTCTATGCTTGGCATAGAGATGATTTGAAAGTGACCTATCATGGTCATTTTGTTGATTCCCAACTTAAGGATGAGAGAGAAACGCATACCTTGTGTTGATGAGCATTTAATGGTAAATGATGAGAATAAATAAGTATGATTGAATACTTATGGTATAAATGTTGGCTCCTAGATGTGTGGAGCAATGAATTAGAGTTTGATCATTGATAATATGATCTTGAAAACCTAAATGGTTAATAGTGGAAAACCCTAACCCTAATGAAGGGTAATGATATGTGATGGGGATCCTAATCCTGGTAAAGGAATAAGGGTGATACCCTTAAATTAATGATACATTTGTTTCTGCATGGTGTTGATAGATAATTGATGTACTGCTATCATATGTGCTAACCATGCAGGTATCATGAGATGATGGACATACCCAGGTATGAGCTATGATGTGTTATTAATTTGAATTTGTTTATTGAGCCTTGTGTGCCATAATATACGTTGTTTCCTGGTAAGAGGTAGCAAGAGAGTTAATGGGCCCCAAGTGCCATGATGGATGCTTGTGTAACAAGTATCATACTTATCTTGGTCAGATAACCTAAAGGTGTTAGTTACCTGAGAATGTGGTAACAATGCTCAGGTGATGAGCTAAGGGTTTGAATACCCAGGATCACATGGTTATGGTATTGAAATTGTGAAGGGATGAAAATTCCTAGTGTTGAAATGAGGGATTGAGATCCCAATGTATTACAAAAATTAAGAAGTATATTGCTGAAAATAAGTACATGTTTCTTTATAGCATTTGTGTTAATAAGTTATGTTTGAAAACTTGGCTGATGCTAAAAGAATATGATGATGTACTTAATTAATCAAGTGAAATTTATTCATGTAGTGCTCTGACCATAGATCCATCATTGTCAGAAGCAGGTGATGGTGAAACAGGTTTTCCTGAAGGATCTCCTGGAGTTCGTATATTTTGAATATACGGGGGTAAATGGGAGAAAATATCCGTACGTCCATATTGAGGAAATTGAGGGAAAGGTTAATAACAAATATCTCAATTAATCAGTATTTCGGGAGGGATGTATCACAAATCTCCCGAGGATACCGGGTCGATGGGGTAAAACTCTCGATCTCGAAGAGAGTGCAGTTGAGGCTGTAACTCTATAGCTAGATGCCACTATACCCTGGCATGCTATTTTAGTAGAGACACGAGATGTCCTGCAGGTTCTCTCGCACTGATCGGGAGGCAGTGTGGTCATGGGAACCTGACTCTATCCTAGACCTTGTATGGTACCAATTTCGACTCCTAAAAGTGGTCGGTTGGAGTATGAGGGGTATACCTCATCTCCTCAGAGCTTAAGTTATGTTTATAAAACGTAATCAGCCGAGTAGCGTATTTGCATAAGTTTGAAATACGAGAATCACCGGTTGATGTTATCCTGCTTAGCATGTTCTAGATGCATATATGTTATCTGTGTTATTCAATTCTTTATTGAATAGTGACATGCTGCTTAATCAAGTTATAACTGATATACTTGCATAAGAATGTTGCTCTTAACTGCATAGATATTGAGTTATTTGCTGTTGATTACATATGATTCCACTGTTCAGTTTATTTCCATTAAAATGCAATAACAATGTTATCGGCGGAGAGTTATATCTCTCACTGGGGCAATTTACATATTGTCTCACCCCCGTGGGATCAACATTTTTAGGTAACTTCCAATGAAAAGGCAAGAACCCAATTACAGAAGGAGAGTAATAGTAGCAGCAAGGACAACAGTAAATCCCAGGTGGGGATATGAGCTGTCAAGTTGTATATAGATAGTCCTATGTGTTGTCTCTGTACTCTCAGGTCCTAGGAGTAGAGTTTTAAATGTATCAATCTGAGTTTTGGCTTGTTACCTCAAAGTTTTTATACTACCTATGTATATTTGTTAACATGGCAGTTAATGTTGTAATCCTTGAAAAGGAATGGTACAGGTTGTGTACTTGTGAAACAGGATGAATTTGAAATACCTTGGTTGTTGGCTAAAGAATTTTCCTGTGAATGGATCTCTTTGAAAAAGTTTTAAATTTTTAGTGATTTTTGGTATTCCACTGCAAATAATTCGCTTCCGCATTAGTTAAACCTGTTTTCACAAGACGGTCACTAAAATTAGTGGTATCAGAGCTCTAGCTTCGCTGAGTCTACAGAGACATAGGACTAAGGTATCGAGTCTGTGATAGTGTCCTCCAGTATACCCTATAATAATTTCTGCTTGTGTAGAGAAAGGGTAAAAGTTAAAATGACTGGAGAACACAAGGAACACATTGCTGGGAGCAATGTTGTTGCACCAAGAAGAGGTGCAAGGGGTCAGGAAAGAATAGAATGAGTGCCTAAGAATCCCCATTAAGACCTGATCAGGATAGAGAATCCTATGATCATGCTCTTGTTGGGCAGATTGGGGCAACAGTAATGCTTATAAGTGGATTGGATACTAGCCTTACGATCTAGGTTATCAGTCCTTAATATAGAAAGCTTGAGCTTTAAAAGAGTTCTAAAATGACTTGGTCATGTTGGAACAAGGGAAAATATGGAAAAGATTAACTTATGGAAAGAAATTAGACTCTGCCATGAGTTTAGAAAGATAATAAATCTATGATGGTAGTGCCTAAGAAGGGGCAATAAGATGAAAAAGTAGGGAATGGTCTCTATAATTTTAGAGACATTTGCCTAATGGTTCTAAAAAGCCAAAGTTTTTGGTACTAATAGTGTAATAAATGCCTAGTGTACCAGGGAAGTAGCCACTAAATAAGTGCAAAGGTCTTAACCTTTCACCTGTAAGATTCCATGGCCTAGTTTTTGCTTCAGTAATAAGACTAATAAGACCATGATGTGAGGACAAGGTATGCTATTAATGTGTACATGTCGAGTATACTAAACCCTTTTTGTTATAAAAAAAAGAGGATTGTTGATTTTGTTTTCCCTATTGGTTGCTATATAGGGAAGAAATCATGAGATCTAGAATTTGAATTATGTTCAATATTCTTTTAAATGCTCTATATTGATCTTACCTCTATGAAAGAGGAAGAGGTATAGAAGAGATGCCTGGATAAAATCCAGGGATGTTAAATCTTATGTTATGATAATATGAAAAGCAAGAAATATGATAGCATGTAAGTGCATACTACTTAATCTCAGTACTTGTAAACCCTGATCATGTATACAACTATTGATGATAAAGTGAGTATGGAAACTCTTAGATTGATATCTTTTTGATTGCCTGATCAAACAATCATTCTGAGACAATCTAATGAGTATCATGAAATTGGAAATATGGTATGGATAAATGTATCATACCTTAAGTACAAGAAAGAGGGATCTGATATGAATTCAGATCAGTATATGTATATGAGGAAGTGGTCAACTATGAAATCAGTCTGATTATATAAAATATGAACATCATATGTTAGGGGTTTATGCTTTGCATAAACATAACAACTAAATATGTCTTTAAGATAAGTTCTCAATTGACTCTATGAAAATATTGTGTGAAGGAACATTTTGCTGATCAAAGTTCTGTGATGTCTCCATAACAATGAGGTGTTATGAAGAGACATGATGATATGATGAATGAATAATATCTGTTCCCTTTATCTGAGATTTCGGGGACGAAATCCTTGTTAGGGGTTTATAATTTGTAACATCCCTGACCTGGGTTATGCTTTAACCCTAGGTGTTTTGATTAAGAAAGATGATTATATTCTTAATATTATCTTGTGAAAAGTAATTAGGGCTCATGAGAAACTTATGTTTCAATTTTGGTCCTGTTTTAACAATGTTAAAGCAATGATTGCTTGTTTTGGACTAAAGTGCAAATCACCCAAGTTGAGGGGTTAACTTGAAAATTGCACATGATAAGATGCTCCTCTGATTTTGAGACATCATAAGAATGAATATTATGTAGTAGTATGGTTTCCACAAGCTTGGAAACCAAGATTAAGCTTGTAAAGCAATCCTTGTGCATTAAAATCTAGTTTTGGTGGAATGTGCAATTTACCCAAAACCTAGGGTTCAATATGCAAATTACCACTTAAATAAGGTCCATAATGTTTCTTGGCATCATTTAGAGCAAATAAAATGAGAGGGGCACCTCATTTGAATTAAGTTGGAGGAGAGAGAATCTTGATATTAAAATAATCAAGATTTAATGCTAAGTGAAACCTTAATTCAATTTAGGGAAAAAATGAATGTATTAATTAAAGGGCCTTCAACCAAAATTAAAATGGTTGAATTCAGATGTGTGTGGATGAGCTTAAGGCCTTGCAAAGGCACGAGCATATCCTAAGGAGGTGAAATTCCACTCACCATTATAATAAGAAAAAGAATTTCCACTCAAATATGGATATTCTTATTATAAGGGTTAAGGTGCTTAATTTCTTTTCCCTTAATTCATGGATAATGGAAGGAATCTCGGTGGGGATAGAGATTCCCTTGCATGCAAGAAACCAAGGGGGAAGTGGTGGCAACAATTTTGGAATAAATAGACTTTTATAAGAGATTTTCTCTCTCCTTAATTTTCTTATAAAAGTACCTTTTCCAAGCCAAAACAAAGGCTTTTTTGGATTTATTTCTTTACCCTTGCTTGGAAAACGACCAAGGAGCTTGGGAGGATCAGGAGGACGACCCCCAACCTGTTGGTAAGGTTCTTGATCAATTTCACCTTGATTCCATGGTGGAAATCGAAAATAAATTATGGATTTGTTACTATTTCGATCTCCTCTTCAATTCTAACAATTCCTTTTCACTCAAACCTTGAGGACGAGCCATGGAATGGTGAAAGGAGTTGCATCCACCATTGTTTCCGGGGACATAGAGCTTTGGAGCTCAATTGGAGGCGGGTTTGATAACTTGAACCCTTTTTCATTGTTATTCAACCATTAATCTTACAATTTCAATGATTCCTTCATTATCTTGATTAATTGCTGGTTGAAATTGATTAATTCATGAAATCAGAAGTTGTTAGAACTTCAGGGACGAAGGTAGATGATGATGACATCATCTTGGATACTTTTCCCAACGAAATCTTGTTCCAATCGGTTTCAACATGTTTGCTCATGCGGTTTCACCAAACCGTTTGAGAGCAAATGGTGTGAAACCGTTTGAGATCAAACGGTTTCAAAACCGTTTGACAGGGTTGACCAAGGGTTGACCGTTCGAGAATCCTATTCCTAATTATGTTGTTTAATAACTCACCAAATTTTATGGGTTAACTCCCAAGGAATCGTGAGTTAAAGGCTAATTAATTAGGGAAACATAATTGAATTAAGTGCTGATTTTTCAGCTTGATTAATTTAACTTTTTGGGCAAACGGTTTCAAAACCGTTTGAGATGGTTGACCAAGGGTTGACCTTTTGCTATTCCTGTTCCTAATTATGTTGGTTGATAACTCACAAAATTTTATGGATTAGTTCCAAGGAATCGTGAGTTGAAGGCTAATCAATTAGGTAAACCTAATTGGATTAAGTGCTGATTTTCAATCTGATTAACTTGACCTTTTTGGGCAAACGGTTTCAAAACCATTTGAGTGAGTTGACCAAGGGTTGACCGTTTGATATTACTGATCCTAATTATGTTTTTTAATGACTCACCAAATTTTAGGGGTTAATTCCCAAGGAATCATGAGTTGAAGGCTAATCAATTAGGCAAACCCTAATTGGAATTAGAGCTGAAATTCCAATGAGTTAATTTGAGATTTTGGGTTGATTAGCCCAAACGGTTTCAAAACCGTTTGGGGATCACCCAAACGTTCTAAAAACCGTTTGGGGGTCACCCAAGACCGTTTTTAGGTCTAGGGTCAAGTATTTATATGTGTTTGAAGATCCAAAGATGTGGTATGAACCCTAATCGGCTAAGTGCTGATTTTGCAAGTGATTGAGATGATGTTTTGGGTTGATTGGCCCAAACGGTTTCAAAACCGTTTGGGGATCACCCAAACGGTCTCCAGACCGTTTGGGGATCACCCAAATGGTCTCAAGACCGTTTGGGGATCACCCAAGACCGTTTGGAGGTCTAGGGTTAAGTATAGTTGACTAATTGAAGGTCCAAAGGTACCAAATCACTTTGCAATTAAGTGCTGATGATCAACTTAATGGCTCAAACCCTAATGATTTTTCACTAGAATCCAAGGGTTGGATGAGCCAAACGGTCTCAAGACCGTTTGGAGCTCATCCAAACAGTCTCAAGACCATTTGGAGGTCACTCAAGACCGTTTGGAGGTCTAGGGTTGAGTATGGTTAAGCAATTGAAGATCTAAAGATACTAAGTTGAAGTATAATCAATGGCTAATTTGGTGATCGATACAATGATCCAAACCATAACTAGTTGACTTGGATTTTGATGATATGATGGGAAAACGGTCTCAATACCGTTTGGTGGTCATCCAAACGACCTCAAGACCGTTTGGGGTCAGGTCATGCTCAATTTGGATGATGGTTCAATGTTTTCAATGTAACTAATCTTGCATTGATTAATGTTGAAGGATCAACGATTCCAAACCCTAATTCAATTGATTTAAACCCTAATTGATGATCAATTGAGGGTCAAATCATTTGAATGTTGACCTATTAAACTCATTTGAAGTATGAGTATAGGTCCAATTGATGATTGGTTCCATGAATTCAATGATTGAAGGAATCAACATTGGAAACCCTAATTCAATTGGATACCTTTTGTAATGGAGGTTCAATGTGATTGAATCTCTTGAGAATTAAGATGATGAATGTTCTATTGATCCAATGATGATTAGTAATGATAATAAATGAAGGTACAAAGGTTGAAACCCTAATAGTACCTAAGTTATTAGTGCCAATTAAGGGATAAATCCCTAATTGCTTATAGTATCAATAACTTGATACACTATGTTAATCATAGTTGTATGCACTTGATTGAAGGGTTGATGTGACCTAATCAAGTTGAAAGGATAAAAGAATAAAATTCATACATGAATATGATTCATCTGATGATCTTCTGTAGCACGACTGTATAAGGTAGCACGACCGTGGTGGATTCACTTTGCCCGACCGTGCAAGGTAGCACGGCCGTGGTGACTTTCTTTGCATGACCGTTCCTGGTTGCACGGCCGTGGTGCTCTATGCTTGGCATAGAGATGATTTGAAAGTGACCTATAATGGTCGTTTTGTTGATTCCCAACTTAAGGATGAGAGAGAAACTCATACCTTGTGTTGATGAGCATTTAATGGTAAATGATGAGAATAAATAAGTATGATTGAATACTTATGGTATAAATGTTGGCTCCTAGATGTGTGGAGCAATGAATTAGAGTTTGATCATTGATAATATGATCTTGAAAACCTAAATGGTTAATAGTGGAAAACCCTAACCCTAATGAAGGGTAATGATATGTGATGGGGACCCTAATCCTGGTAAAGGAATAAGGGTGATACCCTTAAATTAATGATACATTTGTTTCTGCATGGTGTTGATAGATAATTGATGTACTGCTATCATATGCTCTAACCATGCAGGTATCATGAGATGATGGGCATAGCCAGGTATGAGCTATGATGTGTTATTAATTTGAATTTGTTTATTGAGCCTTGTGTGCCATAATATACGTTGTTGCCTGGTAAGAGGTAGCAAGATAGTTAATGGGCCCCAAGTTCCATGATGGATGCTTGTGTAACAAGTATCATACTTATCTTGGTCAGATGACCTAAAGGTGTTAGTTACCTGATAATGTGTTAACAATGCTCAGGTGATGAGCTAAGGGTTTGAATACCCAGGATCACATGGTTATGGTATTTAAATTGTGAAGGGATGAGAATTCCCAGTGTTGAAATGAGGGATTGAGATCCCAATTTATTACAAAAATTAAGAAGTATATTGCTGAAAATAAGTACATGTTTCTTTATAGCATTTATGTTAATAAGTTATGTTTGAAAACTTGGATGATGCTAAAAGAATATGATAATGTACTTAATTAATCAAGTGAAATTTATTCATGTAGTGCTCTGACCATAGATCCATCATTGTCATAAGCTGGTGATGGTGAAACAGGTTTTCCTGAAGGATCTCCTGGAGTTCGTATATTTTGAATATATGGGGGTAAATGGGCAAAAATATCCGTACGTCCGGATTGCGGAAATTGAGGGAAAGGTTAATAACAAATCTCTCAATTACTCAGGATTTCGGGAGGGATGTATCACAAATCTCCCGAGGATACTGGGTCGATGGGGTAAAACTCTCGATCTCAAAGAGAGTGCAGGTGAGGCTGTAACTCTATAGCTAGATGCCACTATACCCTGGCAAGCTATTTTAGTAGAGACACGAGATGTCCTGCAGGTTCTCTCGCACTGATCGGGAGGCAGTGAGGTCATGGGAACCCGACTCTTTCCTAGACCTTGTATGGTACCGATTTCGACTCCTGAAAGTGGTCGGTTGGAGTATGAGGGGTATACCTCATCTCCTCATAGCTTAAGTTATGTTTGTATAACGTAATCAGCCGAGTAGCGTATTTGCATAAGTTTTAAATACGAGAATCACCGGTTGATGTTATCATGCTTAGCATGTTCTAGATGCATAAATGTTGTCTGTGTTATTCAATTCTTTATTGAATAGTGACATGCTACTTAATCAAGTTATAACTGATATACTTGCATAAGAATGTTGCTCTAAACTTCATAGATATTGAGTTATCTGCTGTTGATTACATATGATTCCACTGTTCAATTTATTTCCATTAAACTACAATAACAATGTTATCGGCAGAGAGTTATATCTCTCGCTGGGGCAATTTAAATATTGTCTCACCCTCGTGGGATAAACATTTTTAGGTAACTGTCAATGAAAAGGCAAGAACCCAATGACAGAAGGAGAGCAGCAGTAGCAGCAAGGACAACAGTAAATCCCAGGTGGGGATATGAGTTTTCAAGTTGTATATAGATAGTCCTATGTGTTGTCTCTGTACTCTCGGGTCCTAGGAGTAGAGTTTTAAATGTATCAATCTGAGTTTTGGCTTGTTGCCTCAAAGTTTTTATACTGCCTATGTATATTTGTTAACAGGGCAGTCAATGTTGTAATCCTTGAAAAGGAATGGTATAGGTTGTGTACTTGTGAAACAGGATGAATTTGAAATACCTTGTTTTTGGATAAAGAGTTTTCCTATGAATGGATCTCTTTGAAAAAGTTTTAAATTTTTAGTGATTTTTGGTATTCCGATGGAAATAATTCGCTTCCACATTAGTTAATCCTGTTTTCATAAGACGGTCGCTACAATTAGTGGTATCAGAGCTCTAGGTTCGCTGAGTCTACAGAGACATAGGACTAAGGTATCGAGTTTGTGATAGTGTCCTCTAGTATACCCTATAATGATTTCTGCTTGTGCAGAGAAAGGGTAAAAGTTAAAATGACTGGAGAACACAAGGAACACATTGTTGGGAGCAATGTTGTTGCACCAAGAAGAGGTGCAAGGGATCAGGCAAGAATAGAATGAGTGCCTAAGAATCCCCATTAAGACCTGATCAGGATAGAGAATCCTATGATCATGCTCTTGTTGGGAAGATTGGGGCAACAATAATGCGAATAAGTGGACTGGATACTAGCCTTACGATCTAGGTTATCAATCCTTAATACAGAAAGCTTGAGCTTTAAAAGAGTTCTTAAATGACTTAGTCATGTTAGAACAAGGGAAAATATGGAAAAGATTAACTTATGGCAAGAAAGTAGACTCTTCCATGAGTTTAGACAGATAATAAATCTGTGATGGTAGTGCCTAAGAAGGGGCAATAAGATGAAAAAGTAGGGAATGGTCTCTATAATTTTAGAGACATTTGCCTAATGGTTCTAAAAAGCCAAAGTTTTTGGTACTAATAGTGCAATAAATGCCTAGTGTACCGGGGAAGTAGCCACTAAATAAGTTCAAAGGTCTTAACCTTTCACCTGTAAGATTCCATGGCCTAGTTTTTGCTTCAGTATTAAGACTAATAAGACCATGATGTGAGGACAAGGTATGCTATTAATGTGTACATGTCGAGTACACTAAACCCTTTTTGTTATAAAAAAAAAGAGGATTGTTGATTTTGTTTTCCCTATTGGTTGCTATATAGGGAAGAAATGATGAGAGCTAGAATTTGAATTTTGTTCAATATTCTTTTAAATGCTCTATATTGATCTTACCTCTATGAAAGAGGAAGAGGTATAGAAGAGATGCCTGGATAAAATCCAGGGATGTTAAATCTTATGTTATGATAACATGAAAAGCAAGAAATATGATAGCATGTAAGTGCATACTACTTGATCTCGGTACTTGTAAACCCTGATCAGGTATACAACTATTGATGATAAAGTGAGTATGGAAACTCTTAGATTGATATCTTTTTGATTGCCCTGATCAAGCAATCATTCTCAGACAATCTAATGAGTATCATGAAATTGGAAATATGGTATGGATAAATGTATCATACCTTAAGTACAAGAAAGATGGATCTAATATGAATTCAGATCAGTATGTGTATATGAGGAAGTGGTCAACTATGAAATCAGTATGATTATATAAAATGATATGAACATCATATGTTAGGGGTTTATGCTTTGCATAAACATAACAACTAAATATGTCTTTAAGATAAGTTCTCAATTGACTATATGAGAATATTGTGTGAAGGAACTTTTTTCTAATCAAAGTTCTATGATGTCTCCATAACAATGAGGTGTTATGAAGAGACATGATGATATGATGAATGAATAATATATGTTCCCTTTATCTGGGATTTCGGGGACGAAATCCTTGTTAGGGGTTTATAATTTGTAACATCCCTGACCTGGGTTATGATTTAACACTAGGTGTTTTGATTAAGAAAGATGATTATATGCTTAATATTATCTTGTGAAAAGTAATTAGGGCTCATGAGAAACTTATGTTTCAATTTTGGTCCTGTTTGAACAATGTTAAAGCAATGATTGCTTGTTTTGGACTAAAGTGAAAATCACCCAAGTTGAGGGGTTAACTTGAAAATTGCACATGATAAGATGCTACTCTGATTTTGATACATCATAAGAATGAATATGATGTAGTAGTATGGTTTCCACAAGCTTGGACACCAAGATTAAGCTTGTAAAGAAATCCTTGTGCATTAAAACCTAGTTTTGGTGTAATGTGCAATTTACCCAAAACCTAGGGTTCAATATGCAAATTACCACTTCAATAAGGTCCATAATGTTTCTTGGCATCATTTAGAGCAAATAAAATGAGAGGGGCACCTCATTTGAATTAATTTGGAGGAGAGAGAATCTTGATATTAAAATAATCAAGATTTAATCCTAAGTGAAACCCTAATTCAATTTAGGGAAAAAATGAATGTATTAATTAAAGGGCCTTCAACCAAAATTAAAATGGTTAAATTCAGATGTGTGTGGATGAGCTTAATGCCTTGCAAAGGCACGAGCATATCTTAAGGAGGTGAAATTCCACTCACCATTATAATAAGAAAAAGAATTTCCACTCAAATATGGGTATTCTTATTATAAGGGTTAAGGTGCTTAATTTCTTTTCCCTTAATTCATGGATAATGGAAGGGATCTCGGTGGGGATAGAGATTCCCTTTCATGAAAGAAACCAAGGGGGAATTGGTGGCAACAATTTTGGAATAAATAGACTTTTATAAGAGATTTTCTCTCTCCTCAATTTTCTTATAAAAGTACCTTTTCCAAGCCAAAACAAAAACTTTTTCGGATTTCTTTCTTTCCCCTTTCTTGGAAAACGACCAAGGAGCTTGGGAGGATCAGGAGGACGACCCCCAACCTGTTGGTAAGGTTCTTGATCCATTTCACCTTGATTCCATGGTGGAAATCGAAAATAAATTATGGATTTCTTACTATTTCGATCTCCTCTTCAATTCTAACCATTCCTTTCCACTCAAGCCTTGAGGACGAGCCATGGAATGGTGAAAGGAGTTGCATCCACCATTTTTTCCGTGGACATAGAGCTTTGGAGCTCAATTGGAGGCAGGGTTTATAACTTGAACCCTTTTTCATTGTTATTCAACCATTAATCTTGCAATTTCAATGATTCCTTCATTATCTTGATTAATTGCTGGTTGAAATTGATTAATTCATGAAATCAGAAGTTGTTAGAACTTTAGGTACGAAGGTATATGATGATGACATCATCTTGGATACTTTTACCAACGAAATCATGTTCCAATCGGTTTCAACATGTTTGCTCATGCGGTTTCACCAAACCGTTTGAGAGCAAACGGTTTGAAACTGTTTTAGATCAAACGGTTTCAAAACCATTTGATAGGGTTGACCAAGGGTTGACCGCTTGCGAATCCTATACCTAATTATGTTGGTTAATAACTCACCAAATTTTATGGGTTAACTCCCAAGGAATCGTGATTTAAAGGCTAATTAATTAGGGAAACATAATTGGATTAAGTGCTGATTTTTCAGCTTGATTAATTTAACTTTTTGGGAAAACGGTTTCAAAACCGTTTGAGATGATTGACCAAGGGTTTACCGTTTGAGATTACTGTTTCTAATTATGTTGGTTGATAACTCACCAAATTTTATGGATTATTTCCAAAGGAATCGTGAGTTGAAGGCTAATCAATTAGGTAAACCTAATTGGATTAAGTGCTGATTTTCAATCTGATTAACTTGACCTTTTTGGGCAAACGGTTTCAAAACCGTTTGAGTGAGTTGACCAAGGGTTGACCGTTTGATAATACTGATCCTAATTATGTTGGTTAATGACTCACCAAATTTTATGGGTTAATTTCCAAGGAATCATGAGTTGAAGGCTAATCAATTAGGCAAACCCTAATTGGAATTAGTGCTGAAATTCCAATGAGTTAATTTGAGATTTTGGGTTGATTAGCCCAAACGGTTTAAAAACCGTTTGGGGATCACCCAAACGGTCCCAAAACCGTTTGGGGGTCACCCAAGACCGTTTGTAGGTCTAGGGTCAAGTATGGATATGTGTTTGAAGATCCAAAGATGTGGTATGAACCCTAATTGGCTAAGTGCTGATTTTGGAAGTGATTGAGATGATGTTTTGGGTTGATTGGCCCAAACGGTTTCAAAACCGTTTGGGGATCACCCAAACTGTCTCAAGACCGTTTGGGGATCACCCAAGACCGTTTTAAGGTCTAGGGTTAAGTATAGTTGACCAATTGAAGGTCCAAAGGTACCAAATCACTTTGCAATTAAGTGCTGATTTGATGATCAACTTAATGACTCAAACCCTAATGATTTTTCACTAGAATCCAAGGGTTGGATGAGCCAAACGGTCTCAAGACCGTTTGGAGCTCATCCAAACTGTCTCAAGACCATTTGGAGGTCACTCAAGACCGTTTGGAGGTCTAGGGTTGAGTATGGTTAAGCAATTGAAGATCTAAAGATACTAAGTTGAAGTATAATCAATTGTTGATTTGGTGATCGATCCAATGATCAAAACCTTAATTGGTTGACTTGGATTTTGATGATATGATGGGCAAACGGTCTCAAGACCGTTTGGTGGTCATCCAAATGACCTCAAGACCGTTTGGGGTCAGGTCATGCTCAATTTGGATGATGGTTCAATGTTTTCAATGTAACTAATCTTGCATTGATTAATGTTGAAGGATCAACGATTCCAAACCCTAATTCAATTGATTTAAACCCTAATTGATGATCAATTGAGGGTCAAATCATTTGAATGTTGACCTATTAAACTCATTTGAAGTATGAGTATAGGTCCAATTGATGATTGGTTCCATGAATTCAATGATTGAAGGAATCAACATTGGAAACCCTAATTCAATTGGATACCTTATGTAATGGAGGTTCAATGTGATTGAATCTCTTGAGAATTAAGATGATGAATGTTCTATTGATCCAATGATGATTAGTAATGATAATAAATGAAGGTACAAAGGTTGAAACCCTAATAGTACCTATGTGATTAGTGCCAATTAAGGGATAAATCCCTAATTGCTTATAGTATCAATAACTTGATACACTATGTTAATCATAGTTGTATGAACTTGATTGAAGGGTTGATGTGACCTAATCAAGTTGAAAGGATAAAAGAATAAAATTCATACATGAATATGATTCATGTGATGATCTTCTGTAGCACGACTGTATAAGGTAGCACGACCGTGGTGGATTCACTTTGCCCGACCGTGCAAGGTAGCACGGCCGTGGTGACTTTCTTTGCATGACCGTTCCTGGTTGCACGGCCGTGGTGCTCTATGCTTGGCATAGAGATGGTTTGAAAGTCACCTATCATGGTCGTTTTGTTGATTCCCAACTTAAGTATGAGAGAGAAACTCATACCTTGTGTTGATGAGCATTTAATGGTAAATGATGAGAATAAATAAGTATGATTGAATACTTATGGTATAAATGTTGGCTCCTAGATGTGTGGAGCAATGAATTAGAGTTTGATCATTGATAATATGATCTTGAAAACCTAAATGGTTAATAGTGGAAAACCCTAACCCTAATGAAGGGTAATGATATGTGATGGGGACCCTAATCCTGGTAAAGGAATAAGGGTGATACCCTTAAATTAATGATACATTTGTTTCTTCATGGTGTTGATAGATAATTGATGTACTACTATCATATGTGCTAACCATGCAGGTATCATGAGATGATGGGCATAGCCAGGTATGAGCTATGATGTGTTATTAATTTGAATTTGTTTATTGAGCCTTGTGTGCCATAATATACGTTGTTGCCTGGTAAGAGGTAGAAAGATAGTTAATGGGCCCCAAGTTCCATGATGGATGCTTGTGTAACAAGTATCATACTTATCTTGGTCAGATGACCTAAAGGTGTTAGTTACCTGAGAATGTGGTAACAATGCTCAGGTGATGAGCTAAGGGTTTGAATACCCAGGATCACATGGTTATGGTATTGAAATTGTGAAGGGATGAGAATTCCCAGTGCTGAAATGAGGGATTGAGATCCCAATTTATTACAAAAATTAATAAGTATATTGCTGAAAATAAGTACATGTTTCTTTATAGCATTTATGTTAATAAGTTATGTTTGAAAACTTGGCTGATGCTAAAAGAATATGATAATGTACTTAATTAATCAAGTGAAATTTATTCATGTAGTGCTCTGACAATAGATCCATCATTGTCAGAAGCAGGTGATGGTGAAACAGGTTTTCCTGAAGGATCTCCTGGAGTTCGTATATTTTGAATATATGGGGGTAAATGGGCAAAAATATCCGTACGTCCAGATTGCGGAAATTGAGGGAAAGGTTAATAACAAATCTCTCAATTACTCAGGATTTCGGGAGGGATGTATCACAAATCTCCCGAGGATACTGGGTTGATGGGGTAAAACTCTCGATCTCGAAGAGAGTGCAGTTGAGGCTATAACTCTATAGCTAGATGCCACTATACCCTGGCAAGCTATTTTAGTAGAGACACGAGATGTCATGCAGGTTCTCTCGCACTGATCGGGAGGCAGTGAGGTCATGGGAACCCGACTCTTTCCTAGACCTTGTATGGTACCGATTTCGACTCCTAAAAGTGGTCAGTTGGAGTATGAGGGGCATACCTCATCTCCTCATAGCTTAAGTTATGTTTGTATAATGTAATCAGCCGAGTAGCGTATTTGCATAAGTTTTAAATACGAGAATCACCGGTTGATGTTATCTTGCTTAGCATGTTCTAGATGCATAAATGTTGTCTGTGTTATTCAATTCTTTATTGAATAGTGACATGCTACTTAATCAAGTTATAACTGATATACTTGCATAAGAATGTTGCTCTAAACTGCATAGATATTGAGTTATCTGCTGTTGATTACATATGATTCCACTGTTCAGTTTATTTCCATTAAACTGCAATAACAATGCTATCAGCGGAGAGTTATATCTCTCGCTGGGGCAATTTACATATTGTCTCACCCCCGTGGGATCAACATTTTTAGGTAACTGCCAATGATAAGGCAAGAACCCAATTACAGAAGGAGAGCAGCAGTAGCAGCAAGGACAACAGTAAATCCCAGGTGGGGATATGAGTTGTCAAGTTGTATATAGATAGTCCTATGTGTTGTCTCTGTACTCTCGGGTCCTAGGAGTAGAGTTTTAAATGTATCAATCTGAGTTTTGGCTTGTTGCTTCAAAGTTTTTATACTGCCTATGTATATTTGTTAACAGGGCAGTCAATGTTGTAATCCTTGAAAAGGAATGGTATAGGTTGTGTACTTGTGAAACAGGATGAATTTGAAATACCTTGGTTTTTGGCTAAAGAGTTTTCCTATGAATGGATCTCTTTGAAAAAGTTTTAAATTTTTAGTGATTTTTGGTATTCCGATGGAAATAATTCACTTCCACATTAGTTAATCCTGTTTTCATAAGACGGTCGCTACAATTAGTGGTATCAGAGCTCTAGGTTCGTTGAGTCTACAGAGACATAGGACTAAGGTATCAAGTTTGTGATAGTGTCCTCTAGTATACCCTATAATGATTTCTGCTTGTGCAGAGAAAGGGTAAAAGTTAAAATGACTGGAGAACACAAGGAACACATTGCTGGGAGCAATGTTGTTGCACCAAGAAGAGGTGCAAGGGATCAGGCAAGAATAGAATGAGTGCCTAAGAATCCCCATTAAGACCTGATCAGGATAGAGAATCCTATGATCATGCTCTTGTTGGGAAGATTGGGGCAACAGTAATGCGAATAAGTGGACTGGATACTAGCCTTACGATCTAGGTTATCAGTCCTTAATACAGAAAGCTTGAGCTTTAAGAGAGTTCTTAAATGACTTAGTCATGTTAGAACAAGGGAAAATATGGAAAAGATTAACTTATGGCAAGAAAGTAGACTCTGCCATGAGTTTAGGTAGATAATAAATCTGTGATGGTAGTTCCTAAGAAGGGGCAATAAGCTGAAAAAGTAGGGAATGGTCTCTATAATTTTAGAGACATTTGCCTAATGGTTCTAAAAAGCCAAAGTTTTTGGTACTAATAGTGCAATAAATGCCTAGTGTACCAGGGAAGTAGCCACTAAATAAGTGCAAAGGTCTTAACCTTTCACCTGTAAGATTCCATGGCCTAGTTTTTGCTTCAGTAATAAGACTAATAAGACCATGATGTGAGGACAAGGTATGCTATTAATGTGTACATGTCGAGTACACTAAACCCTTTTTGTTATAGAAAAAAAGAGGATTGTTGATTTTGTTTTCCCTATTGGTTGCTATATAGGGAAGAAATGATGAGAGCTAGAATTTGAATTTTGTTCAATATTCTTTTAAATGCTCTATATTGATCTTACCTCTATGAAAGAGGAAGAGGTATAGATGAGATGCCTGGATAAAATCCAGGGATGTTAAATCTTATGTTATGATAATATGAAAAGCAAGAAATATGATAGCATGTAAGTGCATACTACTTGATCTCAGTACTTGTAAACCTTGATCAGGTATACAAGTATTGATGATAAAGTGAGTATGGAAACTCTTAGATTGATATCTTTTTGATTGCCCTGATCAAGCAATCATTCTGAGACAATCTAATGAGTATCATGAAATTGGAAATATGGTATGGATAAATGTATCATACCTTAAGTACAAGAAAGAGGGATCTAATATGAATTCAGATCAGTATGTGTATATGAGGAAGTGGTCAACTATGAAATTAGTATGATTATATAAAATGATATGAACATCATATGTTAGGGGTTTATGCTTTGCACAAACATAACAACTAAATATGTCTTTAAGATAAGTTCTCAATTGACTATATGAGAATATTGTGTGAAGGAACTTTTTTCTAATCAAAGTTCTATGATGTCTCCATAACAATGAGGTGTTATGAAGAGACATGATGATATGATGAATAAATAATATATGTTCCCTTTATCTGGGATTTCGGGGACGAAATCCTTGTTAGGGGTTTATAATTTGTAACATCCCTGACCTGGGTTATGATTTAACACTAGGTGTTTTGATTAAGAAAGATGATTATATGCTTAATATTATCTTGTGAAAAGTAATTAGGGCTCATGAGAAACTTATGTTTCAATTTTGGTCCTGTTTGAACAATGTTAAAGCAATGATTGCTTGTTTTGGACTAAAGTGCAAATCACCCAAGTTGAGGGGTTAACTTGGAAATTGCACATGATAAGATGCTCCTATGATTTTGAGACATCATAAGAATGAATATGACGTAGTAGTATGGTTTCCACAAGCTTGGACACCAAGATTAAGCTTGTAAAGCAATCCTTGTGCATTAAAACCTAGTTTTGGTGTAATGTGCAATTTACCCAAAACCTAGGGTTCAATATGCAAATGACCACTTCAATAAGGTCCATAATGTTTCTTGGCATCATGTAGAGCAAATAAAATGAGAGGGGCACCTCATTTGAATTAAGTTGGAGGAGAGAGAATCTTGATATTAAAATAATCAAGATTTAATCCTAAGTGAAACCCTAATTCAATTTAGGGAAAAAATGAATGTATTAATTAAAGGGCCTTCAACAAAAATTAAAATGGTTAAATTCAGATGTGTGTGGATGAGATTAAGGCCTTGCAAAGGCACGATCATATCCTAAGGAGGTGAAATTCCACTCACCATTATAATAAGAAAAAGAATTTCCACTCAAATATGGATATTCTTATTATAAGGGTTAAGGTGCTTAATTTCTTTTCCCTTAATTCATGGATAATGGAAGGGATCTCGGTGGGGATAGAGATTCCCTTTCATGCAAGAAACCAAGGGGGAATTGGTGGCAACAATTTTGGAATAAATAGACTTTTATAAGAGATTTTCTCTCTCCTCAATTTTCTTATAAAAGTACCTTTTCCAAGCCAAAACAAAGGCTTTTTCGGATTTCTTTCTTTCCCCTTGCTTGGAAAACGACCAAGGAGCTTGGGAGGATCAGGAGGACGACCCCCAACCTGTTGGTAAGGTTCTTGATCCATTTCACCTTGATTCCATGGTGGAAATCAAAAATAAATTATGGATTTCTTACTATTTCGATCTCCTCTTCAATTCTAACCATTCCTTTCCACTCAAACCTTGAAGACGAGCCGTGGAATGGTGAAAGGAGTTGCATACACCATTTTTTCCGTGGAAATAGAGCTTTGGAGCTCAATTGGAGGCAGGTTTTATAACTTGAACCCTTTTTCATTGTTATTCAACCATTAATCTTGCAATTTCAATGATTCCTTCATTATCTTGATTAATTGCTGGTTGAAATTGATTAATTCATGAAATCAGAAGTTGTTAGAACTTTAGGTACGAAGGTATATGATGATGACATCATCTTGGATACTTTTACCAACGAAATCTTGTTCCAATCGGTTTCAACATGTTTTCTCATGCGGTTTCACCAAACCGTTTGAGAGCAAACGGTTTGAAACCGTTTGAGATCAAACGGTGTCAAAACCATTTGATAGGGTTGACCAAGGGTTGACCGCTTGAGAATCCTATACCTAATTATGTTGGTTAATAACTCACCAAATATTATGGGTTAACTTCCAAGGAATCGTGATTTAAAGGCTAATTAATTAGGGAAACATAATTGGATTAAGTGCTGATTTTTCAGCTTGATTAATTTAACGTTTTGGGAAAACGGTTTCAAAACCATTTGATATGATTGACCAAGGGTTGACCGTTTGAGATTCCTGTTTCTAATTATGTTGGTTGATAACTCACCAAATTTTATGGATTATTTCCAAAGGAATCGTGAGTTGAAGACTAATCAATTAGGTAAACCTAATTGGATTAAGTGCTGATTTTCAATCTGATTAACTTGACCTTTTTGGGAAAACGGTTTCAAAACCGTTTGAGTGAGTTGACCAAGGGTTGACCGTTTGAGATTACTGATCATAATTATGTTGGTTAATGACTCACCAAATTTTAGGGGTTAATTCCCAAGGAATCATGAGTTGAAGGCTAATCAATTAGGCAAACCCTAATTGGAATTAGTGCTGAAATTCCAATGAGTTAATTTGAGATTTTGGGTTGATTAGCCCAAACGGTTTCAAAACCGTTTGGGGATCACCCAAACGGTCTCAAAACCGTTTGGGGGTCACCCAAGACCGTTTGTAGGTCTAGGGTCAAGTATGGATATGTGTTTGAAGATCCAATGATGTGGTATGAACCCTAATCGGCTAAGTGCTGATTTTGCAAGTGATTGAGATGATGTTTTGGGTTGATTGGCCCAAATGGTTTAAAAACCATTTGGGGATCACCCAAACTGTCTCCAGACCGTTTGGGGATCACCCAAGACCGTTTGGAGGTCTATGGTTAAGTATAGTTGACCAATTGAAGGTCCAAAGGTACCAAATCACTTTGCAATTAAGTGCTGATTTGATGATCAACTTAATGGCTCAAACCCTAATGATTTTTCACTAGAATCCAAGGGTTGGATGAGCCAAACGGTCTAAAGACCGTTTGGAGCTCATCCAAACTGTCTCAAGACCATTTGGAGGTCACTCAAGACCGTTTGGAGGTCTAGGGTTGAGTATGGTTAAGCAATTGAAGATCTAAAGATACTAAGTTGAAGTATAATCAATTGCTGATTTGGTGATCGATCCAATGATCAAAACCTTAATTGGTTGACTTGGATTTTGATGATATGATGGGCAAACGGTCTCAAGACCGTTTGGTGGTCATACAAACGACCTCAAGACCGTTTGGGGTCAGGTCATGCTCAATTTGGATGATGGTTCAATGTTTTCAATGTAACTAATCTTGCATTGATTAATGTTGAAGGATCAACGATTCCAAACCCTAATTCAATTGATTTAAACCCTAATTGATGATCAATTGAGGGTCAAATCATTTGAATGTTGACCTATTAAACTCATTTGAAGTATGAGTATAGGTCCAATTGATGATTGGTTCCATGAATTCAATGATTGAAGGAATCAACATTGGAAACCCTAATTCAATTGGATACCTTATGTAATGGAGGTTCAATGTGATTGAATCTCTTGAGAATTAAGATGATGAATGTTCTATTGATCCAATGATGATTAGTAATGATAATAAATGAAGGTACAAAGGTTGAAACCCTAATAGTACCTATGTGATTAGTGCCAATTAAGGGATAAATCCCTAATTGCTTATAGTATCAATAACTTGATACACTATGTTAATCATAGTTGTATGAACTTGATTGAAGGGTTGATGTGACCTAATCAAGTTGAAAGGATAAAAGAATAAAATTCATACATGAATATGATTCATGTGATGATCTTCTGTAGCACGACTGTATAAGGTAGCATGACCGTGGTGGATTGACTTTGCACGACCGTGCAAGGTAGCACGGCCGTGGTGACTTTCTTTGCATGACCGTTCCTGGTTGCACGGCCGTGGTGCTCTATGCTTGGCATAGAGATGATTTGAAAGTGACCTATCATGGTCGTTTTGTTGATTCCCAACTTAAGGATGAGAGAGAAACTCATACCTTGTGTTGATGAGCATTTAATGGTAAATGATGAGAATAAATAAGTATGATTGAATACTTATGGTATAAATGTTGGCTCCTAGATGTGTGGAGCAATGAATTAGAGTTTGATCATTGATAATATGATCTTGAAAACCTAAATGGTTAATAGTGGAAAACCCTAACCCTAATGAAGGGTAATGATATGTGATGAAGACCCTAATCCTGGTAAAGGAATAAGGGTGATACCCTTAAATTAATGATACATTTGTTTCTGCATGGTGTTGATAGATAATTGATGTACTACTATCATATGTGCTAACCATGCAGGTATCATGAGATGATGGGCATAGCCAGGTATGAGCTATGATGTGTTATTAATTTGAATTTGTTTATTGAGCCTTGTGTGCCATAATATACGTTGTTGCCTGGTAAGAGGTAGCAAGAGAGTTAATGGGACCCAAGTGCCATGATGGATGCTTATGTAACAAGTATCATACTTATCTTGGTAAGATGACCTAAAGGTGTTAGTTACCTGAGAATGTGGTAACAATGCTCAGGTGATGAGCTAAGGGTTTGAATACCCAGGATCACATGGTTATGGTATTGAAATTGTGAAGGGATGAAAATTCCTAGTGTTGAAATGAGGGATTGAGATCCCAATGTATTACAAAAATTAAGAAGTATATTGCTGAAAATAAGTACATGTTTATTTATAGCATTTGTGTTAATAAGTTATGTTTGAAAACTTGGCTGATGCTAAAAGAATATGATAATGTACTTAATTAATCAAGTGTATTTTATTCATGTAGTGCTCTGACTATAGATCCATCATTGTCAGAAGCAGGTGATGGTGAAATAGGTTTTCCTGAAGGATCTCCTGGAGTTCATATATTTTGAATATACGGGGGTAAATGGGAGAAAATATCCATACGTCCATATTGAGGAAATCGAGGGAAAGGTTAATAACAAATATCTCAATTAATCAGGATTTCGGGAGGGATGTATCACAAATCTCCCGAGGATACCGGGTCGATGGGGTAAATCTCTCGATATCGAAGAGAGTGCAGTTGAGGCTGTAACTCTATAGCTAGATGCCACTATACCCTGGAATGCTATTTTAGTAGAGACATGAGATGTCCTGCAGGTTCTCTCGCACTGATCGGGAGGCAGTGAGGTCATGGGAACCCGACTATTTCCTAGACCTTGTATGGTACCAATTTCGACTCCTAAAAGTGGTCGGTTGGAGTATGAGGGGTATACCTCATCTCCTTAGAGCTTAAGTTATGTTTGTAAAACGTAATCAGCCGAGTAGCGTATTTGCATAAGTTTGAAATACGAGAATCACCGGTTGATGTTATCCTGCTTAGCATGTTCTAGATGCATATATGTTATCTGTGTTATTCAATTCTTTATTGAATAGTGACATGCTGCTTAATCAAGTTATAACTGATATACTTGCATAAGAATGTTGCTCTTAACTGCATAGATATTGAGTTATTTGCTGTTGATTACATATGATTCAACTGTTTAGTTTATTTCCATTAAAATGCAATAACAATGTTATCGGCGGAGCATTATATCTCTCGCTGGGGCAATTCACATATTGTCTCACCCCTGTGGGATCAACATTTTTAGGTAACTTCCAATTAAAAGGCAAGAACCCAATTACAGAAGGAGAGTAATAGTAGCAACAAGGACAACAGTAAATCCCAGGTGGGGATATGAGCTGTCAAGTTGTATATAGATAGTCCTATGTGTTGTCTCTGTACTCTCAGGTCCTAGGAGTAGAGTTTTAAATTCATCAATCTGAGTTTTGGCTTGTTGCCTCAAAGTTTTTATACTACTTATGTATATTTGTTAACATGGCAGTTAATGTTGTAATCCTTGAAAAGGAATGGTACAGGTTGTGTACTTGTGAAACACGATGAATTTGAAATACCTTGGTTGTTGGCTAAAGAGTTTTCATGTGAATGGATCTCTTTAAAAATGTTTTAAATTTTTAGTGATTTTTGGTATTCCACTGCAAATAATTCGCTTCCGCATTAGTTAAACCTGTTTTCACAAGACGGTCACTAAAATTAGTGGTATCAGAGATCTAGGTTCGCTGTGTTTACAGAGACATAGGACTAAGGTATCGAGTCTGTGATAGTGTCCTCCAGTATACCCTATAATGATTTCTGCTTGTGCAGAGAAAGGGTAAAAGTTAAAATGACTGGAGAACATAAGGAACACATTGCTGGGAGCAATGTTGTTGCACCAAGAAGAGGTGCAAGGGATCAGGCAAGAATAGAATGAGTGCCTAAGAATCCCCATTAAGACCTGATCAGGATAGAGAATCCTATGATCATGCTCTTATTGGGCAGATTGGGGCAACATTAATGCATATAAGTGGACTGGATACTAGCCTTACGATCTAGGTTATCAGTCCTTAATATAGAAAGCTTGAGCTTTAAAAGAGTTCTAAAATGACTTAGTCATGTTGGAACAAGGGAAAATATGGAAAAGATTAACTTATGGACAGAAGGTAGACTCTGCCATGAGTTTAGACAGATAATAAATCTGTGATGGTAGTGCCTAAGAAGGGGCAATAAGCTGAAAAAGTAGGGAATGGTCTCTATAATTTTAGAGACATTTGCCTAATGGTTCTAAAAAGCCAAAGTTTTTGGTACTAATAGTGTAATAAATGCCTAGTGTACCAGGGAAGTAGCCACTAAATAAGTGCAAAGGTCTTAACCTTTCACCTGTAAGATTCCATGGCCTAGTTTTTTCTTCAGTAATAAGACTAATAAGACCATGATGTGAGGACAAGGTATGCTATTAATGTGTACATGTCGAGTATACTAAACCCTTTTTGTTATAAAAAAAAGAGGATTGTTGATTTTGTTTTCCCTATTGGTTGCTATATAGGGAAGAAATGATGAGAGCTAGAATTTGAATTCTGTTTAGTATTCTTTTAAATGCTCTATATTGATCTTACCTCTATGAAAGAGGAAGAGGTATAGAAGAGATGCCTGGATAAAATCCAGGGATGTTAAATCTTATGTTATGATTATATGAAAAGCAAGAAATATGATAGCATGTAAGTGCATACTACTTAATCTCAATACTTGTAAACCATGATCATGTATACAACTATTGATGATAAAGTGAGTGTGGAAACTCTTAGATTGATATCTTTTTGATTGCCTGATCAAGCAATCAATCTGAGACAATCTAATGAGTATCATGAAATTGGAAATATGGTATGGATAAAAGTATCATACCTTAAGTACAAGAAAGAGGGATCTGATATGAATTCAGATCAGTATGTGTATATGAGGAAGTGGTCAACTATGAAATCAGTCTGATTATATAAAATATGAACATCATATGTTAGGGGTTTATGCTTTGCATAAACATAACAACTAAATATGTCTTTAAGATAAGTTCTCAATTGACTCTATGAGAATATTGTGTGAAGGAACTTTTTGCTGAGCAAAGTTCTGTGATGTCAATGAGGTGTTATGAAGAGACATGATGATATGATGAATGAATAATATCTGTTCCCTTTATCTGGGATTTCGGGGACGAAATCCTTGTTAGGGGTTTATAATTTGTAACATCCCTGACCTGGGTTATGCTTTAACCCTAGGTGTTTTGATTAAGAAAGATGATTATATTCTTAATATTATCTTGTGAAAAGTAATTAGGGCTCATGAGAAACTTATGTTTCAATTTTGGTCATGTTTTAACAATGTTAAAGCAATGATTGCTTGTTTTGGACTAAAGTGCAAATCACCCAAGTTGAGGGGTTAACTTGAAAATTGCACATGATAAGATGCTCCTCTGATTTTGAGACATCATAAGAATGAATATTATGTAGTAGTATGGTTTCCACACGCTTGGAAACCAAGATTAAGCTTGTAAAGCAATCCTTGTGCATTAAAACCTAGTTTTGGTGTAATGTGCAATTTACCCAAAACCTAGGGTTCAATATGCAAATTACCACTTCAATAAGGTCCATAATGTTTCTTGGCATCATGTAGAGCAAAGAAAATGAGAGGGGCACCTCATTTGAATTAAGTTGGAGGAGAGAGAATCTTGATATTAAAATAATCAAGATTTAATCCTAAGTGAAACCCTAATTCAATTTAGGGAAAAAATGAATGTATTAATTAAAAGGGCCTTCAACCAAAATTAAAATGGTTTAATTCAGATGTGTGTGGATGAGCTTAAGGCCTTGCAAAGGCACGAGCATATCCTAAGGAGGTGAAATTCCACTCACCATTATAATAAGAAAAAGAATTTCCACTCAAATATGGATATTCTTATTATAAGGGTTAAGGTGCTTAATTTCTTTTCCCTTAATTCATGGATAATGGAAGGGATCTCGGTGGGGATAGAGATTCCCTTGCATGCAAGAAACCAAGGGGGAAGTGGTGGCAACAATTTTGGAATAAATAGACTTTTATAAGAGATTTTGTCTCTCCTTAATTTTCTTATAAAAGTACCTTTTCCAAGCCAAAACAAAGGCTTTTTTGGATTTCTTTCTTTACCCTTGCTTGGAAAACGACCAAGGAGCTTGGGAGGATCAGGAGGACGACGCCCAACCTGTTGGTAAGGTTCTTGATCCATTTCACCTTGATTCCATGGTGGAAATCGAAAATAAATTATGGATTTCTTACTATTTCGATCTCCTCTTCAATTCTAACCATTCCTTTTCACTCAAACCTTGAGGACGATCCATGCAATGGTGAAAGGAGTTGCATCCACCATTGTTTCCGTGGACATAGAGCTTTGGAGCTCAATTGGAGGCGGGTTTTATAACTTGAACCCTTTTTCATTGTTATTCAACCATTAATCTTACAATTTCAATGATTCCTTCATTATCTTGATTAATTGCTGGTTGAAATTGATTAATTCATGAAATCAGAAGTTGTTAGAACTTCAGGGACGAAGGTAGATGATGATGACATCATATTGGATACTTTTCGCAACGAAATCTTGTTCCAATCGGTTTCAACATGTTTGCTCATGCGGTTTCACCAAACCGTTTGAGAGCAAATGGTTTGAAACCGTTTGAGATCAAACGATTTCAAAACCGTTTGAGAGGGTTGACCAAGGGTTGACCGTTCGAGAATCCTATTCCTAATTATGTTTTTTAATAACTCACCAAATTTTATGGGTTAACTCCCAAGGAATCGTGAGTTAAAGGCTAATTAATTAGGGAAACATAATTGAATTAAGTGCTGATTTTTCAGCTTGATTAATTTAACTTTTTGGGCAAACAGTTTCAAAACCGTTTGAGATGGTTGACCAAGGGTTGACCTTTTTATATTCCTGTTCCTAATTATGTTGGTTGATAACTCACAAAATTTTATGGATTAGTTCCAAAGGAATCGTGAGTTGAAGGCTAATCAATTAGGTAAACCTAATTGGATTAAGTGTTGATTTTCAATCTGATTAACTTGACCTTTTTGGGAAAACGGTTTCAAAACCATTTGAGTGAGTTGACCAAGAGTTGACCGTTTGATATTACTGATCCTAATTATGTTTTTTAATGACTCACCAAATCTTAGGGGTTAATTCCAATGAGTTAATTTGAGATTTTGGGTTGATTAGCCCAAACGGTTTCAAAACCATTTGGGGATCACCCAAACGTTCTCAAAACCATTTGGGGGTCACCCAAGACCGTTTTTAGGTCTAGGGTCAAGTATGGATATGTGTTTGAAGATCCAAAGATGTGGTATGAACCCTAATCGGCTAAGTGCTTATTTTGCAAGTGATTGAGATGATGTTTTGGGTTGATTGGCCCAAACGGTTTCAAAACCGTTTGGGGATCACCCAAACGGTCTCAAGACCATTTGGGGATCACCCAAATGGTCTCAAGACCGTTTGGGGATCACCCAAGACCGTTTGGAGGTCTAGGGTTAAGTATAGTTGACCAATTGAAGGTCCAAAGGTACCAAATCACTTTGCAATTAAGTGCTGATGATCAACTTAATGGCTGAAACCCTAATGATTTTTCACTAGAATCCAAGGGTTGGATGAGCCAAACGGTCTCAAGACCATTTGGAGCTCATCCAAACAGTTTCAAGACCGTTTGGAGGTCACTCAAGACCGTTTGGAGGTCTAGGGTAGAGTATGGTTAAGCAATTGAAGATCTAAAGATACTAAGTTGAAGTATAATCAATTGCTGATTTGGTGATCGATCCAATGATCCAAACCTTAACTAGTTGACTTGGATTTTGATGATATGATGGGAAAACGGTCTCAAGACCGTTTGGTGGTCATCCAAACGACCTCAAGACCGTTTGGGGTCAGGTCATGCTCAATTTGGATGATGGTTCAATGTTTTCAATGTAACTAATCTTGCATTGATTAATGTCGAAGGATGAACAATTCCAAACCCTAATTCAATTGATTTAAACCCTAATTGATGATCAATTGAGGGTCAATTGAGGGTCAAATCAGTTGAAGGTTTACCTATTAAACTCATTTGAAGTATGAGTATAGGTCCAATTGATGATTGGTTCCATGAATTCAATGATTGAAGGAATCAACATTGGAAACCCTGATTCAATTGGATACCTTATGTAATGGAGGTTCAATGTGATTGAATCTCTTGAGAATTAAGATGATGAATGTTCTATTGATCCAATGATGATTAGTAATGATAATCAATGAAGGTACAAAGGTTGAAACCCTAATAGTACCTAAGTGATTAGTGCCAATTAAGGGATAAATCCCTACTTGCTTATAGTATCAATAACTTGATACACTATGTTAATCATATATGTATGAACTTGATTGAAGGGTTGATGTGACCTAATAAAGTTGAAAGCATAAAAGAATGAATTCATACATGAATATGATTCATATGATGATCTTCTGTAGCACGACCGTATAAGGTAGCACAGCCGTGGTGGATTCACTTTGCACGACCGTGCAAGGTAGCACGACCGTGGTGACTTTCTTTGCACGACTGTTCCTGGTTGCACGACCGTGGTGCTCTATGCTTGACATAGAGATGATTTGAAAGTGACCTATCATGGTCGTTTTGTTGATTCCCAACTTAAGGATGAGAGAAAAACTCATACCTTGTGTTGATGAGCATTTAATGGTAAATGATGAGAATGAATAAGTATGATTGAATACTTATGGTATAAATGTTGGCTCCTAGATGTGTGGATCAATGAATTAGGGTTTGATCATTGAGAATATGATCTTGAAAACCTAAATGGTTAATAGTGGAAAACCCTAACCCTAATGAAGGGTAATGATATGTGATGGGGACCCTAATCCTGGTAAAGGAATAAGGGTGATACCCTTAAATTAATGATACATTTGTTTCTGCATGGTGTTGATAGATAATTGATGTACTAATATCATATGTGCTAACCATGCAGGTATCATGAGATGATGGGCATAGCCAAGTATGAGCTATGATGTGTTATTAATTTGAATTTGTTTATTGAGCCTTGTGTGCCATAATATACCTTGTTTCCTGGTAAGAGGTAGAAAGAGAGTTAATGGGCCCCAAGTGCCATGATGGATGCTTGTGTAACAATTATCATACTTATCTTGGTCAGATGACCTAAAGGTGTTAGTTACCTGAGAATGTGGTAACAATGCTCAGGTGATGAGCTAAGGGTTTGAATACCCAGGATCACATGGTTATGGTATTGAAATTGTGAAGGGATGAGAATTCCCAGTGTTGAAATGAGGGATTGAGATCCCAATGTATTACAAAAATTAAGAAGTATATTGCTGAAAATAAGTACATGTTTCTTTATAGCATTTGTGTTAATAAGTTATGTTTGAAAACTTGGCTGATGCTAAAAGAATATGATAATGTACTTAATTAATCAAGTGAAATTTATTCATGTAGTGCTCTGACCATAGATCCATCATTGTCAGAAGCAGGTGATGGTGAAACAGGTTTTCCTGAAGGATCTCTTGGAGTTTGCATATTTTGAATATACAGGGGTAAATGGGCGAAAATATCCGTACGTCTGGATTGAGGAAATTGAGGGAAAGGTTAATAACAAATCTCTCAATTACTCAGGATTTTGGGAGAGATGTATCACAAATCTCCCGAGGATACCTGGTCGATGGGGTAAAACTCTCAATCTCGAAGAGAGTGCAGTTGAGGCTGTAACTCTATAGCTAGATGCCACTATATCCTGGCAAGCTATTTTAGTAGAGACACGAGATGTTCTGCAAGTTCTCTCTCACTGACCGGGAGGCAGTGAGGTCATGGGAACCCGACTCTTTCCTAGACCTTGTATGGTACCGATTTCGACTCCTAAAAGTGGTCGGTTGGAGTATGAGGGGTATACCTCATTTCCTCAGAGCTTAAGTTATGTTTGTAAAACATAATCAGCCGAGTAGCATATTTGCATAAGTTTGAAATATGAGAATCACCGGTTGATGTTATCCTACTTAGCATGTTCTAGATGCATAAATGTTATCTCTGTGATTCAATTCTTTATTGAATAGTGACATGCTGCTTAATCAAGTTATAACTGATATACTTGCATAAGAATGTTGCTCTAAACTGCATAGATATTTAGTTATCTGCTGTTGATTACATATGATTCCACTGTTCAGTTTATTTCCATTAAACTGTAATAATAATGTTATCGGCGGAGAGTTATATCTTTCACTGGGGCAATTTACATATTGTCTCACCCCCGTGGGATCAACATTTTTAGGTAACTGCCAATGAAAAGGCAAGAAACCGAATACACAAGGAGAGCAGCAGTAGCAGCAAGGACAGTAGTAAATCCCGGGTGGGGATATGAGCTGTCAAGTTGTATATAGATAGTCATATGTGTCGTCTCTGTACTCTCGGGTCCTAGGAGTAGAGTTTTAAATGTATCAATCTGAGTTTTGGCTTGTTGCCTCAAAGTTTTTATACTGCCTATGTATATTTGTTAACAGGGCAGTCAATGTTGTAATCCTTGAAAAGGAATGGTACAGGTTGTGTACTTGTGAAATAGGATGAATTTGAAATACCTTGGTTTTTGGCTAAAGAGTTTTCATGTGAATGGATCTCTTTGAAAAAGTTTTAAATTTTTAGTGATTTTTGGTATTCCGCTGCAAATAATTCGCTTCCGCATTAGTTAATCCTGTTTTAACGAGACGGTTGCTACACATTTGTTCAAAACAAATTATATCATTATTTGTTCAAATATCTTTAATAGGACAAATTACATTTCTCACTAAAAGAACCCAAAAATTGGGGTTGTAACAGCCACTTTACTGTTTGTCCTTTTCACACTTGTACCTAAAACGTCGACAAACAAAATGTCGATCAGCATATCGAAATATGCCGGTATGTGGGGACAACCAAAATTTCACAAATATGGTTAACAATCTAAGTATCACAATCAAGTTAATTAACAAGCCAATTTACACTTTCAGTGTGACATTCTCCACTGCTTTAGCCCTAACCCTGGCACACCCACCTTAGGGTTTCTCTTTTGCCAATGACTTAAGGCCTCCTTCTCAATCCCGAGCTTGGTGCCTGGGGTCACCACTCATGGTTCCCATTAGTCATTCTATGAAGACACCTTCTCAATCATGAGCTTGGTGTCTGGGGTCACCACTCATGGTGACCATTGGTCTTCCCTCCTGGGCTTGACCTTTTGGCATCATCCATCAGGGTGGCGTGTGCGTGCGAGAATACACAGTTCTATTATTATCATGATAATGATAGTGAATTTATGATTTGCAAGTATTAACATCTAAACTGATAAGATGCATTCAATGCGATGAATCATCTGGGAAACTCTTCAGGAAACTAATGTGATTAACCATAATTAACCACATACCTATCAGGCTGATTCAAGATAGAATTAATCCAATCAATGCAATAAATCCCATAGGCAAGCAAGCACATAAAGAGATCCTAAAATATGCATACAATTTCCTATCATTGATCATGCCATCAAGATCTATAAAACCTAGCTCGCTTCCTAGGGTTTCTAGTCCACTTTTAGGGTTTCCATTACAGTTAGGGTTTCTCTTCATTTATACTATTTTAAACCATAATTTTACACAATTACTTACAAACCCTAATTATCTCATCTATTCTTCATAAAAGATATTAAGGTTACCTTTTAACAACATATAATCTTAATTTTAGATTTAAAGGCATTTTTCTTTCATTTTTACCCTCGTTAGGGTTTCTAAGTATGTTAACCATCATATTAGGTTTAAAACCCTAAATCTTGCAATTTCATCTTCAAAACAGGTTAAGATTCATTTTTATCATTAAACTAGTTAACGATGTTCGAATTAACTTATTTGCAATATTAAATCTATCCTTTGTCATCAATTAGGGTTTCTAACCACAATTTAATACTTTTTCCATCAAAATTATACACTTTTACAAATAGTAACAAAATTAGGTTCTCAAACTATTTTAAACATGTTCCTCATATTTTTCTGTTCAATTTTCATGTATAAACTTTTCTCATCCGAGTTTTCTAGTAAAAGATATGATTTTTGCAAGAAAAGTCACTTTTCTGGATTTTCTAATTTATGATGATTTCATCCAAAACCCTAGTCGTTCGATTCGTGGTCTGCTGGACCACGCGGGATCTAATGATTCACAAACACGTGCCTGACTTGTGATTGAAAAGAAGAAAAAGGCAATTATGCCCTTACCTAAACAACAGAAGAGGGAGGGCAAAGGGGTCTTTTACCCATGGGTCATCTTCTACCTCGGGCTAGCTCGTGAGCAGCCCAGCCGAGTCAACTCAAGGGTTGACTCCGGCCATCTGTGCATATGCGAGCAACCTGATCGGTCCAGGAACTCCGCCTACCCCTCGCCGACTTTCCTGGGAGGTCAATTCCTCCTTTGCACCACTCCTTCATCGTCGACGTGGTGCGGTTCCCTTCCGACGTTATGTGCTTCTCGACAGCGTCTCAGGTCGAGTCAATTCCTTGAATTGGCAGCATCATGATGACCGTCTCCGCGTCACGGTTATGATAGGTTAAACTGTAGGGTTTCTCACTTTGTTGTGCGCACTACCCTATATATAGGGTGGCCACAGGTGTCCGACGAGTTTGGGGTTTCCCTCAAATGTTAACAAAACCACCAAAAATCTAGGTTGGTTAAGAGCGGGACACATTCCTGAAGACAAAGGACTCGTTTAAAGCTCTGCAGATGTTGTCAAACTTGCACAATCTTTGATCAAAGATTTTGCAACATGTACTCTGTTATCCCAGATCCTCGTGTGACCGGGATTCATCCCAGGCCGTGGATCATAGATCCAAAGATCACAGATGAGCACCAAAAATAAAAAATCGGGATTTAATCCCAAATAAATCGTGACACATGATTACTATGCAATTGACGTCCATACTTTAGGATTATTTGTAAATTGCATAACTTGGAATCTATGCATTGTTTTTCAACCAAATTTTAGGGAAATATTTAGATTTGTATTATCTTCCTTTATTCCAATATTGAGCCTTAAACTCGAAAGGAAAGCTGTGGTTTCTTCACATGCAAGTAAATGTTTAATAAAACTCATTTAAGCATAATTTCTTTCTCATAATTCTTTGTTTTCTTAATTGTGATTCCTTTTTCTATTAGAAACCATGTGAACACGAATTTTTTTCCAAAATGGATCAATCATCCATATTTTCACACATTTCTTGTATTATTATTATTATTTCAAATTTCCTTCTTAGTAAAGCAATATTTAATTGAACTTTTCTCTTTCTTGTTGCATTATCTTTGCAAATTGGACTCCTTGGAATCCAAGGAACCAAAAAGGCATGAAATCCATCCTTGGAAGATATTCCTTTGCCTTCTAGAGATTTCTACATCTTTCTTTTCTCCATTTCTTAATTATTTTTTTAATAATTGAATTTCCTTTGTCTTTTCCTTGTTATTGGGCCCAATAGCCAATAAAGCCCACAAAGAAATCAACAAGGCTATTATAAACGAAATTCATGCATTCAATCAAAAGACATCATTATTTGTTCATTTATCTTTATTAAGAGAAATTACATTTCTCACCAAAAGAACCCAAAATTGGGGTTGTAACATCCTTCCCCTCTTATAGGAATTTTGCCCTCAAAATTCCACCAGGCACACAAACAAATAGGATAAGCCTTTCTTATGTCCATCATGCCTCCCATGTGGCCTCACCCTTTCCATGGTGCTTCCCAAGAACCTTCATTGTAACGTCTATCTCGAGAAAACAAGATTAACTAATGCGGAAGCGTTCACTAAGCAGCGGATTACCAAAAATCACTAAAAATTAAAACTTTTTGTGAAGAGATCTTTAAATGGTAAATCTTTTTCATAAAGCAACATGATAAGTTATTTACAAACTGATCCATCAGTATATCTCTGTAAGGTCGTATCTCGAGATTACAATCATCAACTACCATGTTAACTATATAAGGCAAGATACAGAAATCTCGAGGTACTGGACCAAAAACTCGAAAGCACTAACTATTACTCCGAGGACCTGAGAGTACAGAGATGACACATAGGACTCTAACTACATCTATTCATGGCATAACAGCCAGTGTCCCCACCTGAAACTTCACTGCTGTCCCTGGTACTATTGATGCTGCCCTTCAACTATTGAAGGATTTCTGCCTCCTCGCCCACGTCCACCTAAAAATATGTTTCCCACGGGGTGAGACAATTATAAAATTGTCCCAGAGAGAGTTATAACTCTTCTCCAGAAACATAATTATTGCAGCTTAAGAGAATAAATGTACACAAAGAAGTCATATTTGTCTACGAGTAGTTAAAACAATGTTTAACAGTTTAAACCATTCTTCCTATTAAAGCAGTACATCTATAATTTGATCAACCCATATGTCATTTATCTTTTAATAAATAGAAGAACATGTATGGCATTTATTTACTTATAAAACCATCATTACAACACTAACTCTCTTCAGACTTAGATCATATATCTAATGTCTGACATTATTATTGGGGAGTCATGGCCTGTAGCCATACTTTTTCTCACAAAGTGTTAGGATCTCAATTCCTCAATTTATCAAATACCTTTCTAAATTTATCATCATGATTATAGAATCTAGGTACTTGAACTCATAATTTACCATTCACTAGGTATCATAGCATATCATTATACTTGAAGCATGTAAAGTAATTTCAATACATAAGATATCATAATCCTTACCTGGATATGATCACCTCTTTATGAAAACCTACATGATCAATATTTACTAATAACATGCATATTGTATCATAACAACACCATATAGGTTCTTCTCAAATTATATATGTGATACCACGGTCGTGCTACCTTGCACGGTTGTGCAACAAAGGACTCACCATGACCGTTAAAATACCATGGCTGGTTTCTAGGGTTAGGATTCTCATTTAATCCAAATAGAGTTATTCAACCTCTTAACTAGATTAGGAATAGTGATTCCTATCTCATTTCTCAATCATGGATTTTTATGCTTAAAAGCATAACTCAGAATTAGGGTTACTTGTTCATATCATCACATCTCTCTAGATTAGGGTTTACTATTCACATAGCATCACATTACCCTAGATTAGGGTTTACTATTCACATAGCATCACATTACCCTAGATTAGGGTTTACTATTCACATAGCATCACATTACCCTAGATTAGGTTTTACTATTCACATAGCATCACATTACCCTAGATTAGGGTTTACTATTCACATAGCATCATTATGTATGAAGATTACTTCCATTCATGTCTTCACTTAGGTTAAGATTCATTGATCATCATAATTAGGGTTTCCATGATCCCATTGTAAAGGATCATACCCTAATTATGTGTATTCATGCATGTTGGAAGTATATTACTTGATTCTCATTCATATTAGGAGTCTTCTCTCCCCTCTAAATTATTAGATGATGTTTACATCTCTTATGATTAGGTTAGGTCAATTCAACCTTGATAACATAAGTCACATTATTACTACAATGTTCATTAGGATTTGCTTGATCAAGAGGTGTTGACTACTTAAACCCATCAAGGGTACTTTAGTAATGTTCACCATTGATCATAACATGCTTCAATCAACTAATTACTTGTTCCCTTAATGTCTTTAGATATCATTAGGATTTTAGATTAATCAACCATTAAACCATCTAAGCCTTTAAAGCATGAAGCATTCTTGACCTTAAAAGACCCCAAATGGTTTTGCACTTTCAACCTCCAAACAGTTTGAAACCGCATGACCACCAAATGGTCTTGAGACCGTTTGGTCCCAAACGGTCTTGAGACCCTTTGGACTCAAACGGTCTTGAGACCGTTTGGTCCAAACATCCTCAAAACCGCATGGACCAAAAAGTGTATTAACACTTCCAATTGAGTTAGGGTTTTCAATGTTGAACACCTCAATCGTTCATGCCATGGTTAACCATTTATCAATTGAGCCAATTAAGTTAATACTCAACTGATGTGACCCTCAATTGATCACCAATTAGGGTTTGGATGGATTGGATTAGGGTTGGAATCGATCATCCTTCAACATGCATCAATATGAGCTTAATTGATGTTGAACCCATTGAACCATCACTCAATTAGGTCATGACCTGACCCCAAACGGTCTTGAGGTCGTTTGGATAACCTCCAAATGGTCTTGAGACCGTTTTCCCATCATATCATCAACATACAAGTCAACCAATTAAGGTTTGGATTATTAGATTGATCATCAAATCAACAATTGATTACACTTTAACTTAGTAACATTGGATCATCAATTGCTTAACCATACTCACCCATAGACCTCCAAACGGTCTTGGGTGACCTCCAAAGGTCTTGAGACCGTTTTGATGAGCTCCAAATGGTCTTGAGACCGTTTGGCTCATCCAACCCTTGGATTCTAGTGAAAATCTATCAAGGATTGGTCTATCGAGTTAATCAACAAATCAACACTTAATTGTAATATGATTTGGTACCTTTGGACCTTCAATTGGTCAACTATACTTAACCCTAGACCTCCAAACGGTCTTGGGTGATCCCCAAATGGTCTTGAGACCGTTTGGGTGATCCCCAAACGGTTTTGAAACCGTTTGGGCCAATCAACCCAAAACATCATCTCATTCACTTGCAAAATCAGCATTTAGCTGATTAGGGTTCATACCACATCTTTGGATCTTCAAACACATATCCATACTTCATCCTAGACCTCCAAAAGGTCTTGGGTGACCCCCAAACGGTCTTGAGACCGTTTGGGTGATCCCCAAACGATTTTTAAACCGTTTGAGCTAATCAACCCAAAATCTCAAATTAACTCATTGGAATTTCAACACTAATTTCGATTAGGGTTTGCCCAATTGATTAGCCTTCAACTCATGATTCCTTGAGATTTAACCCCTAAAATTTGGTGAGTTATTAACCAACATAATTAGGAACAGTAATATCAAACGTTCAATGCTTGGTCAACGCACTCAAATGGTTTTGAAACCGTTTGCCCAAAAAGGTCAAGTTAATCAGGTTGAAAATCAGCACTTAATCCAATTAGAATTACCTAATTGGTTAGCCTTCAACTCTCGATTCCTTTGGAGTTAATCCCTCAAATTTGGAGGGTTATCAACCAACATAATTATGAACAGGAATCCCAAACGGTCAACCCTTGGTCAACTCAACCAAACGGTCTTAGAGACCATTTGCTCCAACCGACCTTGTGAAACCGTTTGCCCCTTAAACGGTTTTGCAAACCCCCAAATGGTTTTACAAAACCGTTTGGCCAAGGGTGCAAGACCGTTTGCTAAAGTAACATTGGTATTCATGCCCCCTTCTTCTACCTCCAGATCCAGGTCTGTTCTTCATGGTTTTAGTTGCAAGAAAGCAAGGAAGGATGGGGGAAAGAAGAACAAACTACTTTTGCAAGAAAGAAATATGCATAACAAAGTTTAAGGGTTTAGAGTTATAAAACCCGCCTTAGAACCAGCTCTAGAGATCCAAGCTTCGAAGCTTTAATGACATATCAAGGGTTAACCACAAGCCTTTAATCATAATTTTAAGCAAAACACCTAGGGTTAGTTCATAACCCATGTCAGGGGTGTTACATTCATCATCTCATATTCTTCCATCTGAGTTCTCTCTCACCTTGGTATATCGTATCCTCATAGGTGACTCAGGACATTTCAGCCTCTCATAAAGCTGAATAGGTTCATGGCTCAGCACATGGCTGGGGTACCTCACATAGTGCTCTAGATCAGACTCATGGAACACATTACACATCATGTTATCTTGATGGGTAGACCAAACACAACCATCTCCACCAATCCATCTCAAATGGACCCATATATCGGGGACTCAACTTTCTCAGTTGTATCTTAGAGGGGTCATATTTTCACATCATATACTCTCCCACAATGAACTGCATGTCAGTCTACTTTGCATCATCTCACGACTCATGTCATCCCTAGGCTCTCTTTTAGCCATTGCACAATCAAAGTGACTTCATCTGCACACACTGCGACCTCTTTCTGACCTTTACAAGGTCTCCTCACCAACATCATCTTAATTAAGTGGTGACTGACACAACCTCCCTTGCAGATCTCCTTTACATACCGATACTGGCTATGGTGGTTATCATCACATCTTACAGAGGACATGAATTGTCTCCATGTATCACCCTGAATGAGCACACATGCTCTCATCAGACCCTCTAGTCTGGATCATACTAACCATTAGTTAGGGGTGATAAACTGTACTAACATCGAGTTCTTCATGTACCTACTTCCACCGCATGGAAGTAAACCTCTAGGCCATACTCAAGAACTTTTGAGCTCGCATCATGGTGTAGTGGAACTGTCTCTCTCTCATATGTAGTTCAACCAGATCCGTCCCTTGATAATATTCTTTCTTTCTCAGGTCATCTAGGTAAGGCAATCTACCATAACCCATATTGCATCTTGACCTTCCTTGGTCTAGGGGAGACTTACCACAATATCCATAGTGATGAACTCTCATTCCCTCTCAGGGACTCTTTTATCCTCTATATCAATACACTGGGTTACTGGTGCTCGTCCTTCACCTCCTCACTTGCATGGCAACATACCACATGCTACTTCATCTTAGGCATACAAAGTACTACATTACTTATTATCTTGGTTGTACCATGGTATATGGTGATCTTAAATCATGATCTCCTGTATGTCATGATTCCTCAAGATCAATTCCTCGAAAACCCTAAAGCATTCTCATCAGGGTTTTATCACCTTCCTATCCAAAGAAGTGTATCTGGGGTTCTGCAACCATCCTTTCATTGCATCAAGGCCTAGGCTAGATAACCTCACATAGTGCTCTAGATCAGACTCATGGAAGACATTATACATCATGTTATCCTGAGGGGTAAGGCTAAACACAATCATCTCCACCAATCCATCTCAAATGGACCATGCAGTCGGGACTCAACTCTCTTAGTTATCACTTAGAGGGGTTGGATTTTCACGTCACATACTCTCCCACGGTGAACTATAGGTCAGTCTGCTTTGCATCAGCTCACGACTCGTGTCACCACTGGGCTCTCTCTCTCATCCATTGCACGATCAAAGTGACTTCATCTGCACACACTATGGTTCTTTTCTGATCTTCAAGAGGCCCCTTCACCAACATCATCTTAATGAAGTGGTGACCGACACAACCTCCCTTTAAGAGCTTCCTACATCCTGATATTGGCTATGGTGGTTATCATCACATCTTACAGAAGACAAAAACTATCTCCAGGTATCACCCTAAATGAGTACACATGTTCTCATCAGATCCTCTAGTCTGGATCATACTAACCATTAGTTAGGGGTGATAAACTATACTAATATTGAGTTCTTCATGTATCTGCTTCCACCTTATGGAAATGTATCTTTAGGTTATGCTGAAGAACTTTTGAACTCACATCATGGTGTATTTGAACCATCTATTTCTCATATGTAGTTCAACTGAACTCATCCCTTGATAGTATTCTTTCTTTCTCATGTCATCTAGGTAAGGTGATCTACCATAACCCATATTGGATCTTGACCTTCCTTGGTCAAGGGAGTCTTACCACAACATCCGTAGTGATGAACTCCCATTCCCTCATGGGGATTCTTTATCCTCTATATCAATACACTGGGTTACTAGTGTTTGTCGTTCACCTTTCGACATGCATGGAAACATACCACATGCAACTTCATCTTAGGCATCCAAAGTACTACTGTCACTTACTCTATTTGTAGTACCAAGGTGTATCATGATCTCCTGTATTTCATGATTCCTCAAGATTGATTCCTCAGAAACCCTAAACCACTCTAGTCGAGGTTTCAATACCTTCTTTTCCAGAGAAGTACATATGAGGTTCTATAACCATCCTTTTATTGCATAAAGGCCTAGGCTGGCTAACAAAACAACCACTAACTCAATCAATGATCTTGTTACATCTGTGTGTTAGCCAAGCATATATCCTTTTTCAAACTTAGGGCTAACCCAACAACCTTGTAACATCCCTGACCTGGGTTATGAACTATCCTTAGGTGTTTTGCTTAATTATGTAATTAGATATTTGTGATTATCTTTTGGTATGTAATTAAAGCTTCTAATGAACATATAATTCTATTTCTGCCCTTTTTAAACAATGTTATAATATTGTTTTGTAATACAGGGACATGTGTGCAAATTACCCAATTAGAAGGGTTAACTTGCAAATTATACATGTTGAGATGTTCCTTTGGTGTTGAGACATCACAAGATTAAATACGAGGAAGTATGATGGATTCTCCAAGCTTGGGCACCAAGATGCAGCTTGTGGAGCAATCCTTGTGCTTAAAACCCTAGTTTTGGTGTAAAGTGCAATTTACCCAAAACATGGGGTGCAACTTGTAAAATACACCTTCTAGAGTATCTTTTATAACGCTTCGCATCATTTAGAGTAAAAATGATGAAGAGTGCGCTTCATTTGAATAATCAAATAAGAAGGATAACCCTTGTAATTAAATAATCCAGTTGTACGCAAAATGACCCTATATATGTGTGCAACATAGTAGGAGTTGGCCTTCTTTACCTCTAGATCTTGGTTTAAGATAGGTTTTGCTTAAGAAAGGAGGAGAAGGGACATGCCTAAAGAAGAGGAGGACCTAGATGAGAAATCAAGAAATGAGATGTCCTTATATTGAAAGTTTTACCCAAAGTACATATACTCCTTTCTTTGCAAACCAAGGGATCGTTTCCCTTTTTCCTTCACTTCCTCACTTATTCCCTTGCTTTGGACCGACTAAGGTAGAGCTCTGGAGAAGAGGAGAATGGCTAAGGAGTTCTAAGTAAGCTTTGATCCTCATCTTGCTCGGATTCATGGAGGAATTCATGATACAAGGTTGGTAGACTAGGTTTTCTTACTTAGTTCCTCTTTCTAGCCGACTTTTCCCAACCAATTCTTGGAGAAAAGACCTTGGCCAACTTGTGGAGCTCAAGACGCCATTAAAATCTTGGAAGCTTGGGAGCTTGGAGCTCTAGGGACAATCTTGAGGTGGGTTTTATAACTCTAAACCCTTATGGTTTGTTATGCTTCTCTTTTTCTATGCAATAGATGCTTGTTCTTCCTTCTTCCACTCTTCTTCGAGTTCTTGCACGCAAAACCATGAAGAAACCGACCCTGATCTGAGGTAGAAGAAGAGGGGGCGTGAATACCTAGGTAACTTTATCAAACGATCTCCCACCTTTGTTCTAAACGGTTTGCAAAACCATTTGAAACCAAACGGTTTCAAAACCATTTGATTTCATGTGGTTTGCAAGACCGTTTAGATTCAAACGGTCTCCAAGACCGTTTGGGAGGTTTGACCAGGCGTTGACCATTTGAGGGTCTTCTGGACACATTATGAATTAATCATTTACAAAGAATCATTATCTAATTGCAAGTAAATCCCAAGTTGAAGGCACTTTAATCATCTAAACCCTAATCGGGTTCAATTGCTGATTTCAAGGACCAATCATGTTGAAGTTTGGGTTGAGTGGCCCAAACGGTTTCAAAACCATTTGGGGATCACCCAAACAGTCTCAAGACCGTTTGGTGACCACCCAAGACCATTTGGAGGTCTAGGGTTAAGATAATTTGATCAATTGAGGGACCAATCACAATAGGTTGTTGAAAAAATCAAAGTGCTGATTTGGTGACTTAATTAGGGTTCAACCCTTAACAAATTGACTTGGTTTCTGATGAGACTCTGGGAAAACGGTCTCAAGACCGTTTGGAGGATGTCCAAACGATCCCAAGACCGTTTGGGTCAAGTCATGGCCCAATTGGGTGATGATTGATGGGTTCAACTTCAATTAGACTCATGTTGATGGATGTTGAAGGCTGATCGATTACAAACCCAAATTCAATTGGTCCCAACCCTAATTGGTGACCAATTGAGGGTCAATTGAGTATCAAATTAGTAGAGGGTTAACCTAATTGGCTCAATTGATAAGTGGTTAACAAGTATGAGATCAATTGAGGGGTTCAACATTGAAAACCCTAATCAATTGTAAGTGTTGATGCACTTTTTAGGTCCATGCAGTTTTGAGATGTTTGGACCAAACGGTCTCAAGACCGTTTGGGGTCAAACGGTCACAAGACCGTTTGGGACCAAACTGTTTCAAAACTGTTTGGATCCATGCAGTTTCAAACCGTTTAAAGTCATACGGTTTCAAGGGTGATTTGTTCAAACGGTTTCAAAGTCAACCATCTTCAAACAGTCAACATGATCAAACGATTTCAAGACCGTTTAAGGGCTAACGGTCTTGAGTGTGACCTAGTCCATGCAGTCTTGAGGGTCAAAGTTACAAAACGGTCAACCCCTCCATGCGGTTTCAAAACAGTTTGGAGGTTGAAGTGTGAAACCGTTTGGGGACTTTTAGGGTTAAGAATGCTTAATGTCTTGAAGGCTTAGATGGTCCAATGGTTGATTAGTCTAAACCCTAATGATACCTAAAGACATTAAGGGGTTAAGTAATTAGTGGTTTGACTCATGCTGTGGTTAATGGTGAACATTACCAAGGTACCCTTGGAGGGTTCAAGTAGACAACACCCCTTGATCGAGCAAACCCTAATGACCAAAGTGGTGATCACTTGACCTATGTTAATCAAGTTGAATTGACTTAACCTAATCTAGAGTGATGTCAACATCATATAATGGTAGGAGGAGATAGAAGACTCCAATTAGGAATGGAAATCAAATAAAATACCTTCAATATGAATGAATGTACATGATTAGGGTATGATCCTTCATAGTGAGATCGTAGGAACCCTAATTATGGTAATTGATGAATCTTAACTTAATTTGAAGGCCTTAATGATGATGCTATGAGCTTAGTTCACTATGAAGTCAATAGTAAACCCTAATTTTAGGGTAATAACATGTAATGTGAATAGTAAACCCTAAGTTGAAGGTGATGTGATGAAATGTACAGTAAACCCTAATCCCAGGCTAGGCTTTTAAGCATGAATCTACATGATTAAAGTAAAAGATGAGGAATCATTATTCCTAATAATAAAAAAAGGGGATTGATTAACCCTAGATATCATTAATAAGAGAACCTGGCCTTGGCAAATGTATGATGGTACAAACCTTGAATTGAAAGGTTATTTCTACTTTATAAATTGCTGATCTGGAAGTGAATTGTTCATTGTTGTCAATTGAATTAACCATGCAGGTTCTTACAAGAAGTGATCATAACCAGGTAAGGGTTATGATATCATATTCACTGAAAGCATATTATAGGCTTTATGAATAGTGATATATAGTATGTTGCCTAAGCTTAAGTAGCAACATATGAGATTAATGGGCTGTAAGAGCCATGAGCAACATCAAGGTCATGCTGATTAAATGACTTATGATGAATTGAGGGTTTGAACACCCTATTCTTGAATCATGGTAATGAAATGATTAAGAATTGATATCCATATGATAACTGATGTGAGTTAAACTTGATACATTTAGTATTCTTCTCTTATAGCAGTGCTTTAATAGTTAAATGCTTGGAAACATGCTTGATGTTAAAAGAATATTGAAATGTACTAAAATAATCAATTATAATCATATCATGTAGAGCCCAAATCATAGATCCATCATTGTCAGAAGCTAAATGATGGTGAAATAGGTTTTCTTAAGGGGAATCCTAGATCACATACTTTTGAGTATGTGGGGGATTATGGACGCAAATATCCTTACGTCCTAGTGAAGGAATTGATGTAGATGTATCTTAATCTATCAACCCTTCACTATATGTTTATGTCGGGGTGATGTTTCACTAATCTCCCGAGCGAACCTTTAAATGCCGCATCGATGAGAGATAAACAAGAGATCTTTCGATAGCGAAGAGAGTACAGAATGCCACTGTGACTCTAATAGCGAAGTGCCAGAATACCCTGGTAAGCTATCTTAGCAGAGACACGAGATGTCCTGCATGTTGATCCTCACACTGGCTGAGGAAGATGAGGTCATAAGAATCCGGCTCTTTTGATGACCTATGTATGATACTGATGCAACTTAGTAGTGATCAGTTGGAGTATGAGCGGTATACCTCATCTCCACAGGGCATAATAATGTTTGTAAAACATAATCAACCATGTAGCATATATGCTTAGGTTGAACTACGAGAAACAATGATTGATGTTACACAATTTATATTCATATTCCTTATTTGAAGCGATTGCTTAAGTATAAGTTTTTTTTACTTAATATCAAACCTGCTGTTGTATGATTTAAGTTATTTTGCTTATGATATTCCTTAATTGCTATAACAAAGCTTCTGGCGGAGAGTTATAACTCTCGCTGGGACAATTATTCAAATTGTCTCACCCCGTAGGTTTCGACTTTTTAGGTGGACGCCGAGGACGGAGGAACCAATCTGAGGGTGAGCAGTATCAGCAACAGCAACACCAGGGGCATCACTGAATCTCAGGTGGAGATACTGACTGTCAAGTCCTGTAGTTAGTATGTCTTATGTTGTCTCTGTACTCTCAGGTCCTAGAAGTCAGTAGGTCTGAGATTTTGGCTTCAAGCCTTGAGATTTTGTATCTGGATGTATATAATCACTCAAGAGATGATTTATCAGAGATGTAATGTTAAAACATGATGTAAACTATTTATCTTGTTTCTTATAAAGGAGTTTTATGGGTTAAAAATCTTTTCTTAAAAAGTTTTAATTTTTAGTGATTCTTTTCATATTCCACTGCTAATAAACCGCTTTCGCTTTAGTTGATCCCGTTTTGGCGATTGAGTCACCACAGTTTAGTGGTATCAGAGCTCTAGCTTTGCTGAGTCTACAGAGACATAGGACTTAGGATGTCGAGTCTATTCTTAGTGTCTTCCAGTATATCTAATAGTGACTTTTGCTTCTCAGGAGAAGAAGATAATTAAGGATGTCTGGACCACACGAGGCGTATGTGGCAGAGAGTAGTGTTGCTGCACCCTGAGAAGGTGCAAGGAACCTAGAAGTAGAGCAACATGTACCTGAGCCACCTCAGTTTAACCCAGCTGACATGGGGAACCCAGCCGTTCAGACCATGTTCGGGTAGTTTATGACTGCCATGACACACATAACAGATAGGATGCCTATGCCTGCACCTAGGGCACCTACCCAGACAGAAGAACAAGGAATCGGCAAGACGTTTGAACGACTTCACCGAGTCAGAGCGACTGAGTACTTTGGAACAACTGATCCTGCAGATGCCGACGTGTGGTTAACTAAACTAGAGAAGGCTTTTAGAATCCTAAACATCCCAGAAGTTGAGAAGGTTAGACATGTTGTCTATCTTCTCAAGGGGAGTGTTGGTCACTGGTGGACCATGGAAGAGCAGAAGAGGCCTGGTGTGGAGGCTACATGGGAAGTCTTTCGACGGGAATTTATCAATAGATATTTCCCTAAGACGTTCCTGGATGAGAAAATCTCTCAATTCGAGAGGTTGAGGCAAGGTCTGATGAACATTAGCGAATACGAAGCTAAGTTCATGGAGTTGTTGCGGTTCTGTCCACATATGGCGGCTACAGATGAAGAAAGGATTAGGCGGTTTGAGAAAGGGTTGAACGCTGAGTTGACTACTCCCATGTCTGCCCTAGATAGCTGGGAGAGGTTTGCTACCTTCGTGGAATCTATCAGAAGGATAGAAAGGTCTGTAGCTGAGAAGAGGCAAACCCATAAGAGATATCCTCAGTTCCAGGGATCTTCATCCAGAGACTTCAAGAAGCCTAGATTTTCTGTGCCTACACCACCACCACCTAGACCTAGTGCTCAGACACAATGGACACCAAGTAGAGGTAGAGGATGAAGCCTACCACTACAAGGGGCTCGCAGTTCAACATCTATGTCAGTTACAGGACCACCAAGACCACAACAACTGGATAGAAGTTGTTATATATGTGGGAAGATGGGACATCTGATGAAAGACTATAGAGCTAACCATAGAGGCAGAGTCAGCAAGGATCCCAGAGGAGGCAGTTTCAAGGAGCAACTCGAGGACGTGGACAAGCGTCCCAAGCAGGATCGTCGGCACCGAATCAACCACAGGCAACATCAAGGTTTTATGCAATGAATCCACCTGATCCAGTGATCAACCCTCAGGTTGTGGCAGGTCAGATGGAGTTGTTATATTCTGATATGTCTACATCCTACATTGTATCTGTTTTGATTGACCTGGGTGCTACACACTCCTTTATCACTCGAAAGGTGTTTCATAACTACAATATGACAGTTAGTCATAGAGTAGATAGCTTGTTGCTTGAGACTCCATTGAGAGGGTCTGCTATGTAGCAGGAGGTATGCTCTCCCTACATCCTCTTCTTTTCTGATCATCACATTCAAGTGGATCTTATACCACTTGAGATGCAAGGATTTGATATAATCCTTGGGATGGATACCTTGGAAAGGTATAGGGTTGTCTTAGATTGTGAATCCAAGCAGGTTGTGTTTGCTGATCAAAGAAACACATGAATCTTTTAAGGAGAGAGAAAGATTCTACCTACCTGTCTTGTGTCAGCTATGGTTGCTGAGAAGCTGATGAGGCAAGGATGTTATGCATTCTTGGCCCATGTGGTAGATACTACCATGGAGAAACCTAACCCTGTTGAAGTTCCTATAGTCAGGGAATTCGAAGATGTATTTCCTGAAGAACTTCCAGGTGTGCCACCACCTCGGGAAATTGATTTTGAGATCAATTTGATCCCAGACACACAACCTATAGCACAAACACCGTATAGGATGGCGCCTGCTGAGATGGCAGAACTCAAGAAACAACTTCAGGAGTTGCTTGAGAAGGGTTTCATCCGACCGAGCACTTCACCATGGGGTGCTCTGGTCCTTTTCGTTAAAAAGAAAGACGGATCAATGTGGTTCTGCATTGATTACAGACAATTAAACAAAGTAACAATAAAGAACAAGTACCCTCTGCCGAGGATTGATGATCTCTTTGACCAGTTGTGTGGTGCAACTGTCTTTTCAAAGATAGATTTGAGATCGGGATATCATCAACTCCGTATTAAGGATAGTGACATATCCAAGTCTGCCTTTAGGACAAGGTATGGTCACTATGAGTTCATAGTTATGTCGTTTGGATTAACTAATGCATCAGCTGCATTTATGGAACTCATGAATAGAATCTTTCGACCATTCCTTGATCAATGTGTTGTTGTCTTCATAGATGACATTCTGATCTATAGTAAAGATGCTCGACAGCATGAACAACATCTTCGTCAGGCTCTAACTTTGCTAAGAGAACATAAGCTATACACTAAGTTTAGCAAGTGTGAGTTCTGGTTGCCGGAAGTATCTTTCCTTGGACATGTGATATCTACCTCGGGTATTCGTGTTGATCCTAAAATGGTAGAATCTATCCTACAATGGGAACAGTCGAAGACACCGATGGAAATACGTAGTTTCTTAGGGTTAGCTGGCTATTACCAAAGGTTCATTAAGAACTTCAGTTCTATAGCCTTACCCTTGACTAAGTTGACCCGGAAGGATGTTTCTTTTGTTTGGAGTGATAAGTGTCAGCAATCTTTTCAACTTCTGAAGGAGAGGTTGATAAGTGCACTTGTACTTGTGTTACCTGAGCAAGGCAAAGGATACATTGTTTTCTGTGATGCCTCCAAGAATGGACTCAGATGTGTGTTGATGCAGGATAAGCAAGTGATTTCTTTTGCTTCCCGACATCTTAAGAAACATGAGGAGAGTTATCCGACACACGATCTGGAGTTAGATGTTGTGGTTCATGCTTTGAAGATCTGGAGACATTATCTCTATGGATAAACATTCTAGATTTTCACTAATCATAAGAACCTGAAGTACATCTTCTCTCAGCACGAACTTAACATGAGGCAACGTCGCTGGATGGAGTTAATCAAGGACTATGATTGTACAATTGATTACCATCCAGGGAAGGCCAATGTGGTTGCAGATGCTCTGAGTAGGAAATCAGCAACACCAACAGTAGATAGGGCACAACTAACCTCTTTAGTATGCTCTAGGAGAGATATGCTTATCTCTTTAAGGAAAGACAATGTACAGTTGAAGGTGTCATTGTTAGCCGGGTTGTTAGCTGAGATGCATATAAAACCTACTCTAAGAGAGCAGATCAAGGAAGCACAGCAAGTTGATGCTATAGTTCAACAGATTAGATCGGAGTATGGTGATGAGAAACGAGATGGTTTCCATGACTCAGATGACCAAGTATCCTGTTATCATGGTAGGATGATAGTGCCAGATGTGGATAACTTGAGAAAGTTAGTCCTGGAAGAAGCTCATTCTTAGATGTATGTTATGCATCCAGGGAGCACCAAGATGTATCGAAACTTGAAAGATATGTATTGGTGACCTGCAATGAAGAAAGACGTTGCTGAGTTTGTTATGAGGTGTCCTGTGTGTCAGTAGGTTAAAGCTGAACATCAGAAGCCTATAGGAACAATGCAACCTTTACCCATACCACAGTGGAAGTGGGATCATGTAACCATGGACTTTGATGTTGGCCTACCCAGGACAAGCAAAGGACATGATTCCATTTGGGTAATAGTTGATAGGTTGACAAAGACAGCACATTTCTTACCTGTCAAAACAACCTATTCTGCTGAGAAACTAGCACAATTGTATGTTCAGGAGATAGTACGACTACACAGAGTTCCAGTCACTATAGTTTTAGACAGAGGTCCCCAGTTTACGAGTCATTTTTGGGAGCGACTTCATAAAGTGTTAGGCACCCAGTTAAGGTTTAGTACAACCTTTCACCCTCAGACTGATGGATAGTCAGAAAGGACTATACAGACCTTGGAAGACTTGCTGAGAGCATGTGTTCTCCAGTTTTCAGGGAGTTGGGATCTGCACCTAAGTTTGATAGAGTTTGCCTATAATAATAGCCATCAACATAGCATTAATATGGCTCCTTATGAAGCTTTTTATGGTAGACGTTGTAGATCACCCCTATGTTAGTATGAAACCGGTGAGTATCAACTGTTAGGTCCTGATCTTGTGCAGCAGACCACAGAGAAGATTAAAGTGATACAACAATAGATTAAGACAGCACAGGATAGGCAGAAGTCATATGCTGATAGACGTCGTAGACCCTTAGAATTCCAGGTCAGAGACAAAGTATACCTCAAAGTCTCACCTTGGAAGGGAGTTCTGAGATTTGGAAGGAAAGGAAAGTTAGCTCCTACATTTATGGGGCCTTATCCAATCATTGAACGAGTTGGAAAGGTAGCCTATAAACTAGAGTTACCACTAGAGTTACAGAGGTTACACCCTGTGTTTCACATTTCTATGCTGAGGAAATGTCACCCTGATATTGAGTCAATTCTACAACCTATGGAGGTGGAATTGAATGATGATATATCATATGAGGAAGGACCAGTGTCGATCCTTGATAAAGGAATTAAAAAGCTGAAAAAGAAAGACATAAGTCTTGTGAAAGTCCTCTGGAATCATCGTGGTGTTGAAGAAGCCACATGGGAACAAGAGAAAGAGATGAGAAGAAAATACCCTGCTCTTTTCTCTTAAATATGTTTTGTAGATTTCGGGGATGAAATCCTTGTAAGGGGTGGATAATTTGTAACATCCCTGACCTAGGTTATGAACTAACCTTAGGTGTTTTGCTTAATTATGTAATTATATATTTGTGATTATCTTTTGGTATGTAATTAAAGCTTCTGAGGAACATATAATTCTATTTCTGCACTTTTTAAACAATGTTATAATATTGTTTTGTAATACAGGGACGTGTGTGCAAATTACCCAATTAGAAGGGTTAACTTGCAAATTATACATGTTGAGATGTTCCTTTGGTGTTGAGACATCATAATATTAAATACAAGGAAGTATGATTGATTCTCCAAGCTTGGGCACCAAGATGCAGCTTGTGGAGCAATCCTTGTGCTTAAAACCCTAGTTTTGGTGTAAAGTGCAATTTACCCAAAACATTGGGTGCAACTTGTAAAACACACCTTCTAGAGTATCTTTTATAACTCTTGGCATCATTTAGAGTAAAAATTATGAAGAGGGCGCTTCATTTGAATAATCAAATAAGAAGGATAACCCTTGTAATTAAATAATCCAGTTGTAAGCAAAATGACCCTATATATGTGTGCAACATAGTAGGAGTTGGCCTTCTTTACCTCTAGATCTTGGTTTAAGATAGGTTTTTCTTAAGAAATGAGGAGAAGGGACGTGACTAAAGAAGAGGAGGACCTAGATGAGAAATCAAGAAATGAGATGTCCTTATATTGAAAGTTTTACCGAAAGTACATATACTCCTTTCTTTGCAAACCAAGGGATCGTTTCCCTTTTTCCTTCACTTCCTCACTTATTCCCTTGCTTGGACCGACTAAGGTAGAGCTCTAGAGCAGAGGATAACGGCTAAGGAGTTCTAGGTAAGCTTTGATCCTCGTCTTGCTCAGATTCATGGAGGAATTCATGATACAAGGTTGGTAGACTAGCTTTTCTTACTTAGTTCCTCTTTCTAGCCGACTTTTCCCAACCAATTCTTGGAGAAACGACCTTGGCCAACTTGTGGAGCTCAAGACACCATTAAAATCTTGGAATCTTGGGAGCTTGGAGCTCTAGGGACAATCTTGAGGCGGGTTTTATAACTCTAAACCCTTATGCTTTGTTATGCTTCTCTTTTTCTATGCAATAGATGCTTGCTCTTCCTTCTTCCACTCTTCTTCGAGTTCTTGCAAGCAAAACCATGAATAAACCGACCCTCATCTGAGGTAGAAGAAGAGGGGGCGTGAATACCTAGGTAACTTTATCAAACGATCTCCCACCTTTGGTCTAAATGGTTTACAAAACCGTTTGAAACCAAACAGTTTCAAAACCGTTTGATTTAATGCGGTTTGCAAGACCGCTTAGATTCAAACGGTCTCCAAGACCATTTGCGAGGTTTGACCAGGCGTTGACCATTTGAGCGTCTGCTGGACACATTATGAATTAATCATTTACAAAGAATCATTATCTAATTGCAAGTAAATCCCAAGTTGAAGACACTTTAATCATCTAAACCCTAATCGGGTTCAATTGCTGATTTCAAGGACCAATCATGTTGAAGTTTGGGTTGAGTGGCCCAAACGGTTTCAAAACCATTTGGGGATCAGCCAAACGGTCTCAAGACCGTTTGGTGACCACCCAAGACCGTTTGGAGGTCTAGGGTTAAGAGAATTTGATCAATTGAGGGACCAATCACAATAGGTTGTTGAAATAATCAAAGTGCTGATTTGGTGACCTAATTAGGGTTCAACCCATAACAAATTGACTTAGTTTCTGATGAGACTCTGGGAAAATGGTCTCAAGACCATTTGGAGGATGTCCAAACGATCCCAAGACCGTTTGGATCAAGTCATGGCCCAATTGGGTGATGATTGATGGGTTCAACTTCAATTAGACTCATGTTGATGGATGTTGAAGGATGATCGATTACAAACCCTAATTCAATTGGTCCCAACCCTAATTGGTTACCAATTGAGGGTCAATTGAGTATCAAATTAGTAGAGGGTTAACCTAATTGGCTCAATTGATAAGTGGTTAACAAGTATGAGATCAATTGAGGGGTTCAACATCGAAAACCCTAATCAATTGTAAGTGTTGATGCACTTTTTAGGTCCATGCGGTTTTGAGAAGTTTGGACCAAATGGTCACAAGACCGTTTGAATCCAAATGGTCTCAAGACTGTTTGGGACCAAATGGTCTCAATACCGTTTGGGGGAAAATGGTCTCAAGACCGTTTGGGACCAAACGATTTCAAAACTGTTTGGATCCATGCGGTTTCAAACTGTTTAAAGTCATGCGGTTTCAAGGGTGATTTGTTCAAATGGTTTCAAAGTCAACCATGTCCAAACAGTCAACATGATCAAACGATTTCAATACCGTTTAAGGGCTAATGGTCTTGAGTGTGACCTAGTGCATGCGGTCTTGAGGGTCAAAGTTACCAAACGGTCAACCCCTCCATGCGGTTTCAAAACCGTTTGGAGGTTGAAGTGTGAAACCGTTTGGGGACTTTTAGGGTTAAGAATGCTTAATGTCTTGAAGGCTTAGATGGTCCAATGGTTGATTAGTATAAACCCTAATGATACCTAAAGACATTAAGGGGTTAAGTAATTAGTGTTTTGACTCATGCTATGGTTAATGGTGAACATTACCAAGGTACCCTTGGAGGGTTCAAGTAGACAACACCCCTTGATCGAGCAAACCCTAATGACCAAATTGGTGATGACTTGACCTATGTTAATCAAGTTGAATTGACTTAACCTAATCTAGACTGATGTGAACATCATCTAATGGTAACAGGAGAGAGAAGACTCCAATTAGGAATGGAAATCAAATAAAATACCTTCAATATGAATGAATGTACATGATTAGGGTATGATCCTTCATAGTGAGATCGTAGGAACCCTAATTATGGTAGTTGATGAATCTTAACCTAATTTGAAGGCCTTAATGATGATTCTATGAGCTCAGTTCACTATGAAGTGAATATTAAATCCTAATTTTAGGGTAATAACATGTAATGTGAATAGTAAACCCTAAGTTGAAGGTGATGTGATGAAATGTACAGTAAACCCTAATCCTAGGCTAGGCTGTTAAGCATGAATCTACATGATTAAAGTATAAGGTGAGGATTCATTATTCCTAATCATAAAAAAAGGGGATTGATTAACCCTAGATATCATTAATAAGGGAACCTAGCCTTGGCAAATGTATGATGGTACAAACCTTGAATTGAAAGGTTATTTCTACTTTATAAATTGTTGATCTGGAAGTGAATTGTTCATTGTTGTCAATTGAATTAACCATGCAGGTTCTTACAAGAAGTGATCATAACCAGGTAAGGGTTATGATATCATATTCACTGAAAGCATATTATAGGCTTTATGAATAGTGATATATAGTATGTTGCCTAAGCTTCAGTAGCAACATATGACATTAATGGGCTGTAAGAGCCATGAGCAACATCAAGGTCATGCTGATTAGATGACTTATGATGAATTGAGGGTTTGAACACCCTATTCTTGAATCATGGTAATGAAATGATTAAGAATTGATATCCATATGATAACGGATGTCAGTTAAACTTGATACATTTAATATTCTTCTCTTATAGCAGTGCTTTAATAGTTAAATGCTTGGAAACATGCTTGATGTTAAAAGAATATTGAAATGTACCAAAATAATCAATTATAATCATATCATGTAGAGCCCTGATCATAGATCCATCATTGTTAGAAGCTATATGATGGTGAAACATGTTTTCTTAAGGGAACACCTGGATCACATACTTTTGAGTATGTGGGGGATTATGGACGCAAATATCCTTACGTCCTAGTGAAGGAATTGATGTAGATGTATCTTAATCTATCAACTCTTCACTATATGTTTATGTCGGGGTGATGTTTCACTAATCTCCCGAGCGAACCTTTAAATGCCGCATCGATGAGAGATAAACAAGAGATCTTTTGATAGCGAAGAGAGTACAGAATGCCACTATGACTCTAATAGCGAAGTGCCAGAATACCCTGGTAAGCTATCTTAGCAGAGACACGAGATGTCCTGCATGTTGATCCTCACACTGGCTGAGGAAGACGAGGTCATAAGAATCCAGCTCTTTTGATGACCTATGTATGATACCGATGCGACTTAGTAGTGATCGGTTGGAGTATGAGCGGTATACCTCATCTCCACAAGGCATAATAATGTTTGTAAAACATAATCAACCGTGTAGCATATCTGCTTAGGTTGAACTACGAGAAACAATGATTGGTGTTACACATTTTATATTCATATTCCTTATTTGAAGCGATTGCTTATGTATAAGTTATTTTACTTAATATCAAACCTGCTATTGGATGATTTAAGCTATTTTGCTTATGATATTCCTTAATTGCTATAACAAAGCTTCTGGCAGAGAGTTATAACTCTCACTGGGACAATTATTCAAATTGTCTCACCCCGTAGGTTTTGACTTTTTAGGTGGACGCCGAGGACGGAGGAACCAATCTGAGGGTGAGCAGTATCAGCAACAGCAACACTAGGGGAAGCAGTGAATCTCAAGTGGAGATACTGACTGTCAAGTCCTGTAGTTAGTATGTCTTATGTCGTCTCTGTACTCTCAGGTCCTAGGAGTCAGTAGGTCTGAGATTTTGGCTTCAAGCCTCGAGATTTTGTATCTAGATGTATATAATCACTCAAGAGATGATTTATCAGAGATGTAATGTTAAAACATGATGTAAACTGTTTATCTTGTTTCTTATAAAGGAGTTTTATGGGTTAAAGATTTTTTCTTAAAAAGTTTTAATTTTTAGTGATTCTTTTTGCATTCCACTGCTAATAAACCGCTTCCACTTTAGTTGATCCCATTTTGGCGATTGAGTCGCTACAAACCTCTTATAGCCTCTAGCTAAACTAAGCAGCTACATCTCAACTAGGGCATCCATTACCACTTCACATCCTTAGGTGATAGGAAATATTGAAGACATACACCTTCACTTATTATCTCAGCTCAAACTCTAAGTCTATCTCCATCAAGAACACTCTGAGCTCATCTTCTTGGTTATCAAACTCAACCTTGTATCACTTGCAAATTCCACATAGATCATGTTAAAACATCCTCACAAGATGATTACCTTAATTCTCTTGAGGTTTATAAACCATCTACACATCGTGTACTCTACAAGGGTATGTTATCATCTCTGTCATCATACCTCTTAGCAACATTCCAACTCACATCATCTTTATCCTTGGTGTATGGCATGCGTACTGTCCTATCTCTCACTCCCATAACAAGAGGAAATAAGCATTTGGCGGTCGTCCAAACACAAAGTTCTTCCTGTTCCAGGAGTAGAGATGGTACATCCCACATTGCCAATACACCTTCAAATCTAAGTTGAAACATGCAACTTATGACTTAACATCACAATTATCTCGATATCAAAGTTACTTCCATTGGAAAATTGGTCTCGAACCTACTAGGGTCCATACACATTCCTTGGTCATCTCCTCTAGGTCTATAGGGTGCTGAAACTTTTAGGGTCATCCCTCTTCCCTTATGCATCCCAAGAGTGCCCTACTCATCTGCCCTTTGGATCCCATGAGTTCATGAAGGTGATCAATCTCCTAACCCATGGCCCTCAGACAATGATAGTTGTTACCTCTCGACCCTATGGTCATGTGCAACTAGGGAATTAGGCAACTCCTACTTCCATCGGTCTTATCCCTACCTGACCCTAGGATAGACTTAAGATTCTATTATAGTACATGTCCAACTTAGAACCTTACCCAAGCCTTCATCATCTCTCTCTGCATTCATGGGTTGTCTTTAATCCTTTCATAGGGGTCATGGTGACCTGTGTACATTGGTCAGTCCCCATACTGGTTACCTCCATGGTAACACATCAACCTGCATTTAGAGATGGTTATCTATGGGTCTACATGTTCCTTCTCATACCATGTACTTTTCATTTAGCTTCCCAAGATCCTATGAGACCTTCTTAGGTTACTTCAAAACCAACGGAAATTGGTATAAACCCTACCAAAGGGTCCCTCTCCCAGGATGGGAGGAAACTACATCTTGATAACAAAGGTCACAAACGTCCTTATGTTTAGGGTTTACATCCACATGAGCATGCTTAACCCTACCAAGCTACTAAGGCACAAGCAGACTAGCTACTAAACCATGCTAGGTCATACTTGTTCTCATTCCTCAACATTGGACCAACTTTGTTGTGAGGGGTTCGTCAAACATACCTTAAACTTAAGGGGTTTCCCTTTCCTCTAAACATGAGGAGTACCATGCTCAAATCTATAAAAACTCAAATTTCATCATGAGCATCAGGTACACCACTTCCCCTCTTAGGCCTAGGAACCCTATGTTCACTTTTTCGATGTCCAACTGTCTGCTCAACCTCTTAACCCTGAACCAAACATGTACAAGGTATGACATGCACTTCCTATCATCCTTCTACTCGAGAAACACTCCAGAGTGGAGTCCTTCTCAAGGACAACCAACTAGGTATAAGTCCTCACAACCTATTACTAAACCTCTTCATTGTCTTAAGGAACTCTTCTTCTCATCTTAGAAGGTAAACACATATACCATAGGCACATAGGTACCAGAAGAATCATCCTCTCTCTAGGGTTTGGTTCCTCTAATGGAAACCAAGATATCATTAGCCTCCAGGGATCAAGCATGAGGCAACCACTATCATCCACTAAGGTCGCATCCTCCTCAACTCCCCTCTATTCCTCATATCTCGGGGTGTAAGCTTCCAACCTTCTTGCTTGGGTCCTTCTCTCTCTCTCTAGAGCTAACCCTACAAACAACCTTACTATGAGAGGTCCTCTCTCCATGAAGGATCAAGCTCACAAGCATACCCCTACATGGGTGAAGTCTATGCTCAAGATTATCCATGGCCCTTTATGCTTATCTCATAAGCTATCTTGGCCCAGGTTTCAACCTACTGCTCGCACTACTAAGGTACTATGGGTGTATGCTATGACCTACTTGCATAAGCCCATAGGGTTTCTATAGGTTCTTCTCTAACCTCATCAATGAAGGAGCTATCCTTCACTCTAACATGCACGCCTCTTTCTAAGTTAAGTCACCAAAGGCACTAGGTCATCCATCCTCACATGGCTCATAATGTCATGGGCATCCAAAAGCATTTCCACACACTTGGTCTATCATGACATCTAACTCATCATGCCATATCTCCCTCTAACCACCACTTAGGGTTAGTGTGGCATCCAACTTATGAAAACATGATTAATTAATGTAGAAGTGAATTATTAGCAATGAAATTACTGAAAATCACTAAAAATTTAAAACTTTTTGTAAAGAGATCCACAAATGGTAAAACTATATCATAAGGAACCAAAGTAAGTTATTTACATGCTGATTCATCAGTACATCTCTGTATCATATCATCTCGAGAGTCATGACATTGACTGCCCAGTTAAACTATACATGAGCAGTATACAAAATCTTGAGGCATCAAACCAAAAATCTCAGATCTAAATCAAACCATCTGCTGACTCCTAGGACCTGAGAGTACATAGATGACACATAGGACTATCTATACACAGGACTTGACAGATAGTGTCTCCACCTGAGGATCACTGTTGTCCTTGTTGTTGTTGCTGCTGTTGTTGTGGCTACTATTGCTTCTCACCCACTGAAGGGTTTCTTCTTCCTCGGCGTCTACCTAAAAAGTTGAATCCCATGGGGGTGAGACAATTGAAAATTGTCCCAGCGAGAGATATAACTCTCCGCCAGAAACATTGTTATTGCTGATAATAGAATAACATTGAGTAGTAGAATTATAATTATTCAACAGCAGGTAAATCATTGAATAAGATATGCAGAGCAGTATTCTCTATGCAATCATTTTAATTATAACTTGACTAAGCAGCAAGTCATTCATTTAATAAGTAATATGAAGAACATGTATATTATTTATCCAACTATGATATAATAGACCATGTATCATCAACCATTGATTCTCGTAATTCAACCCTAAGCAAATATGCTACACGGCTAATTACATTTTACAATCATACTTATGCCCTGAGGAGATGAGGTATACCACTCATACTCCAACCGACCATTGCGAAATCGAAATCGGTACCATACATAGGTCAATAGAAGAGTCGGATTCCCATGACCTCATCTTCCTCAGTCAGTGTGAGGAACAACATGCATGACATCTCGTGTCTCTGCCAAAATAGCTTTCCAGGGTATACTGGCAACTTCGCTATTAGAGTTACAGTGGCATGCTGTACTCTCTTCGCAATCGAGAGATTTCTTGTTTATCTCACATCGATTCGACATTAATATCATCATCGAGAGATTAGTGATACATCATCCCAGCATATACATATAATGAAGGATTGAGAGTTTTAATGTTTATTTCACATCAATTCCTTCATTAGGGAGTAAGGATATTCGTGCCCATTACCCCCACATACTCAAAAGTATGCTCTCCAGGAGTTCCCTTAGGAAAACCTATTTCACCATCACCTAACTGCTGACGATGATGGATCTATGGTCAGGGCTCTACATGATATCATTTCACTTGATTAATTAAGTACATTACAACATTCTTTTAGCATCAGGCATGTTTTCAAACATAAAACATTATAAAAATTGCTATAAAGAATGAGTACTATTTCTATCAAGTTCATTTCACAGCTTTATTAATCATTGGGATCTCAATCCCTTATCATCACATCATCATGATTCAATAATATGGGTGTTCAAACCCTAAGATCATCAAAATACCTGTTACAACATTAACAGGTAACTTATTTCCATCAAGTCATCTATTAATGTAAACATGATAATTGTAATGCTGATTCACATGGCTCTTACAACCTATCAATCTCTTTTGTTACCTTTCACTAGACAACATAGCATATCATTGCTTACAAGGCTCATAAAATACTTTCAATAAGAAAAGCATCATAGCTCATAACTGGCTATATTCAATATCTCATATAACCTGCATGATTAGTACAGATGATAACAGATATATCAATTTCATACCAGCATAATGCAAAACAATTATGACATCATTATTCAAGGGTTACACCACTATACCCTTGCTAGGGTTAGGGTTTCCCTTTTCATTTCGATTAGGGTTGATCATCCCCTCAGTTTAATTAGAATTAATGACTCATCACTTCATTATCCAACCTTAGAGCTCTCATTCTATATAATATAACCCAGGATTAGGGTTTCATACTTCCATTTACCTTATTAGGAATTAGGGTTTATTATTCACATTGCATCACCCTTGATTAGGGTTTAAGTTCAATAACCCACAATTAGGGTTTACTATTCACATCATATCACCCTTGATTAGGGTTTAAGATCAATAACCCACAATTAGGGTTTACTATTCACATCAAGTAGGAGCGATCATCATACCTTGAATTAAGGTTTATCATGTCATCATTATGATTTAAGGTCATACCATCATCATGTATTAGGATTTCACCTATTAATGCCCTCAATTAGGGTTATGATTCATCATCCATCATAATTAGGGTTTCATTATCTCACTATGAAGGATCATACCCTAATTAGACATTCATTCATATTAGAAGTCCATTACTTAATTATCATCCATGTAAGCAATCTTCTCTTTCATCTCCGAAAGATGATGTATGCTTCAGTCTTGATTAGGTTAAGTCAACTCACTGTTGAGGAAGAATTGACATCATGGGTTATGTCATTGTCACCATGACCATTAAGGATTAATTATTCAAAGGTACTAATCACCTCATCCCATTAATATGTAATTACTATAATCATCTTTGATTACATCATGTATTAGTCAACTAATCACTTTGTCCTTTAACCACTTTACGTACCCATGTGGTTTTGGTTAATTATCCACCAAACGGTTTTGGTCTTATAGACCCTAAATGGTCTTGACCAAATCAGACCTCAAACAGTCTTAAACAACCAATGAAACCGTTTGCTAAAGTACCACCTTGAAACCGTTTAGTAAAGTAGGTGGTGAAGACCGTTTGCCCAAAGTTGACTTTTAAAACCGTATGAACCTAAATAGTTTGGGATCATTTGGTCCCAAACGGTCTTGAGACTGTTTGGTCCAAACCTCCTCAAAACTGCAAGGACCAAAAAGGGTCCCAACCACTCCAAATAAATTAGGGTTACTAATGTTGGTTTCTTCAACCATTGAATCTATGGAACTACTCATCAATTGGGCTTATCACCATGCTTCAATTGAGTTAATTAGGTCATCCTTAAACTGATTTGACCCTCAATTAACCCTCAATTGATCACCAATTAGGGTTTAAATCAATTGTATTAGGGTTTGGAATTGATGAACCTTCAACATTATTCAATGTGAAACTAGTTACTTTCAAACTATTGGACCATCATCCAAAATGGACATGACCTGACCCCAAACGGTCTTGAGGTCATTTGGATGACCTCCAAACGGTCTTGAGACCATTTTCCCATCTCATCACTCAAATCCAAGTAATCCAATTAGGGCTTGGATCATTAGTTCGATCACCAAATCAGCATTTGATTGCAAATCAACTTGGTATCTTTAGATCTTCAAACACCTATCCATAGTCAACCCTAGACCTCCAAACGGTCTTGGGTGACCCCCAAACGGTCTTGGGATCATTTGTATGACCTCCAAATGGTCTTGAGACCGTTTTCCCATCATATGATCACTAACCATGCCATTCAATTAAGGTTTGGATCCTAGGATTGGTCACCAAATCAGCAATTGATTGTACATCAACTTAATATCTTTGGACCTTCAATTGCTCAACCATACTTAACCCTAGACCCCCAAACGGTCTTGGGTGATCACCAAACGGTGTTGAGACCGTTTGGGTGATCCCCAAACGGTTTTGAAACCGTTTGGGTCAATCAACCCAAAACATCAACTCATTCCAATGCAAAATCAGCACTTAGCCGATTAGGGTTAATACCATATCTTTGGTCCTTCAAACACTTAACCATATCCAACCCTAGACCTCCAAACGGTCTTGGGTGACCCCCAAACGGTTTTGAGACCGTTTGGGTGATCCCCAAATGGTTTTGAAACCATTTGGGTCAATCAACCCAAGTTTCAAACTCAAACACTTATGAAATCAGCACTCAACCCGATTAGGGTTTAGGTGATTGATTGACCTTCAACTCATGAACCAATTGGAGTTAATCAATAATAATTGATGGGTCATTAACCTAGATCATTAGGAACAAATCCTCAAATGGTCAACCCTGGTCAACATCACGAAACGGTCTGAAACCATTTCCCTCCATGCGGTTTGATGAAACTGTTTCATTCCAAACGGTTTGAAACCGTTTGCTCCCAAACGGTTTGGGAAACTGTTTGAGCAACTAAGGAGACCGTTTGACCTGGAATTTTCTTGGATATTCATCCAAGATGATGCAATCATCTTTCTCCTTAGAACAACCAAGAACAGCAACCATTGTTCATGGGAATTGCAGCAATGCATCAAAAGAGTTTGAAATAGAAGAAATAATCAACAAATCATAGAGAACTTGATGCAATATCAATGTTTAAGGGTTAAAGTTATAAAACCTGCCTCAAATATGATCTCCAAGCTCCAAGATCCACGTCTCTAATGGTGGATGGAGTTACAGCAACTTCCCAAGGTCCGTTCTTGAGCTATTGGATGAAAAAGATAGGTAGAATTGGAAATCGGGTGAAGAAAACCAAGAATCAAGCATTGCTTTAGGGTTTCCACCATGAATCCGAGGTAGAAGATGATTAAAACATTATCAACAGGTTGTGTTAGTCCTTCTCCTGCTCCTGAGCTCTTCCTTGGTTGGCCAAAGCAAAGTGATAAGTGAAAAACTAAGGAAAGGTCCTTATGTGTATTGGAAAAAGAACATGTATAAGGGATTTTCAAGGAAAGAGAAAATGGATTATTTTCTTATAATTCCAAAATAATTTCCATCAAATCCCCCTCCATTTATTGTCCACGAATCCATCTTCATTTTCTTGCAAAACTCCATCATTATCCAAGAATAAAGGGAAAAGAAATTAAGCACCTTAACCCTTAAAATATTAATATCCATTTTTGAGTGGAATTTCTTTTTCTTATAATAATGGAGAGTGGAATTTCACCTCCTTAGGATATGTGCGTACCTTTGCAAGGATTAATCTCGTCCACACACATCTGAATCCAACCATTTTAATTTTGGTTGAAAGCCCCCTTCAATTATTTTATTTATGTTTGCATTAAATTGAATTAGGGTTCCAATTAGGCTTAAATCTTCATTATTTTAATATCAAGATTCTCTCTCCTCCAACTTAATTCAAATAAGGTGCCCCTCTCATTTTATTTGCTCTTCATGATTCCAAGAAACATTAGGGACCTTATAGAAGTGGTAATTTGCATATTGAACCCTAGGTTTTGGGTAAATTGCACTTTACACCAAAACTAGGTTTTAATGCACAAACATTGCTTTATTAGCTCTTCCTTGGTACTCAAGCTACCACAAGCCATACCTCTGCATCATCTTCATTCTCATGATGCTTCAACACATGACTAACATCTTATCATGCAACATTTGCAATCTAACCCCTCAACTTGGGTAATTTGTATTTTAGTACAAAATAAGCAAACATTGCTTCAACATTGTTCAAACATGACCAAAATTGAAACATAAGTTTCTCATGAGCCCTAATTACTTTTCACAAGATAAGATTAAACATCTAATCATATTTATTAAGAAAAACACCTATGGTTAGTACATAACCCATGTCAGGGATGTTACAAATTATCCACCCCTTACAAGGATTTCATCCCCGAAATCATTAACAAAACATTTTAAGAGAAAAGAGTGTGGTATTTCCTCCTCATTTCTTCCTCTAGTTCCCATGTAGCTTCTTCAATGACACAATGATTCCAGAGAACTTTTACAAGACTTATATCTTTCTTCTTCAGCTTCTTGATCCTTTTATCAAGAATCAACATAGGTCCTTCGACATAGGATATATCATCGTTCAATTCTATTTCCATAGGCTGTAGGACTGATTCTGTGTCAGGATGACATTTCCTTAGCATGGAAATGTGGAACACTGGGTGTAACTTTTGCAGATCGGGTGGTAACTCCAGCTTATAAGCTACCTTTCCAACCCGTTCAATGATTGGATAAGGCCCCATGAATCTAGGAGCTAACTTTCCTTTCCTTCCAAACCTAAGAACTCCCTTCCAAGGTGAGACCTTGAGGTACACTCTGTCTCCAACCTGGAATTCTAAAGATCTACGACGCTTATCAGTGTAAGATTTCTGTCTATCCTATGCAGTCTTCAACTGCTGTTGTATTATTTTAATCTTCTCAGTGGTCTGCTGCACAAGATCAGGACCTAAAAGTTAATATTCACCAGTTTCATACCAACATAGGGGAGATCTACAACGTCTACCATACAAAGCTTCATAAGGTTCCATGTCAATGCTGTGTTGATAGCTGTTGTTATAGGCAAACTCTATCAAGCTTAGATGTAGATCCCAACTTCCTGTAAACTGGAGGACACATGCCCTAAGCAAGTCCTCCAAGGTTTGTATAGTCCTTTCTGATTGTCCATCTGTCTGAGGATGAAAAGTTGTACTAAACCTTAACTGTGTGCCTAAGGCTTTATGAAGTCGCTCCCAAAAATGACTCATAAACTAGGGACCTCTATCAGAAACAATGGCAACTGGAACCCCATGCAGCCACACTATCTCATCTACATATAATTGTGCCAACTTCTCAGCAGAAAAGGTTGTTTTGACAGGTAGGAAATGTGTTGTCTTTGTCAACCTATCAAATATTACCCAGATGGAATCATGACCTTTGGCTGTTCTGGGTAACCCAACCACAAAATCCACGGTCACATGATCCCACTTCCACTATGGTATAGGCTAAGGTTGCATTATTCCTGTAGGCTTCTGGTGTTCAGCTTTAACTTGCTGACACACTGGACACCGCATAACAAACTCTGCAACATCCTTCTTTAAACCAGGCCACCAATACATATCTTTCAAGTTATGATACATCTTAGTGCTTCCTGGATGCATAGCATACATTGAAGAATGAGATTCTTCTAGGACTAACTTCCTTAAGTTATCAACATCAGGCACTATCATTCTATCATGGTAACAGGCTACCTGATCATCTGAATCATGGAAACCATCTCGTTTCTCACTACCATACTCCGATCTAATCTATTGAACTACAACATCAGCTTGTTGTGCCTCCTTAATATGTTGTCTCAGAGTAGGTTTTATGTGCATCTCAGCTAGCAATCCAGATAACAATGATACTTTTAACTGTACATTGTCTTGCCTTAAAGAGATAAGCATATCCATCCTAGAGCACACCAAAGAATTTAACTGTGCTCTATCTAGGGCTAGTGTTGCTGATTTCCTACTTAAAGCATCAACAACCACATTGTCCTTCCCTGGATGATAATCAATTGTACAATCATAGTCCTTGATTAACACCATCCAGCGGCGTTGCCTCATGTTTAACTCATACTGAGAAAAGATGTACTTTAGGCTCTTATGGTCTGTGAAAATCTGGAATGTTTCTCCATAGAGGTAATGTCTCCAGATCTTCAAGGCATGGACTACAATAGCTAGTTCTAGATCATGTGTCGGATAATTCTCCTCGTGTTTCTAGAGCTGTCAAGAAGCAAAAGAAATCACTTGTTTATCCTGCATTAACACACATCCTAGTCCATTCTTAGAGGCATCACAGAAAACTATATACCATTTCCCTTGCTCAGGTAGCACCAACATAGGTGCACTTGTCAGTCTTTCCTTCAACAACTGGAACGATTGCTGACACTTGTCATTCCAGACAAAAGGGACATCCTTTCTGGTTAACTTAGTCAAGGGTAAAGCTATAGAACTGAAGTTCTTAATGAACCTACTATAATAGCTTGCCAACCCTAAGAAACTACGAATCTCCGTCGGTGTCTTAGGCTGTTCCCATTGTAGGACAGATTCTACCTTTTTAGGGTCAACACATATACCTGAAGAAGATATTATGTGTCCAAGAAAAGAAACTTCTGGTAACCAAAACTCACACTTGCTAAACTTAGCATATAACTCATGCTCTCTTAGTAAGGTTAGACCCTGACGAAGATGTTGCTCATGTTGTTGAGCATCTCTACTGTATATCAGAATGTCATCTATGAATACGACTACACACTGATCAAGAAAAGGTCAAAAGATTCTATTCATGAGTTCCATAAATGCAGTTGGTGCATTAGTTAGTTCAAATGACATAACTGTGAACTCATAGTGACCATACCTTGTCCTAAAGGCAGACTTAGGTATGTCACCCTCCTTAATATGTAGCTGATGATATCCTGACCTCAAATCTATCTTTGAGAAGACAGTTGCACCACACAACTGATCAAAGAGATCATCAATCCTTGGCAAAGGATACTTATTCTTTATTGTTACTTTATTTAACTGCCTGTAATCAATGCATAACCACATCGATCCATCCTTCTTTTTAACAAAGAGGACCGGAGCACCCTAGGGTGAAGTGCTTGGTCAGATGAAACCCTTGTCAAGAAACTCTTGTTGTTGTTTGTTGAGTTCTGCCATCTCAGCAGGTGCCATCCTATACGGTGTTTGTGCTATTGGTTGCATGCCCGGGACTAGATTAATTTCAAAATCAATCTCTCAGGGTGGAGGAACACCTAGAAGTTCTTCAGGAAATACATCTTCAAATTCCCTGACTACAGGAACTTCAGCATGATTAGAACTCTCCATGGTGGTATCCACCACATGGGCCAAGAATGCATAACATCCTTGCCTCATCAACTTCTCAGCAACCATAGCCGACACAAGACAGGTTGGAAGGATCTTTCTGTCTCCTTGAAAGATCCATGTGTCACTATTATATGTGAACACAACTTGCTTGGACTCACAATCCAAGACAACCTTATACCTTTCTAAGGTATCCATTCCAAGGATTATATCGAATCCATGCATCTCAAGTGGTATAAGATCCACTTGAATGCGATGTTCAGAAAAGAAAAGAGTGCAGGGAGAACACACCTAATGCAACACAGCAGATCCCATCAAAGGAGTTTCTAACAACAAACTATCTGCTCTATGACTAATAGTCATGTTGCAGTCAAGAATCACTCTTCGAGTGATAAAGGAATGCGTAGCACCCGGATCAATTAAAATAGATACGATGCAAGATGTAGACATATCAGAATAAAATAGTTTCATCTGACCTGTCACAACCCGAGGGTTGATCACTGCATCAGGTGGATTCATCGCGTAGAATCTCGCCATCGCCTGTGGTTGATTCGGTGCTCGATGACTGGGTGTCGATGATCCAGCTTGGGACGCTTGTCGACGTCCTCTAACACCACCTGGAAACTGTCTCCTTTGAGAACCTTGCTAACTCTGCCTTTGAGGTTGAGTCACACTTGCCTCTCGGGCTCTGCAATCCTTCATCAAATGCCCCACTTTTCCACATATGAAACAACTCATGATCCCCTACTGTGGTCTAGATGGTCCTGTAACTGATATAGATGCTGAGCTGCGGGCTCCTTCTGGTGGTAAACTCCGTCCTCTACCCCTATTTGACGTCCACTGCGTCTGGGTACTGAATCTAGGTGGTGGTGTAGGCACGAAAAACCTTGGTTTCTTGAAACCCTTGGATGAGGATCCTTGGAACTGGGGGTACACCTTCTTGTCCCTGGTCTGTCGCTTTTCCATCACAGACCTCTCTATTCTTCTGAAAGACTCCACAAAAGTAGCAAATCTTTCCCTGTTCTCCAGAGCAGATACAGGGGTGGTCAACTCAGCGTTTAATCCCTTCTCAAAACGTCGTATCCTTTCTTCATTTGTGGTTTCCATATGCGGACAAAACTGCAAAAGCTCTATGAACTTAGCCTCGTACTCACTAATATTCATTGGTCCCTGTCTTAACCTTTCAAACTGAGAGATTTTCTCATCCAGGAACGTCTTAGGAAAGTATCTGTTAACAAATTCTCGTCGAAATACTTCCCATTCGATCTCCACACCAGGCCTTTTCCCCTCCTCTATGGTCCACCAGTGACCAGCACTCCCTTTAAGAAGGTACATGGCATGTCTAACCTTCTCAGCTTCTGGAATGTTAAGGATTCTAAAGGCCTTCTCTAGTTCAGTTAGCCACATGTCAGCATCTGCTGGGTCAGTTGTCCCAGCATATTTCGTGGCTCCAACCCGGCGTAGTCGTTCAAACGTCTTGTCGGCTCCTTGTCCTTCTTGATGGACAGGTGCCCTAGGGGCAGGTATGGGCATTCTATCAGTCATATGTGTCATGGCAGCTATAAATTGCCCAAACATAGCTTGGAAGGTAGGATTCCCCATGTCAGCTTGATCGAACTGGGGTGGTTCAGGCACATGCTCCTCCCTTCCTTGGTCTCTTGCACCTCCTCCGGGTGCAGCGACACTACTTTCACCAACATGTTCATCATGCGATCCAAACATCTTTAGTTTTCTCTTCTCCTCCTATATGAACAGAAGACACTATCAGATAGACTGGAAGACACTAGAACAGACTCAACAACCCTAGTCCTATGTCTTTGTAGACTCAGCGGACCTAGGTCTCTGATACCAACAATTGTGGCATCCAACTTATGAAAACAAGATTAATTAATGCGGAAGCGAATTATTAGCAGCGGAATTACTGAAAATCACTAAAAATTTAAAACTTTTTGTAAAGAGATCCACAAACGGTAAAACTATATTATAAAGAACCAAAGTAAGTTATTTACATGCTGATTCATCAATACATCTCTGTATCATCTCATCTCGAGAGTCATGACATTGACTGCCTAGTTAAACTGTACATGAGCAGTATAAAAAATCTCGAGGCATCAAACCAAAAATCTCAGATCTAAATCAAACCATCTACTGACTCCTAGGACCTGAGAGTATAGAGATGACACATAGGACTCTCTATACACAGGAATTGACAGACAATGTCTCCACCTGAGGATCACTGTTGTCCTTGTTGTTGTTGCTGATGTTGCTTCTCACCCACTGAAGAGTTTCTTCTTCCTCGGTGTCTACCTAAAAAGTTGAATCCCACGGGGGTGAGACAATTGAAAATTGTCCCAGCGAGAGATATAACTCTCCGCCAGAAACATTGTTATTGTTGATAATAGAATAACACTGAGCAGAGAATTATAATTATTCAACAACAGGTAAATCATTGAATAAGATATGCAGAGCAATATTCTCTATGCAATCATTTCAATTATAACTTGATTAAGCAGCAAGTCATTCATTTAATAAGTAATATGAAGAACATGTATATCATTTATCCAACTATAATATAATATACCATGTATCCTCAACCATTCATTCTCGTAATTCAACCCTAAGCAAATATGCTACATGGCTGATTACATTTTACAATCATACTTATGTCCTGAGGAGATGAGGTATACTGCTCATACTCCAACCGACCATTGCAAAATCGAAATCGGTACCATACATAGGTCAATAGAAGAGCCATGTTCCCATGACCTCATCTTCCTCAGTCAGTGTGAGGAACAACATGCAGGACATCTCGTGTCTCTGCCAAAATAGCTTTCCATGGTATACTGGCAACTTCGCTATTAGAGTTACATTGGCATGATGTACTCTCTTCACAACCAAGAGATTTCTTGTTTATCTCACATCGATTCAGCATTAATATCAACATCGGGAGATTAGTGATACATCGTCTCGACATATACATATAATGAAGGATTGAGAGTTTTCATGTTTATCTCACATCAATTCCTTCATTAGGGCGTAAGGATATTCACGCCCATTACCCCCACATACTCAAAAGTATGCTCTCCAAGAGTTCCCTTAGGAAAACCTATTTCACCATCACCTAACTACTGACGATGATGGATCTATGGTCAGGGCTTTACATGATATCATTTCACTTGATTAATTAAGTACATTACAACATTCTTTTAGCATCAGGCATGTTTTCAAACATAAAACATTATAACAATTGCTATAAAGAATGAGTACTATTTCTATCAAGTTCATTTCGTAGCTTTATTAATCATTGGGATCTCAATCCCTTATCATCCCATCATCATGATTCAAGAACATGGGTGTTCAAACCCTGAGATCATCAAAATACCTATTACAACTTTAACAGGTGCCTTATTGCCATCAAGTCATCTGTTAATGTAAACATGATAATTGCAATGCTGATATTTCACATGGCTCTTACAGCCTATCAATCTCTTTTGTTACCTTTCACTAGGCAACATAGCATATCATTGCTTACAAGGCTCATAAAACACTTTCAATAAGCAAAGCATCATAGCTCATACCTGGATATATTCAATATCTCATAAAACTTGCATGATTAGTACAGATGATAACAGATATATCAATTTCATACTAGCATAATGCAAAACAATTATGACATCATTATTCAAGGGTTACACCACTATACCCTTGCTAGGGTTAGCGTTTCCCTTTTCATTTCGATTAGGGTTGATCATCCCCTCAGTTTAATTAGAATTAATGACTCATCACTTCATTATCCAACCTTAGAGCTCTCATGCTATATAATATAACCCAGGATTAGGGTTTCACACTTCCATTTACCTTATTAGGAATTAGGGTTTACTATTCACATTGCATCACCCTTGATTAGGGTTTAAGTTCAATAACCCACAATTAGGGTTTACTATTCACATCATATCACCCTTGATTAGGGTTTAAGTTCAATAACCCACAATTAGGGTTTACTATTCACATCAAGTAGGAGTGATCATCATACCTTGAATTAAGGTTTATCATGTCATCATTATGATTTAAGTTCATACCATCATCATGTATTAGGATTTCACCTCTTAATGCCCTCAATTAGGGTTATGATTCATCATCCATCATAATTAGGGTTTCATGATCTCACTATGAAGGATCATACCCTAATTAGACATTCATTCATATTAGAAGTCCATTACTTAATTATCATCCATGTAGGCAATCTTCTCTTTCATCTTTGAAAGATGATGTATGCTTCAGTCTTGATTAGGTTAAGTCAATTCACTCTTGAGGAAGAATTGACATCATGGGTTATGTCATTGTCACCATGACCATTAAGGATTAATTATTCAAAGGTACTAATCACCTCATCCCATTAATATGTAATTACTATAATCATCTTTGATTACATCATGTATTAGTCAACTAATCACTTTGTCCTTTAACCACTTTAAGTACCCATGCAGTTTTGGTTAATTATCCACCAAACGGTTTTGGTCTTATAGACCCTAAACGGTCTTGACCAAATCAGACCTCAAATGGTCTTGAACAACCAATGAAACCGTTTGCTAAAGTACCACCTTGAAACCGTTTAGTAAAGTAGGTGGTGAAGACAGTTGCCCAAAGTTGACTTTTGAAACCGCATGAACCTAAACGGTATGGGATCGTTTGGTCCCAAATGGTCTTGAGACCATTTGGTCCCAAACAGTCTTGAGACCGTTTGGACTCAAACAGTCTTGAGACCGTTTGGTCCAAACCTCCTCAAAACCGCAAGGACCAAAAAGGGTCCCAACCACTCCAAATAAATTAGGGTTTCCAATGTTGGTTTCTTCAACCATTGAATCTATGGAACTACTCATCAATTGGGCTTATCACCATGCTTCAATTGAGTTAATTAGGTCATCCTTAAACTGATTTGAACCTCAATTAACCCTCAATTGATCACCAATTAGGGTTTAAATCAATTAGATTAGGGTTTGGAATTGATGAACCTTCAACATTATTCAATGTGAAACTAGTTACTTTCAAACTATTGGACCATCATCCAAAATTGACATGACCTGACCCCAAACGGTCTTGAGGTCGTTTGGATGACATCCAAACGGTCTTGAGACCGTTTTCCCATATCATCACTCAAATCCAAGTCATCCAATTAGGGTTTGGATCATTAGTTCGATCACCAAATCAGCATTTGATTGCAAATCAACTTGGTATCTTTAGATCTTCAAACACCTATCCATAGTCAACCCTAGACCTCCAAATGGTCTTGGGTGACCCCCAAACGGTCTTGGGATCCTTTGGATTACCTCCAAACGGTCTTGAGACCGTTTTCCCATCATATCATCACTAACCATGCCATTCAATTAATGTTTGGATCCTAGGATTGGTCATGAAATCAGCAATTGATTGTACATCAACTTAATATCTTTGGACCTTCAATTTCTCAACCATACTTAACCCTAGACCCCCAAATGGTCTTGGGTGATCACAAAACGGTCTTGAGACCGTTTGTGTGATCCCCAAATGGTTTTGAAACCGTTTGGGTCAATCAACCCAAAACATCAACTCATTCCAATGCAAAATCATCACTTAGCCGATTAGGGTTAATACCATATCTTTGGTCCTTCAAACACTTAACCATATCCAACCCTAGACCTTAAAACGGTCTTGGGTGACCCCCAAACGGTCTTGAGACCGTTTGGGTGATCCCCAAACGGTTTTGAAACCGTTTGGGTCAATCAACCCAAGTTTCAAACTCAAACACTTATGAAATCAGCACTCAACTCGATTAGGGTTTAGGTGATTGATTGACCTTCAACTCATGAACCAATTGGAGTTAATCAATAATAATTGATGGGTAATTAACCTAGATCATTAGGAACGAATCCTAAAATGGTCAACCCTGGTCAACATCACCAAATGGTCTGAAACTGTTTCCCTCCATGTGGTTTGATGAAACTGTTTCATTCCAAACGGTTTGAAACCGTTTGCTCCCAAACGGTTTGGGAAACCGTTTGAGCAACTAAGGAGACCGTTTGACCTGGAATTACCTGGAATTTTCTTGGATATTCATCTAAGATGATGCCATCATCATTATCCTTATAACAACCAAGAACATCAACCGTTTTTGATGGGAATTGCAGCAATGCATCAAAAGAGTTTGAAATAGAAGAAATAATCAACAAATCATAGAGAACTTGATGCAATATCAATGTTTAAGGGTTAAAGTTATAAAAACCACCTCAAATCTGATCTCCAAGATCCAAGCTCCACGGCTCTAATGGTGGATGGAGTTCCAGCAACTACCCAAGGTCCGTTCTTGATCTATTGGATGAAAAAGATGGCTAGAATTGGAAATCGGGTGAAGAAAACCAAGAATCAAGCATTGCTTTAGGGTTTCCACCATGAATCTGAGGTAGAAGATGATTAAAACCTTACCAACAGGTTGTGTTCGTCCTTCTCCTGCTCCTGAGCTCTTCCTTGGTCGGCCAAAGCAAAGTGATAAGTGAAAAACTAAGGAAAGGTCCTTATGTGTATTGGAAAAAGAACATGTATAAGCGATTTTCAAGGAAAGAGAAAATGGATTATTTTCTTTTAATTCCAAAATAATTTCCATAAAATCCCCCTCCATTTCTTGGAAATGAAGCCATATTCATTTTCTTGCAAAACTCCATCATTATCCAAGAATAAAGGGAAAAGAAATTAAGCACCTTAACCCTTATAATATTCATATCCATTTTTGAGTGGAATTTCTTTTTCTTATAATAATGGTGAGTGGAATTTCACCTCCTTAGGATATGCTCGTGCCTTTTCAAGGCTTAATATCGTCCACACACATCTGAATCCAACCATTTTAATTTTTGTTGAAGGCCCCCTTCAATTATTTCATTTATTTTTGCATTAAATTGAATTAGGGTTCCAATTAGGCTTAAATCTTGATTATTTTAATATCAAGATTCTCTCTCCTCCAACTTTATTCAAATGAGGCGCCCCTCTCATTTTCGTTTCTCTTCATGATTCCAAGAAACATTATGGACCTTATAGAAGTGGTAATTTTCATATTGAACCCTAGGTTTTGGGTAAATTGCACTTTACACCAAAACTAGGTTTTAATGCACAAACATTGCTTTATTAGCTCTTCCTTGGTACTCAAGCTACCACATGCCATACCTCTACATCATCTTAATTCTCATGATGATTAAACACATGAGGAACATATTATCATGAAACATTTGCAATCTAACCCCTCAACTTGGGTAATTTGCATTTTAGTCCAAAATAAGCAAACATTGCTTCAACATTGTTCAAACAAGACCAAAATTGAAACATAAGTTTCTCACGAACCCTAATTAGTTTTCACAAGATAAGATTAAATATCTAATCATCTTTATTAAGCAAAACACCTAGGGTTAGTACATAACCCAGGTCAGGGATGTTACAGTTAGGGTTAACATCATCCTTAGAGGATGTGCCAGGTCTCTATTTTTAATGGAGATCTCTATCTCCATGACCAACTCTCTCTACTCATCCTCCTGACATGAAGGTCTAACCTTAGGTCTCTCATGGAAACACATGTCATACGACCTAAGCATGCAACTATTCTTTAGTTTATGATTAAACTATTAAGCTTCTGTCCATGACATCTTATTTACATGCTTTTCATTAAGTTGGTGGAGGATTCCTTAAACCTTATCAACCTTACCCATACCTCAAGAGAGAGAAAACTCTAATCCTTATAATCCTTAACAACATTTGAGTTGAGAAGGGATGAACAAGATGAGAGAGTCCTAAAGGTATCTTATTTCGAGTTAAATCCTGAGACATTAGCTAGGCAATCACACTAATCCGGGAGTCCTCGTATTCTGACTAGAGATGCAGAGGAAAATCTTGCCAACCCCCAGACGTGATCCTTTTCTAGACACCTCTGTCTTTCAGAAAATCCTCTAATAACTCCCTTGTGTTCTATAGAGTTTGTAAAATTTAATAATTATTAAAGATTACATGAGGAACATATGCTCTGATACCAAATGTAACGACCCTGCCTCCCGGTAACCCCACCTTAAGGGAGACCAAGAGGTCAGAGCCTTTATCCCAATAAACCAGATCAAAGGTTTGACAATTACTCAATAATAATTATGAAATTCTACCAAATAAACTGAAATATGGTATAAAATAAAACTTTGCATATCTTTTTCAAAAACTGGGATATCTACATCTATCCACAACTGGAGTTATTCTAACTAATCCTCCTTTGTACTTTTACTTCTTATTTAATTCCACAGATGCCACTTTACTATTTTTCCTTTTCAATCTTGTACCTAAAATTCTGACAAACAATTCGTCGGTAATCATATAGGAATATGTTGGTATGTGGGGACAACCAAAGTTTTGCAAATATATCTAACAATCTAAATATCACAATCAAGTTAATTAACAAGCCAGATTATGCTTTCAATGTGACATTCTCCACCACTTTTGCCCTAACCCTGGAATACCCTCCTTAGGGTTTCTCTTTTTCCATTGACTTAAGGCCACCTTCTCAATCTGGAGCTTGGTGCCTGGGGTCACCCTTCATGGTGCCCTTTAGTCATACAATGTTATAGGCCACCTTCTCCATCCCGAGCTTGGTGCCTGGGGTCACCACTCATGGTGCCCATGGGTCTTCCCTCCTGGGCTTGACCTTTTTGCATCATCCATCAGGGTGGCATGTAGGTGCGAGAATACACAATTGTAATATTATTGTGATAATCATAGTAACTTTATAATTTGCAAGTATGAACATCCAAACTGATAAGTTGCATTTAATATGATGAATCATCCGGGAAACTCTTTGGGAAACTAATGCGATTAACCATAATTAACCACATACCTATCAGGCTGATTTCAGACAAGATTAATCCAATCAATGCAAGAAATCCAATAGGAAAGCAAGCACACAAAGAGATCCTAAAATATGCATACAATTTCCTATCATTGATCATTCCATCAAGATCTATTAAACCTAGATCACTTCCTAGGGTTTCTAGTCCACTTTTAGGGTTTCCATTGCATTTAGGGTTTCACTTCATTTTTACCATTTTAAACCCTAACTTTATACAATTACTCGCAAAGCCTAACTATCTCATCTTATTCTTCACGAAAGATATTAAGGTTACCTTTTAACAACATATAACCTTAATTTTAGATTAAAGGCACAATTAGCCATCAATTAAGTCCATTGTGCTCTTCATACTAAAACTAGAAATTTTATCCTTTTAATTCATGACAAGATCATTGGGCCTAATTATCATCTTTGGTTCCTTTCGGATTAACAACTCATAGTTTATTATGATCTAATTCACATATGAACTCTATTTATCATTAATTCCACCTTTATCCATTAGAAAACCCTAATTACCATATTAAGGGTATTTACCCACAATTAGGAACTTTTATATTCAAAATAGCTTAGAACCATCATTTAACAACATATTTTCACATTTTTCAAATTAAATATGATCTTCTCCTCTTTTACCCTAAATTAGTGTTTCTAAATGCTTTATCATTCATAATTGGTGTAAAACCCTAAACCATGCAATAATTCATCTAGATCAGGTTCAAGTTCATCATTCACGTTTCCACATGTTACTATTACTTAATTTCACCAATTAAGCATCATGAACTTAACCATTAATTTCAATTATGTTTCTAACAAAACTTCAAAGCACTTTTCATTAATCTAGCATACTTTTGCAAATAGGAACGAAATCAGGCTTTAAAAGTATTTGTATCAGATTCTTCACATTCTCCTAATCAATATTCATATTTTACTTATCTTAGTCGGAGTTACCAATATTTTACTATGATTTTTGTAAAATATTTGCCTCTCGGACAAAGGGATGCCGCCACATCAGCCTGGTGACTAGTTTTATCCTTTTCCATGCTGGGTCAGGGTCCAGCAAACCAGACCTCGCCTCGTTAGCCGCGCGCTCTCACGCGAGCAGAGATCTTTAGACCCACGATTGTACTCTTTTGCCCCTGGTCTCTTTCACACACGTCGGGGGTAGAGTTGTAAAGAGCCATAAACTTACCTTCAACCTCCCGTCTCCTGGTTCGTGAGCCTGGTTCTCCATCGAGTCAACGTGAGGGTTGACTCCAGGCTTCTAGGCCTCCGAGTAGAGGGAAATGGCACCGGTAGCTCGGCCTCCACCCCCCGAACTCATTGGGGGTACAAGCTCAATCGGAGATGGTACGAAACAAGCAAATGACAAGGAGTTGTTACCTCAGTAGAACCTGTTCTAGCGGTGAGTCTTCACGCTGAACTGGAAGAAGGGATAAGGGTCGAGTGTTTCAGAACCATCGTGCGAACGGTTTGGAATTCCCAGAGGGTACTCAAACCCCCTTAATATACCAATCGGTCCCGAAAGAATCTAATGTGAGCCCTGAGAATTAGGGAAACCCACCATCCTTCACGAACTAGGTCGATCTGGGGATTGTCTACTCGGATTGAGTTTCTAACCGTAATGGGAAAGTTCCCCATAGGTGCTCAATCCTTGATCAATAATGAATCTGGCCCCAAAATTCTCATATCCATGTCTACTTTTCCCATTCTTCATTGGAGTGTAGCCGCCGTCGGATCCTTGATCCACGACTACCAGCTATGCGCCAAGAACAAGGAATATAGCCTAATATTGAAAAATGGTGACATTTACTATAATCCCAACACTTTAGGGAATCTTGTAAAGGCCATAACTCCCAAACCGAGTATCCAATTAATCCCAATTTTTAGGGAAACCTTTAGATTTACATTATCTTTCTTTATTCCAATTTGGAGCCTTAAAATGATAAGGAAAGATATGGTTTCTTCACATGCAAGGATATGTTTAATAAAACTCATTTAAGCATAATTTCTTTCTCATAATACTTTATTTTCTTAATTATGATTCCTTTTTCTATTAGAAACCATGTCAACATGAAATCTTTTCCAAGATGGATCCTTTATCCATATTTCCACACATATTCTTGTAATATTATCCTTATCTCACATTTCTTCTAAATATGGCAATATTTAATTGATCTTTTATCTCTCTTGTTTCATTATCCTTGCAACTTGGACTCCTTGGAACCCAAGGAACCCAAGAGACACGAAATCCAACTTTGGATAACATTCCTTTGCCTTCTAGAGGTTTCTACATCTTTCTTTTCTCCTTTTCTCATTTAATCATTTAATAATTGAATTTCCTTTTTCATTTCCTTGTTATTGGGCCCAATAGCCAATAAAGCCCACAAAACAACCAACAAAGATATTATAAACGAGATCCATTTGTTCAAAACAAATTATATCATTATTTGTTCAAATATCTTTAATAGGAGAAATTACATTTCTCACCAAAAGAGCCCAAAAATTGAGGTTGTAACAGCCACTTTACTATTTTTCCTTTTCACACTTGTACCTAAAACATCGACAAACAAAACGTCGGTCAGCATATCGAAATATGTCGGTATGTGGGGACAACCAAAATTTCACAAATATGGTTAACAATCTAATTATCACAATCAAGTTAATTAACAAGACAATTTACACTTTCAGTGTGACATTCTCCACAACTTTAGCCCTAACCCTGGCGTACCCACCTTAGGTTTTCTCTTTTGCCAATGACTTAAGGCCACCTTCTCAATCACGATCTTGGTGCCTGGGGTCACCACTCATGGTGCCCATTAGTCATTCTATAAAGACCACCTTCTCAATCTCGAGCTTGGTGTCTAGGGTCACCACTCATGGTGCCCATTGGTCTTCCCTCCCGGGCTTGACCTTTTGGCATCATCCATCAGGGTGGCGTGTAGGTGCGAGAATACACACTTCTATTATTATTGTGATTATCATAGTGACTTTATGATTTGCAAGTATGAACATAAAAACTGATAAGTTGCATTCAATGCGATGAATCATCCGAGAAACTCTTCATGAAACTAATGCTATTAACCATAATTAACCACATACTTGTCAGGCTGATTCGAGACAGAATTAATCCAATCAATGCAAGAAATCCCATAGGCAAGCAAGCACACAAAGAGATCCTGAAATATGCATACAAATTCCTATCATTGATCATACCATCAAGATCTATTAAACTTAGCTCGCTTCCTAGGGTTTCTAGTCCACTTTTAGGGTTTCCATTGCAATTAGGGTTTCTCTTCATTTATACTATTTTAAACACTAATTTTACACAATTACTCACAAACCCTAATTATCTCATCTATTCTCCATGAAAGATATTAAGGTTACCTTTTAAGAACATATAACCTTAATTTCATATTTAAAGGCATTTTTCTTTCCTTTTAACCCTAGTTAGGTTTTTTAAGTATGTTAACCATCATATTAGGTTTAAAACCCTAAATCTTGCAATTTCATCTTCAAAATAGGTTAAGATTCATCTTTATCATTAAACAAGTTAACCATGTTCGAATTAACTTATTTGCAATATTAAATCTATCATTTGTCATCAATTAGGGTTTCTAACCACAATTTAATACTTTTCCATCAAAATTATACACTTTTATAAATAGTAACAAAATCAGATTCTCAAACTTTTAATGTGTTCCTCATATTTTTCTGATCAATTTTCGTGTATAAACTTTTCTCATCCGAGTTTTCTAGTAAAAGATATGATTTTTGCAAGAAAAGTCAGTTTTCTGGATTTTCTAATTTATTACGATTTCATCCAAAACCCAAGTCATTCGATCCGTGGTCCGCTGGACCACGCGGGATCCAACGATCCACAAACACGTGCCTGACTTGCGATTGAAAAGAAGAAAAATGCAATTATGCCCTTACCTAAACAACAGAAGAGGGAGGGCAAAGGGGTCTTTTATCCATGGGTCATCTTCTACATCGGGCTGGCTCACGAGCCGCCTAGCCGAGTCAACTCAAGGGTTGACTCCGGCCATCCGTGCATCTACGAGCAACCTGATCGGTCCAGGAGCTCCGCCTGCCCCTCACAGACTTGCCTGGGAGGTCAATTCCTCCTTTGCATCGCTCCTTCATCACCGACGAGGTGCGGTTCCCTTCCGACGTTATCTACTTCTCGACAGGGTCTCAAGTCTAGTCAATTCCTTGAATTGGCAGCATCATGACGATCGTCTCTGTGCCACGGTTATGATAGGGTAAATTGTAGGGCTGCTCACTTTGTTGTGCGCACTACCCTATATATAGGGTGGCCACAAGTGTCTGACGAGTTTGGGGTTTCCCTCAAACGTTAACAAAACCACCAAAAATCTAGGTTGGTTAAGAGAGGTACACATTCCCGAAGAAAAAGGACTCGTTCAAAGCTCCGCAGATGTTCTCAAACTTGTGCAATCTTCGATCAAAGATTTGCAGCCTGGACTCTGTTATCCAAGATCCTCGTGAGACTGGGATTCATCCCAGGCTGTGGATCATAGATCCAGCGATCGCAGATGAGCGCCCAAAATAAAAAATTGGGATTTAATCCCAGATAAATCGTGACACATGATAACTATGCAATTAATGTCCATACTTTAGGATTATTTGTAAATTGCATCACTTGGAATCTGTGCATTGTTTTTCAACCAAATTTTAGGGAAATCTTTAGATTTGCATTATCTTCCTTTATTCCAATTTTGAGCCTTAAAATCGAAAGGAAAGATATGGTTTCTTCACATGCAAGTAAATGTTTAATAAAACTCATTTAAGCATAATTTGTTTCTCATAATTCTTTATTTTGTTAATTATGATTCCTTTTTCTATTAGAAACCATGTGAACACAAAATCTTTTCCAAAATGTATCCATCATCCATATTTTCACACATTTCTTGTAATATTATTATTATTTCACATTTCCTTCTTAGTAAAGCAATATTTAATTGATCTTTTCTCTTTCTTGTTGCATTATCTTTGCAACTTGGACTCCTTGGAATCCAAGGAACCAAAAAGGCATGAAATCCATCCTTGGAGGATATTCCTTTGCCTTCTAGAGATTTCTGTATATTTCTTTTCTCTGTTGGCTAAATGGACATCTGTAAATCCCTTTGTTTTGATAATGACAAACATTTCATTCTTGTTGATCTAACGTGCTACTTGAGTGTTGCAGGAATAAGGTGGATGACAAAGAAATTAGGGAAATCCATATGCTTACATATTTATATTTTCATGAAATGTAATCGCTTTGTAAAAACTTGTACAAATATATAATGTACAAGTACTTAGATTTCATGTAAATCAAGCGTTAGATTCTCCCTAGATAAACATCACATTTAGATAGGTCATCCCCTTCAAATAAGTGTCACATATGCACACTCATACACACACTTAGTGCTTTAATTGAAAAATTGAAACAGGGTCAATCTCAGTCGACTAACTCCTCGACCGAGACACTCTCGGTCGACAATCTTCTCGACTGAGAAAGACCCAAGTAGCCGTTAGACACATCTGACAAGGTAGTTGGCAGTTGGAGATAAACGTTGCAAAACACTTGATTCAGAGAGCATGTCGGTCGACAAAAGTTCGACCGAGTAGGTGTCTCGGTCGACCATTTCTCGACCGAGATGGACTCTGACAGCAACTACAGAATTAATTAATTAGCCGTTGCTAAAGCAACAAACTTGTACCTAATGGCTAGTTAAGCACTTAGAAACCCCTAGAAGGTGTCTAGAACGTCCTTAAGCACTTGTAGGACATTCCTATAAATAGGACATGCCTTAGGACACCTAAACTCACTTGTTACACTTGAGAAATCTTTGAGCATACTTTGAGCAACCTGTTTGTGAGCAAATTGAGCATAGTGACAATTGGCTACTTCTTCTCTTAGCTCAAAATTCATGTCCTATAGGCTAGCATCTCCTATCCACTGCAATTACATTTCCATACACTTTGGTTAGGAGATCTACACGCTTGATCTAGGCAAATCAAGCCTTGTGCTACAAAAGGATAAGTTGTAATTTCTATTTCCTTTCTTGTTCTCTATTGTTGTTTTTACTATCCTTGCTACTCCTAGGTTGGAGGCTGCGGATTGGAGAGGTTGAAGATCTTCTTGGTGAAGAAGGGGACCTTGAGCTACTTCAAGAAGGCTGGTGCAACGGGAGGTTACTTCTAGAGAGGAAGGCTACTTCAAGGGGGAACTTGGAGTTACTTCAAGAAGGCTACCTCAAGTTGGTGCATCTACTTCAAGTGAAGGTTGTTCAAGGGGTGTAAAGAAAGTATTGTATTTTGTGTAAATCCTTGTGAAGGTAATAAAATTAATACTTTCAAAATCACGGTTGGGTAAGCAATCGGGTAGTGGACTGACAACTTTAGTATTTGCTAAAGTTGGAACCACTCTAAACACCTGTCTCCTTCTTCCATTTTCAATTGTGGTTGTTTGAGTGAAATAATTGTTAAAATTATTTCAAAACTCTATTCACCCCCCCTCTAGTGTTTTTCAATTGGTATCAGAGCAGGCTTCAAGGAGCTCTAATCGAGTCTTGAAGTATGAAGGGTGGTGGTGTCTACAACCACAAACAAAGGAAAAGTATGGAGCAATCTTCAACAAGTTGCAGTTGGTTCTTAGGAACAAGCCACACAACACTTGGTTTCCCGTGGAGGTCAAAGAAGGAAGATACGCATAAAGAATGTCTTATTGCTACAATAAGTGAAGAAGAAGAAGAAGAGGTAAGCCTTTTTGATTTATCTAAAGAAGAGCTAGTTGCTAGTCTTGAAGAGACACACAATAAATATATTGAGTACAAGAAGAAATTAAAGAAATCTAATAAAGCAAATGATGAGTTACATGCTAAGCTACTTGCTCTTACATCTGAAAATGAAGATCTAAAAAGGGTTATTGAAGATCATGATATTAAGTTAAAATCTGTAGAAGCAAACTGTAATCTTCTTTCTTTAGAAAAGATAAATTTGCAAACTCAAGTGAACGATCTTAAAAAACAACCCATCTTGTGCACCCATCTAGATTATGACACTATTGTCAAAGAAAGAAATTCGTTGTCATCTAATCTAGATCAAGCAAAACTAGATATCAAGAAAAGAATGGATGAGATTGCTAAATCACAACAAAAAGTAAGTAGTTTAAGCAATAATGGCATCCTTGATAAAATATTGGATAATCCCTATCACCAAATTGGGAGAAGAGGACTAGGTTACAAGCCTAAGGGGAAATCCTTTCAACAACCTAGTTGGAGAAAGACACAAGTACATCAATCTATATATATACCTAAAGGCACAAATACAAATATACCCAAGAACAACCTAGACCAAAATCATAGAAAGAGATATGAGGTTGATTCTATATGTTGTCATTACTGCTTGCGCCTTGGTCACTATTCTTTTTCATGTCCCTATAAGAAAAAGGATGTCGAGTTAGTTTGGGTTCCAAAACCTCCAAACTAAATAAACGGAATTAAGTTGAGATTTGACCTAAACTGATATTTGATATACAAATGTCATGTCTCAACACAATCGAGTATGTTGTCTTTTTCTAGAGATTGTGTTTTACTTGGAAACAATTAACAGTTCTGAAAACATTTCAGAAACCCTGTCGGTCGAGAAAATGTCGACCGAGAGAACCGTCGGTCGAGCAATTGTCGACCGAGCAGGTCAACGATTTCCAGTCTGCAATAAATCTGCTGAATGTGTTTTCAATTGCTATCTATTCATTGTTAATGACTGATGTTACATGCAAAACAAGTTGAAGACCATGTTTGAAAAATTTATAAATATAAATGAGATTACTTTGGTTGATTTTCTAAATAAGGTAAAACTGAAAATCATGCTTGGCTAAATAAAAGAAATTACTGCTTCACATGATGTTCCTAAAGTATTTCCTGATTTATTCACATAGAAATCATGTGCTTAAATAATCACAATCATTGTATTTCATGGAATTATCATTATATGTTGTTATTGCTCTGTCATTACATGCTTTCAGCTCATAAAGAAGATGCTATGATAGATAATGATAATTGTATGCATTGATCCTTGATGATGCATAGGCAAGCAAAATAATTCATTGGTAATATGTTTCTTAGAACTTTAATGCTTGCAGGAGCACAATGTTATAACATACAAGTTTTTTTTTGGTATTTTTAAAAGACTTGAGATATTAATTGTGTTTTCATTTTTTAATACAAGAAGAAATATAATTTGATATCTACAACAAAGTTTATATAAATTTTCTAGGAAAAATCTTTGTTTATCAGTTAAAATGCTTCAAATCGATATCAAATCAAATTACATGCAGATATATGAATGTTCAATTTGGAAATCTGCAAATTTGCCTCTTGGTTGAAATGAAATTTGACCAAGGGGCGCTATGGTCGTAGTCAAAGTCGACCTAAAATAAGTTTGGCACAATACTTATTTGAATATCATTTTCTATATAAAAATTGTGATCAAATAGAACAATTAATTTATGATCACAAAAATTGTCCAAATATTGGTAATAATGATCACAATATTACTCCCTTAGAACATATATATGCTCTACAAATTCAGTCTATCATTTACATTAAAAAATCAGCTTAAAAATTCATTCACAGAAAGTCTGTCGGTCGACGAATTCTTTGACCGAAAACATCTCGGTCAGCCTATCTCTTTCGACCGACAGACCTCAAGTAAAAATTACATCAGACACACTTTCGGTCGACAATTATTCGACCGAGCCGATGTCGGTCGACAATTGTTCGACCGAGAATTGACCGTTGGGATATGACCGTTGCAATCCGACCGTTTTATGACCGTTATAAGTGGTATCAGTCGACCGTTGGGGGGCCGAGTGGCGTGTCTGGGATATGACCGTTGCGGTCGATCAGTCGACAAATTGTCGACCGACCTGGTCACTGATTTGCTATAAAAAGGACCAAAAACGGGTCATTGTTACACACTCTCATATTCTTACTTCCATAGCTTCTCTCTAGTGCATTCTTGTGCAATCCTTTAGCTTCCTCATCCCCAAGACTTTCTTGCTTCTTCTCCACCTTAAAGCAAAGAAATGGCTTCATCCTCTACATGTGGAAAGAAGAAAGTTGCTATCAATAAAGGAAGGGAGGATACTCCACCATTGACGATCATCAACGACATCCCCTTCGTCGACGCAGATGCTGGTGATCGCTACCTCAGGCTCTCCTCCAAAACTCCTCTTCCACGACGGCCGGTTGACGTCTTGGACTTCCTCAACATCGTCGACCTGGAGGATCTTTTTGAGGTGCAAAATTTGAAAGAATTTCTTAACCCTTCCTTCCCTTCCTACTCTTCAAAAGTAGTAAATGAGTTCTATGCAAACCTAATCTCCCATTCCGAAAATGAAAATAACTTCTTATACTCCATGGTCAATGGGCATAGCTTTCGATTTACAGAAGAGGATATTCTTGACATGCTCAACATCGACTTAGATGAATATCAAGACACTCTTGACCTCACAACTGGAAATCCACTCAATACATTTTCCCAAGGTGATAGTACCGTCAGTCTTAGTGACATTAAACGAGCCATTTTTCAATCTAATACTACTTGTCACAAAGATAGGGGTACCTACTATGCCATTAATCTCAAACCTACAGCTAGGATTGTCAACCTTATTGTTTCCACAAACATACATCCTAGAGATAACAAGTCTAAAGTTCCTATTTTTTGCATGTGTTTAATTTATGCCATTATCAAACGTATTCCCACAAATTTTATCCGCATAATCCTTAAGAACATGCTTGAGTTTTCTGGCAATCCCCCATATGCTGATTTTGTATGCCAAATCACTCAACACTTTCTTAAAACACAAATTGAGGATATGGGATACACATGGGAAAGAAGACCACAAAAAATAAGCAAAAACACAGTAGAGAAATGTGAATTGATTTTGGTCACAAGAGGGCTAGGACGGAAGGTGAGACATCTACTCAAGATTTACCTCCACCACCTCCTCCTACCAACCCATCCTATGATCCCATCCAAAACACCCTAACCTATGTTGCTGGGTCACAATATCATCTAAGCAGACAATTAGACTATAACCACCATGCCATGACCTACCTAAATCAAAGGATGCAAACCCTCTCTCCAAATCAACCAGATGAATATCCTTATTCTTTAAATCCTGGCATGCTCAACCCATATAATCCATCTTACAACTACTACCAACCTCCACCTCCACCATCTACAGATCTCACACATACTCAGTTCTCCTCAATACAATTACAAGACATTGCTACTCATTTCCGCTTTGATCGTGTTCCTACCTTCTTGGAAGCATATGCTTTAACCAAGATAGGTTCTTTGGAGTGGCAAACTTTAGTCCAATATTATGGAGCTGAGCCATTTCTTGGAAAAGACCCTGATATTGATGTAATACTTAAGTCTTTCTAGTGAGATTTGAAGTGTTCGTTGTATTAGTTGTAATGAAATGGATATCTTTGCATGATTGTAATGAAATGTATATCTTTGCATGATTGTAATGAAATGGTTATCTTTGCATGAATTGGTTATCTTTAATGATATTCCTTTATGGCATCATTTGAATATGGATTATAAGACTATTATAATAGAGCATACAAAGTAAGGGGAGTAATAAATATGTCATAAATAAAAAAAAGGATGACATCTTTGCAAATACCTGAAATTTAAAATTGTGGCTAAAATGACCATCTATTGAAAACGGATATGTATTTAAGGGGGAGCAATACTTTTCATACAATATTTGTTCTTAAACGGATATCTTTTTGAAATGACAAAGGGGGAGAAATAAATATAAAACTTAGTATTTGTGCAAAACTCAATCAATGAGTTTGAGTTTCATAAACTCTTGGCTTTACATTGAAAGTTGTTATATTCCCTATAAAATTGGATTTCATGTTCCATTATTCATGGGGAATAATAAGCACACATTTTATAAACAAGAGAAGAATTTCACAAAGGTAATCTTCAGGTATGAAACTCACATGTTTTTATACTTTCTTATTTTATATTTAGGAAATGTTTGTCATCTTCAAAAAGGGGGAGATTGTTGGCTAAATGGACATCTGTAAATCCCTTTGTTTTGATAATGACAAACATTTCATTCTTGTTGATCTAACGTGCTACTTGAGTGTTGCAGGAATAAGGTGGATGACAAAGCAATTAGGGAAATCCATATGCTTACATATTTATATTTTCATGAAATGTAATCGCTTTGTAAAAACTTGTACAAATATATAATGTACAAGTACTTAGATTTCATGTAAATCAAGCGTTAGATTCTCCCTAGCTAAACATCACATTTAGATAGGTCATCTCCTTCAAATAAGTGTCACATATGCACACTCATACACACACTTAGTGCTTTAATTGAAAATTTGAAACAGGGTCAATCTCGGTCGACTAACTCCTCGACCGAGACACTCTCGGTCGACAATCTTCTCGACCGAGAAAGACCCAAGTAGCTGTTAGACACATCTGACAAGGTAGTTGGCAGTTGGAGATAAACATTGCAAAACACTTGATTCAGAGAGCCTGTCGGTCGACAAAAGTTCGACCGAGTAGGTGTCTCGGTCGACCATTTCTCGACCGAGATGGACTCTGACAGCAACTACAGAATTAATTAATTAGTTGTGGCTAAAGCAACAAACTTGTACCTAACGGCTAGTTAAGCACTTAGAAACCCCTAGAAGGTGTCTAGAACGTCCTTAAGCACTTGTAGGACATTCCTATAAATAGGACATGCCTTAGGACGCCTAAACTCACTTGTTACACTTGAGAAATCTTTGAGCATACTTTGAGCAACATGTTTGTGAGCAAATTGAGCATAGTGACAATTGGCTACTTCTTCTCTTAGCTCAAAATTCGTGTCCTATAGGCTAGCATCTCCTATCCACTGCAATTACATTTCCATACACTTTGGTTAGGAGATCTACACACTTGATCTAGGCAAATCAAGCCTTGTGCTACAAAAGGATAAGTTGTAATTTCTATTTCCTTTCTTGTTCTCTATTGTTGTTTGTACTCTCCTTGCTACTCCTAGGTTGGAGGCTACGGATTGGAGAGGTTGAAGATCTTCTTGGTGAAGAAGGGGACCTTGAGCTACTTCAAGAAGGCTGGTGCAACGGGAGGTTACTTCTAGAGAGGAAGGCTACTTCAAGGGGGAGCTTGGAGTTACTTCAAGAAGGCTACCTCAAGTTGGTGCATCTACTTCAAGTGAAGGTTGTTCAAGGGGTTTAAAGAAAGTATTGTATTTTGTGTAAATCCTTGTGAAGGTAATAAAATTAATACTTTCAAAATCCCGGTTGGGTAAGCAACCGGGTAGTGGAATGACAACTTTAGTATTTGCTAAAGTTGGAACCACTCTAAACACCTATCTCCTTCTTCCATTTTCAATTGTGGTTGTTTGAGTGAAATAATTGTTAAAATTATTTTAAAAATCTATTCACCCCCCCGCTCTAGTGTTTTTCATTCTCCATTTCATAATTATTGTTTTAATAATTGAATTTCCTTTGTCTTTTCCTTGTTATTGGGCCCAATAGCCGATAAAGCCCACAAAGAAATCAACAAGGCTATTATAAATGAAATTCATGCATTCAATTAAAAGACATCATTATTTGTTCATTTATCTTTATTAAGAGAAATTACATTTCTCATCAAAAGAACCCAAAATTGGGGTTGTTACATCCTCCTCCTCTTATAGGAATTTTGCCCTCAAAATTCCACCAGGCACACAAACAAACAGAATAAGCCTTTCTTATGTCCATCATGGCTCCCATGTGGCCTCACCCTTTCCATGGTGCTTCCCAAGAACCTTCATCATCTCATATTCTTCCATCTGAGTTCTCTCTCACCTTGGTATATCGTACACTCATAGGTGACTTAGGACATTTCAGCCTCTCATAAAGCTGAATAGGTTCATGGCTCAACACATGGCTTGGGTACCTCACATAGTGCTCTAGATCAAACTCAGGGAACACATTACACATCATGTTATCCTGAGGGGTAGACCAAACACAACCATCTCCACCAATCCATCTCAAATGGACCCATATATCAGGGACTCAGTTTTCTTAGCTGTAGCTTAGAGGGGTCAGATTTTCACATCACATACTCTCCCATAGTGAACTGCATGTCAGTCTGCTTTGCATCATCTCATGACTCATGTCATCCCTGGGCTCTCTTTCAGCGATTGCATGATCAAAGTGACTTCATCTGCACACACTGCGGTCTCTTTCTGACCTTCACAAGGTCTCCTCACCAACATCATCTTAATGAAGTGGTGACTGACACAACCTCCCTTGCAGAGCTCCTTTACATCCCGATACTGGCTATGGCTGGTTATCATCACATCTTACAGAGGACAAGAACTATCTCCATGTATCACCCTGAATGAGCACACATGCTCTCATCAGACCCTCTAGTCTGGATCATACTAACCATTAGTTAGGGGTGATAAATTGTACTAACATCAATAAGGTTGGACAAAATCCCCTAAGTCATAGAAGTGACTTAGGGCAAAACAAATCCTCAACCATCAGATTAAACTCTATCTTCATATTTGTCCAATCCCGACTTGTCATTACTACCAACTCCTTCGATAGTTGCGGCCACCTAGCAAATTGTCAGTTCTACCGACTGGATGTCGATTGTATCGACTCTCCTCAATTAATCTTAAACAAAATGATGTGATTTTTTTGGTTGTATCGACTACCAAAAGTTAGTACTATTGAGATTTCTCAATTCCTCTATGTTCCAAACCTATCACGTATCGATACTACCCTCTAAAGTCGATAGTACCGAGCTGTATAGATTCTTGTAAAACTTCCTAACATCCATAAAATCTAAACATAAGCTCTTGAAATATAATAAATCATTCGAAAGCATTAAATCACATTTATTTGATGCAATTAAGTATCACCAGCTAATGATAGTTAATCGTGCACATTTTAATATGAAAATAACTAAAAAGTGCACAAACATCAATATAATTCAGCCTATGAAAATGAAAAATATCCAATGCATCATATATAAACTAAGAAGTACGTTTTTCAACAATAGAAAAGTACATACAAAATTGCACTAAAAATGAAGACATATAGCAAAACATGTTCTTAATGACCATGCAAGTTTTCCTAAAGACATCTTTCACAACAACCTAATCAAAGTGATACAAAATTTGTGTTAGTATCACCAAAATTACTTCTCTAAGCCTAATATGATTAGATAGAACCTTTGCATACCCTTAATAAAATCATATTCAAAGATAAACATATATAAACTCGTCCACTTCTTACATTTTATTTGGAAAATCTTGCTTTGATACCTACAATATATAACACAAGAAACTTCTTCCATTTATCAAGAAAGGAAAGTACACACAATTTGTGATTGGGTCAAAATGTGATCTTTTATTTAAGTCTTTTACTATATATTGATAAAAATAAAATAAAAATGTGGATGTTTTTATGCCAACTTAAGCATGTGAGACTTTCTTAGAAAATATGGGGTACATTCTGGTACAGATCCATGAGAAGCAGATGAATTAATTAAAAAGAAGGAGTCAGTGCTATGTTTATATAGGGAAGTAGAGATGTATGCTAAACAACTCTAGGAAACCATGATGAAAAGGATGGTGTGTGGTCTATTAAGTGAGAAAAGCACCATATAATGCATGGACTTGCTATTATGGATGCCCGCATGCTAGAAAGACGAATGTTTTCTACATAAGAGAAAGTGATTATTGAACTCATGAAATGTTTGTAAACATAGGAAAGTAGTAGTGAAATCCCAACCTCAAGTCTGGCACACAAGCATGTAGGGAGATTGTGAAGGACACAAAATGTGAAACTCAAATTCAAATATAACTCAGATATTTACTATAATCATTCAATCAAGAAGGTAAGGAAATGTGTATTTCAAGCATCCATATATAATATACCAAAAAGGACCATATTATTAATATATTTTCTTGTAATTGTACAATATCATCATACGATATCAAGGCCACCACTTGTTTAGTTAACATATACTGCATATTCATAGTTACAACATACATGTCATATAAATGGAATACATCCAAAGATAAAATCATGGATACTTCATAGTATGAAGCACACTACCTAGGGATTACATGTACATAGATGACTACAGATAACACCAAAGCATATACTACCACTTTTACCTAGCTACTGATTGAGGGAAGGAGACTCCTCACTACCACACCAGTGAGATTAGTGTTGAAGACATAAAAATGGTCGAAGTCCATAAGGGTGAGACCAAAATTACTACAACACATAAAACATCTTCAAGGTAATAAATACATGAAACATATATATTATATATTTGCTCAATTAAGTAGATTTCTGTTAAGCATAAACTTTTAATAAAACATAATCTTAGTAATAAAATTGTAAAAAATCATTGCGGTATCATGGCTACAAGTTAATCAATGTTTCTTGATTATAAATTTTATTACTAAACCCAATTGGTTGGAATGTATTTCTCCAACTAATAGCTAGTCAATGTGAAATTATGAGGACAACATAGAGGATCTAATGATCATCCAGTCTCTTTAAGATCATAGCATGTTTCTGGAAATGTGGGTACAAAAACTAGGGGCTCATCAACTTGCGACATACATAATATTAGTACCATCTACCAGCATTTCTCTACATCTAATATGCTCTAACAATTGTCTAGTGTCAATGGAATTCATACTTATAGGCATGTCTAGGAGAAAATTTTATTTCAGCCCATAGAATCGCCAATTGAACCCTCACTTTGATGTAAGTGGCATGCTTCAACCTCAAAAATTTGGTCAAATCACTCACAACCACTATTTTCAACTTTCATGAACATGCCTCAACCAGCCATGACACTCATCAATAATAAATTACTATTGAAGTAGCTAACAACTACCCTTTTGACTTAGTTACAAAATATTTGAATACCCAAGAAGACCTAAGCAACTCGTCCTAATTCTAGGCATGTATAGACCGCACAATGACTTCGAAGAGGATGCATTAAGACTTTTCAACCCACTTGAGGGGGTCAAAGTGGTATGTACCAATCCTAAACCAACCTCACTGATTGATTTGCCTTTCATCGACTGATCCAGTTGAGCAATGCAACCTATATGGTTCTTTTTTTTAAGTTCACAACTTTCAAAATTATTGAACCAAAATTTGAACATAGATTCATCCATTTAAAAATATGTGTGCACTAGCACACAACACTATATTGTTACTTTATTCTATATTTGAATTCATTCAAATAAATATAATATAAATCACAATAACCATGGAATAAGCGATTTTTGGGTGCTCCATACTATAATGCCCATCCATAATAACCATAGGGACATGATTGGTTACTAAAAAGTTCCAAAATGTATATTTATAATAAACAACCAATTCCAAATAAAAATTCCCAACACATTTGTTGTTAATAGACTTAAGGAAGATAATATTTTCTCTAAGAAGTTGCAAGAGGAAAATGGATGAAAATAAACTGTATAATTATCTATGTATCATCAACTTTATACCTTGTGACCTGTTTCTCTTGGAGTTCATTTATTCATTCTTCAAATATGCACCTATCCTGAAACATCACAAACAAAATATGGGTCAATATATTACTATGTTGTATATGTAGTTGTAACCATAATGTGTGCATCTACTATAAATAACATTTTTATAAATATAAGATCAAATATTGATAAGTAATTCTTTTCATTTTTATTTTATATTTCCAACCCATAATCATTCTATCTCCTTTTGGTATACCAATATTTACTCAAATAACAAACTTTATATGGTTGGTTCCAACAACAGAGTCTATGGTGATAATTCCAGTAACAGACACTTTTCACTTTCACATATTAGTTATTAACCACCCTTATGGTGATAATTTCTTAAAATTTTGGAGTAACCTATCTTCTAGAACCATCCATATGATAACTAGTTATTCGGTTCAGATGTCAAACTTTAATTGATAACAATAGTCTTTAGAAATTGGAAGAATTAAAGTAACCAATACATTATTTATATTATAAATAAAACTCAAATAAAACTCTTATAAATGTCATAAATAAAACACAATTAAGAGAAATTATACTTAATTAACTCGCATACCATGACTTGGTACCAATATCAAAAATCACTATAATGTTAATACCATAACCACAAAAAACCTAGTCAGGGTTTTTAGGGTATTAGTTTTGGGGTTTGGTATATCAAAAGGTTCACATCATTTTATAGGGTTTCCATAATTTAGGTGCTTTTCTAGTCCTATATATTTTCATCCCTAAATTACTCAATTCAACCAACACTACTAATATGAAAGACAGGGAAAAATATATTTTGTGGAACAAAATGTCATATTTATTCTTTGCCCTAAATTTTGATGACCAATTAGGACCTAAAAGTATAATAAACATTTCTATCACTCAAATATTCATTTTCTAACCCTGACTTAGGGTTTTCAATATATATATTAAAATAAGATGAGGCATAAAAACTACTACTTGAGCTATGAATGGAATATAGTTTTAAAAGTATTTTTCTTTAGTTCTACATTCTTTTAATATAATAATGGTACATATAATATTTTGATTGGACATTCCTAGTATTTATATGGTTTTTGAAAATGTTGCCTTATTTAGATCAATACTAGTCATTAGATCTAAATTCAAGTTGACTAGATATTCACCATGTTTCCTAGAGTTATGTGACATTCACCTTGGTGTTGCATAGGTAGAGGGTTGTCAATCGGTGTTCAACTTCTTGACTGGGTTAATGATCGGATTGGCAAAGGGTGACATAAATCCATTGACTTGAGTCAGGGAGTAGAAGGAATTTCATGTGTGTTATGGGTTGTTAGATTAGTGATCGAGTTGATCAACTTGGATCTAATGACGCAAAGGTCATTACTCTTACAACTAGTAGCCCATATAGAAAGAGTAAGATTGTAAGGCCCCTCAACTTTCTTAATGCGTTGGATGAGTTTAATTACCATAATTGAATGATTATAACCCTAATGTAACCTTTTTATATGTTTTGAAATCATATTACAAGCCTAAGTTTCAAATTTGGTCCAATTTGGACACTATTTGAGCAAGTTATGCAATTTTTTGTACAATTTAGACTTTTCTACAATTTACCCAATTGAGCGGTTTTATTTGCAATTTGTCACATAAATTATGTTCCTTAGATGTTATATTATCATTATTGAGTATTTTGAGCCATGGGGCTCTGAGTTGAGCCATGGTTTGAAGGTGTTTTCCTCAAGGGTATTTTAGGGTTTACCCCTTCATGGATGAGCTACCTTTAGTAGCTACCAACTAATGAATTATGTGATTGGCTGGGAAATTCCACAAAGGAAATCTAAGAAGGTCAATAGGGATGGTGCGGGAGCTTCTTGTGTGTTTGCTTGTATATTCTTAACAATTTAAGGCCATAGACACATGGGGAAGCTACTTTTACACCTCATGCTTGCTTCTATCCTTATCCATTGCTATATTTACCTCTTCTTTGCCAAAATTCGAAAAAAATGCTTGGTTTCTCTTTACTATAACATGGAGAAATGAATCCACTCTATTTCTCTGCAGAACCAACTGCTCTAAGGTAGAAGACAACCTCTTTTTGGAGAAGAAGGTCTCCTAGAGCTCCATCTAGCCCTACATAGGGTTTCCAAGGTCATCTTTTAGGGATTTCGATCAAGGCAAGTTGTTTTCTTCCTTCCTTCTTCATGTTTCTTTATATTTTCCTTCCTTAGACCTTCCTCCAGTCGTAACCCTGTTGTTCCATGGTGAAAGTGGCTCTAGAACTCAAAAATCTCTCCTTCTTGTTTCTTTTTCTAGGGTTTTCCTTCATTGTGGAGAGAAGTGTTTATTTGGCCAAGTTCAGATATGAATCTAAGGTTTTCTTGCCCTATTTTCTCGAGATTCTAGCTGTTTGGGATCTGACCTACTCTATAGAGGCAATTTATATAACATTCTTCACTTGTATCGCTTACTAGAAGCTTGTTAGTTCATGTTTATGCCTTAATGTGTTGAATTAAGCATAGAGAAACCATGCTTGTTTGGAATTACACATTTTTGTGGTGGTCGCTATTTTGTTCCAATTCTATATGAAATTGTAAACATGTGTACAGCCTTTGTAAGGTGTAACATGATCTGGGACAGGTTTATAGAAACAACCTATGGTGCCATGTACAAAAAAATTGATGGCTCAAATTAGGATTTCAAGCTATTTCCTTCCCTATCACACAACCGATGGTCATACAATTCAACAACCAATGGTGTTTCTATTTTGGAAACTGATGTTCATGATCAAGGGTGTAAATTTTATGGTGACAACCGATGGTCACTCCCTTAGTTCAGGTTTTGGCTCAATTATACATTTAATTATCATCTACTAAGTATTCTAATGATGTCATAAATCGATGTTGACATTAGCTTAATATTTGATGGCATTAACTGAATGTATTACTGATCTAATAACCAATGGTGTCCAAATGATCACAATTAATGGTGGATCAGTTCATCACCATGTATGATGAATTAAAAATGTAATTGTAGATTTTACTAAACCTTGAACCAATGGTTCCTTGGTTCAATTGATCTAATGTTTAGACCTATACTTCAATTGATAACCTTGAGCAATGAACCTGATCCAATGAATAATATTCGATGCTTTAACATCCAATAGATTAGAATAAATTGCATGGTATTATTTGTGGGTCCTAGTGATGATATTTCAATGGTTCAATACCATTAATTTGTAGTCTTACCTTTGCTTTCATATAGTTATATTTGATAAATCTCTATAATAAGTGGATGTGTAACTCCCATGTGATCTAGCTTGTTAAACCTAACCTTAGTGTAATTATATGATGTTGATTGGTTATAATCAGATCTCTTGAATGATTAATTTGATAATGAATTACACTCTTCTTGTGTTGAAACCACACTGTAGTACTATTTGATTATCATAGTGCCTTGCCATGTTAGTATCTATGGACACATGTGCTAATGATCTTTTGAGACTTATTTAAGACATGGAATGATGATGATAACATCACTATGAATAATGTGTTCGTCTTAACGACCTTTGGGCATGTTTGAATCCATGATTAAGGATAAATCAACTTCATGTTCCAATAAGGGTTAAGACCTTGAAACTTGTGATAAGATATTGGTATCTTGTAAAAGTATGATGATAAGTGTGGTCCATTAATTTGCAATGAATGATAGCATGTGGTAATGTGATTAATATTTATATCTCAAATGTTTTATATCTTTTGAAGTTGTTATACATATACTCTTGTTAGAAAAGAATTAGGGTTTGAATGTCCATTTGTATGATTTAGCCTTAATTCACCCAATTGGCATAACTAATTAAGTGAAACTCTAATCATGTAGTGCCCTGTGCCATAGATCTATCTAACTGTCAGAAATTGCCAGATAGTGAAACGAGTATTCCTAAGGGATACTCAGAGTGCATACTGATGAATATGTGGGGTGCTTGTCATTCTGAATTCAAGTGTTAGAGAGGATGACAATGGTCATACCTAGCCCTTAGTTTGAGAATGGCTGCGGTCGTGTCTTGGTGAATATATATATATATATATATATATATATATATATATATGATGAGATTTGAGGACAACTACGGTTTTACCTCATATGGTAGGGTATGCGTACCTGCCTCCTTTCACTAGTGTCGTGACTTGTACCAAGGACAAACTAGGCTATTAGCAGCTTGACCTTATGTGTCATTGTGACGGACCCGTACTGACTAGGGGTGGAGAAGAACTTAGGAGTCTATCTCTTCCTAGATCTTGTATGGCATTGATTTTGACTTAGTAGTGGTCAGTTGGGACTTGAGTGGTATTTCTTAAATCCCTCAGGGAAATGTAATAAAAGAAGTGATATAAGCCGTGTAGTATACTGACTATGGTTAAATACATCTCACATTGTTTGATTAGTCTTTAACTTGTCTTTATACTATTTAGTGCTTACAAGATGATATCATGTGAACTTTGAGTAATTATACTTCTTGTCAAGTTAATTTTCTTAATGGCTTAGTATGCTTAACCTATTCAATCTACTGAAATTGCTTATTCATTAATATATCTGCTCAGTTCATTTACTATTAATCAATATGTTATAATCAATATATGTTGGAGAGAGTTATATCTCTCACTGGGAATGGGTCTCACCCGTGGGTCACCACATTTTTATGTGGTCGCGGGCAACGAGGTCGATGTCGCACTGTGAAAGAGAACCAACCTGGTGATCAATAGATTTAGAAGGTTGGTTTGTTGTAGATGTTAGTAGTAGAGTCCTAGTGTCGTCCCTGTACTCTTAGGTCCATGTATGGGATGTGTTTTCTAGATGATATACTTCTATCGACACGAGATTTTGGTAGTATGCCAATGTTTGTAAATATATGACATGTACATGTGAAATATCTTTTGTATGCAGGATGTGACTGAGGTCTTTGGACCCATATGTAAATACTTGTTAAAGTATATGAGAATGAAATGATGGACCTTTTGTAAATGTTCTAGAGTTTATTTACATTGTTGGAATTGGTTTTAATTATTCTACATTTTTGACTATGTGATTAAGTAGTTGTTGTTTATGTTTTGTGTTTTGAGTAATCTCGTTAGCATGATGAGGTGTATCCGTTAATTTGGTATCAGAGCTCTAGGTTTACTGAGTCTACAGGGACATAGGACATAGGTTTGAGTATGTTCTTATGTATGCAACATATCTGATCATAGTTTATGCTTATGTAGATATGTTTGGAGGACATGAAGAACATGTTGAGAGTATTTGTGTAGCACCAAGAGGAGGTGTTGGGAGGCATGCACACGATGAAAAAGTGCCAGAAGTAGGGCCAGAGCAGCCCACAATGCCTCATCTAGACCTAACAATGATGGCTAATCCAGAGTTGCAGCATATTTTTAGACAGATGATGGCCACAATTACAAATATTGATGACAGAGCGCCAGCACCTCAATCTAGAGTAGTTGTCTCTAATGTGGAGTCCCAAGGTGTCGGGAAGACATTTGAACGTCTTAGACATGTAGGGGCGATTGAATATGCAGGTACTTCTGATCCAACAGACACTGACATGTGGTTGACTGAGCTAGAAAAGGTGTTCAAAATCCTAAACATCACTGAAGAAGACAAAGTTAAGCATGCAGTATACTTGTTGAAGGGTAGTGTTGGCCACTGGAGGGCCATAGAAGAGGAGAAAAGGCCAGGAGTTGTGATAGGATGGGAGGAGTTTCAGAGGGAATTTGTTAGCCGATATTTTCCAGAGACCTACCTAGATGAGAAAATCTCTCAGTTTGAGAAGATTTGTCAGGGTGCTATGACTATCAATGAGTATGAATCAAAGTTTATGGAACTTCTGAGGTTCTTCCCATACATGGTAGCAACAGACAAGGAAAGGATTTGGAGATTTGAGAAGGGCATGAGTACGAATTTGACTACTACAACATCAACCTTGGAGAATAGGGAAAGGTTTTCCACCTTTGTGGTATCTATCAGGAGGATTGAGAGGTCTGCCATAGAGAAGCATGAAGCTAATGTTAAGAATTGACCTATGTAGTTTCAAGGGCAATCATCTGGAGTCTTTAAGAAGCTAAGGTTTTTCCCACCGCCATAGCAACTAAGGTCAACCTTCACTGAACCAAGATCACATGCACTGTCACAGTGGACCCCGAGTAGGGGTAGAGGTCACCGTTTTCCACCAATAGGAGCTCACAGTTCATCATATGTCTCAGTTACAGGGATTTTTAGACCACATAGTGATAACTGAGTGTGTCATCAATGTGGACATACATGGCATATTAGATGGAATTGCCCTATGAAGGTTGAGGAGGTGGCTCAGCAGCCAAGGAAAAATCAACAAGGATTACAACAATGATAGTTTGATATTGATAGTGGAAGAGGATGTGGTCAGGCTTCCCATGTAGGATCCTCAAGATAGGCGAGCAGAGGACGTGGACGACAGTAGGCCACATCTAGGTTCTATGACATGGCCCAGCCAAAAGTAGTGGTCAATCCATGAGTTGTGACAAGTCAGATGGAGTTATTTCATTCTGATATGTCTGTTTCTTGTTTCGTATCTGTGTTAGTAGACCTGGGTGCGACACACTCTTTTATCACCAGAGAGGTGATAGATAGTTGTTATCTACCTATTAGTCTTAGATCTAATAGCCTACGGCTAAAGACTCCTTTGGTTGATTTCGTTGAGTTGTGGGAAGTGTGCCCTTCTTGTGTTCTTTCTTTCTCAGGACACAACATTCAAGTGGATCTTTTACCACTTGACATGCATGGTTTTGATGTAATCCTAGGAATGGATACCTTGGAAAAATACAAGGTAATCTTGGATTGTAATACTAAGGTGGAGGCGTTCCATGATGGAGATATACAATGGATTTTTCAGAGTGATAAGAAGATTCTTCCTACATGTTTGATGTCAGCTATGACAGCTGAGAGGTTGATGAGACAAGGATGTGAGGCTTTATTAGCTCATGTTGTGGATACCAAGGCGGTAGGTCCTAGTATCTGGGAGGTACCAGTGGTGCAAGAATTTGAGGATGTCTTTCCTGAAAAATTTCCTAGCATTCCCCCTCCTAGAGAGATTGAGTTTGAGATCAATCTTGCTCTTGGAATACAACCCATAGCATAGTCAACATACTGAATGGCACCAGCAGAGATGCGTGAGTTAAGTAAATAGTTACAAGAACTGTTAGAGAAGGGTTTTATCAGGCTGAGCACTTCCCCTTGGGGTGCTCTTGTGTTGTTTGTTAAAAAGTCAGATGGTTCAATGAGGTTGTGTATACACTACAGACAATTGAACAAGGTGACAATAAAGAATAAGTATCCTTTCCAAGGATTGATGATCTTTTTGATTAGTTGAGAGGTGCCACCGTGTTTTCAAAGATAGACCTAAGGTCAGGTTACCATCAGTTGAGAATTAAGGATGATGACATACCCAAGTCAGCTTTTAGGACTAGGTATGGTCATTATGAGTTTGTGGTTATGTCATTTGGGCTAACCAATGCACCTGCAATTTTTATGGATCTAATGAATAGGGTGTTTAGACCTTATCTTGATCAGTGTGTGGTCATGTTCATAGATGATATCCTGATATACTCCAAAGATAGTCAACATCATGAGCAACAACTTCTCCAGACATTGACTTTGTTGAGGCAGCATCAACTATATGCTAAGTGCAACAAGTGTGAATTTTGGTTATCTGAAGTGTCTTTTTTGGGCCATGTTATACCTGCAAAAGGTGTTTGTGTTGATTCCAAAAAAGTGGAATCTGTACTAGAATGGGAACAACCAAATACACTAACAGAGATCTGTAGTTTCCTAAGTCTGGCAGGTTACTACAGGAGGTTCATCAAAGACTTCAGTTCTATAGTGTTACCCCTAACTAGGTTAACTAGGAAGGATGTTCCTTTTTCTTAGAATGACAAGTGTCAACATTCTTTCCAACTTTTGAAAGAAAAGTTGACTAGTGCACCAGTGTTAATACTACCAGTCCAAGAAAAAGGCTATATTGTCTTTTGTGATGCTTCAAAGAATGGGCTGGGATGCGTGTTGATGTAGAATAAAAATGTGATTTCTTTTGATTTGCGAAAGCTTAAGAAACACAAGGAGAATTACCCAACACATGATCTGGAGTTTGTAGTGGTGGTCCATGCCTTAAAGATCTAGAGACACTATCTTTAAGGAGAAAAGTGTCAGATCTTCACTGACCACAAGAATCTACAATATATCTTCTCAAAATAGGAGTTGAATATGATGGAGATGGATGGAGTTGATTAAGGTGTCACAGTTAAGTTGCTAAAATACCCATCTCTTTTTATATTTGTAAGGCCCCTAAACTTTCTTAATGAGTTGAATGAGCTTAATTACCATATTGGAATGCTTATAACCCTAATGTAACCTTTTGATATGTTTTGAAATCATAATACAAGCTTAAGTTTCAAATTTGGTCCAATTTGGACATTGTTTGAGCAAGTTATGCAATTTTCTATACATTTTGGACTTTTCTATGATTTACCCAATTAAGGGGTTTTGTTTGCAATTTTTCACATAAATTATGTTCCTTAGATGTTATATTATCATTCTTGAGTATTTTGAGCCATGGGGCTCCTAGTTCAGCCATGGTTTGAAGGTATTTTTCTCAAGGGTATTTTAGGGTTTACCCCTTCATGGATGAGCTACCTTTAGTAGCTACCAACTAATGAATTATGTGATTGGCTGGGAAATTTAACAAAGGAAAGATAAGAAGGTCAATTGGGATGGTGGAGGAGATTCTTGTGTGTGCGCTTGTATATTCTTAATAATTTAAGGCCATAGACACATGGGGAAGCTACTTTTTCACCTCATGATTGCTTCTATCCTTATCCATGGGCTATATTTACCTCTTCTTTGCCCAAATTCGAAATTATGCTTGCTTTCTCTTTCCTATGACCTAGAGAAAATAATCCACTATGTTTTTCTGTAGAACCAACTACTCTAAGGTAGAAGACAACCTCTTTTTGGAGAAGAAGGTCTCCTAGAGCTCCATCTAGCCCTGCCTAGGGTTTCCAAGGTCATCTTTTAGGGATTTAAACCAAGGAAAGTTGTTTTCTTCCTTCCTTCTTCGTTGTTCTTTCTCTTCTCCTTCCTTAGACCTTCCTCCAGGTCATAAACCTTCTGTTCCATGGTGAAAGTGGCTCTAGAACTCAAAAATATATCCTTCTTGTTTCTTTTTCTTGGGTTTTGCTTCCTTGTGGAGAGAAGTGCTTATTTGGCCAAGCTCATATTTGAATCCAAGGTTTTCATTCACTATTTGCTCAAGATTCTTGCTGTTTGGGATCTGACCAACTCTTTAAGGAGAGTTATATAACATTCTTCACTTATATTGCTTACTAGAAGCTTGTTAGTTCATGTTTATGCCTTAATATGTTGAATTAAGCACATAGAGAAACCATGCTTGTTTGGAATTATGAATTTTTGTGGTGTTCCCTATTTTTTTCCAATTCTATATGAACTTGTAAACATGTGTACAGCCTTTCTAAGGTGTAACATGATCTGCAACATGTTGATAGCAACAATCTATGGTGATATGTACAAAACAATTGATGGTTCAAATTAGGATTTCAAGCTATTTCCTTCCCTATCACACAACCGATGGTCATACCATTCAACAACCAATGGTGTTGCTATTTTGGCAACTAATGTTCATGATCAAGGGTATAAAATTTATGGTAACAACCTATGGTCACCCCCTTAGGTCAGGTTTTGGCTCAATTAGACGTTTAATTACCATCTACTAAGTATTCTAATGATGTTATCAATCGATGATGACATTAGCTTAATATTTGATGGTATTAAATGAATGTATTATTGATCTAACAACCAATGGTGACCTAATGATCACAATTAATGGTGGATCAGGTCATCACCATGTATGATGAGTTAAGAATGTAATTGTAGATTTTACTAAATCTTGAACCAATGGTTCCTTGGTTCAATTGATCAAATGGTTCCTTGGTTCAATTGATCAAATGGTTAGACCTATACTTCAATTGATAACCTTGAACAATGAACCTGATCCAATGAATAATATTGGATGCTTTAACATCCATTGGATTAGAATAAATCACATGGTATTATTTGTGGGTCCTAGTGATGATATTTTCATGGTTCAATACCATTAATTTGTAGCCTTACCTTTTCCATCATATAGTTATATTTGATAAATCACTATAATAAGTGGATGTGTAACTCCCATGTGATATTGCTTATTATTCCCAAACTTAGTGTAATTATATGATGTTGATTGGTTATAATTAGACCTCTTGAATGATTAATGTGATAATGAATTAAACTCTTCTTGTTTTGAAATCACATTGTAGCACTATTTGAATATCATAGTGCCTTGTCATGTTAGTATCTATGGACACATATGTGCTAATGATCTTTTGAGCCTTGTTTAAGACATGGAATGATGATGATAACCTTACTATGAATAATATAATGGTCTTAACGACCTTTGGGCATGTTTGAAGCCATGATTAAAGTGAAATCCCCCTCATGTTCCAATAAGGGTTAAAACCCTAGAACTTGTGATAAGATATTGGTATCTTGTAAAAGTATGATGATAAGTGTGGTCCATTAATTTGCAATGAATGATAGCACGTGGTAATGTGATTAAGATTTATATCTCAAATGTTTTATATCTTTTGAAGTTGTTATACATATACTCTTGTTAGAAAAGAATCAGGGTTTGAATGTCCATTTGTATGATTTAGCCTTAATTCACCCAGTTGGCATAACTAATTAAGTGAAACTGTAATCATGTAGTGCCCTGTGCCATAGATCTATCTAACTGTCAGAAATTGCCAGATAGTGAAATGAGTATTCCTAAGGGATACTTAGAGTGCATACTGATGAATATGTAGGGTGCTTGTCATCCTGAATTCAAGTGTTAGGGAGGATGACAGTGGTCATACCTAGCCCTTAGTTTGAGAACGGATGTGGTCGTGTCTTGGTGATTATATATATATATATATATATATATATATATATATATATATGATGAGATTGAAGGACAAATATGGTTGTAACTTGGATGGTAGGGTATGCGTACCTGCCTCCTTTCACTAGTGACGTGACCTATACCAAGAATGGACTAGGCTGTTAACAGCTTGACCTTATGTGTCGCTGTGGTGGACCCATACTGACCAGGGGCAGAGAAAATCTTTAGAGTCCTGCTCTTCCTAGATTTTGTATGGCACTAACTTCGACTTAGTTGTGGTCAGTTGGGATTTGAGTGGTATTTCTCGAATCCCTCAGGGCAATGTAATAAAAGAAGAGCTATAAGACGTGTAGTATATTGAATATGGTTAAATACATCTCACATTGTTTGATTAGTCTTTAACTTGTCTTTATACTATTCAGTGCTTACAAGATGGTATCATATGACCTTTGAGTAATTATACTTTTTGTCAAGTTAATTTGCTTAATGGCTTAGTATGCTTAACCTATTCAATTTTCTTAAATTTCTTATTCATTATTGTATCTGCTCAGTTCATTTACTGTCAATCAATATGTTATAATCAATATATGTTGGAGAGAGTTATATCTCTTATTACTGATCAAAAAAGAGTTATATCTCTTATTGGGACTGGGTCTCACCCGTGGGTCACCACATTTTTTTAGGTAGTCACAGGCAACGAGGTCGAGGTCACACTTTGGAAGAGAACTAACTAGGTGATCAATAGATTCAAAAGGTTGGTTACTTGTAGATGTTAGTATTAGAGTCCTTTTGTCGTCCATGTACTCTCCGGTCCAGGTATGGGATGTGTTTTCTAGATGATATACTTGTATCGACACGAGATTTTGGTAGTATGCCAATGTATGTAAATATATGGCATGTACATGTGAAATATCTTTTGTATGCAGGATGTGACTAAAGTCTTTGGACTCATATGTAAATACTTGTTACAATATATGAGAATGGAATGATGGACCTTTTGTAAATATTCTAGAGTTTATTTACATTGTTGGAATTGGTTTTAATTATTCCGCATTTTTTACTATATGATTAATTAGCAGTTGATCATGTTTTGTGTTTTGAGTAATCTTGTTAGCGTGATGAGGTGTATCAAAGATGTTGTAGTATCCAACAAAAAAGAGGATAGGGAAAATTAGGGTGAGGAGGTCAAGGTTCGGAAATGCACATTGATGTCTCGCCAAGGCACCTAATATCCAATGTAGGATTTTCTCTCTCTCAATCAGGACATAATAAAGGAAACCCTAAGTTGGGCTTTGTAGTTGTGCAACTAGATTGTAAAGATTGAAGAAAGGATGTGGGTGGTGGTTTGGTTCTTGAATGATTGCGAAAACATGACAAAAAGTGCTGGGGTGGTGTTAGAAAATAGTAGGTTGTATAAATAGGCACCAAGTGAGTTTTACTAGGGTTTAAAATTTTCTTGGTGGTTAAAGATGAGAGAGGAGTATTAGGGAGATATGGTCTCCACTAAAAAATACCATTCACGTTAAAAATGGTGGGAGGGAGTTCGAATAAAAAAGATGAATATTGGGAGGGAAAGCATCGACTGAGGTGGCTAACTGAGGTATTTTTCCGGGAGAGTCCTCGTCCTCCTCTTCTTGCAATCAATGGGGCGAGGATATAACCCTTGATCCATAGATATAGGATTGTAGAACACCCACAACATATAATACATCAATGGACTTGATCTCCAAAAGTCCCAGAATCCTATTAAACTGATTAAAGAATTCAAAACAAACCAAGGTCTATGATTTTAATCTAAAAAAGGCATAAGTCTTCCATATTTTCTCTACTAGAAAATGAGAATCCTACCATTCTAAAATGTTTAGAGTAATTTACTCACTCTCTCTCACCATAGGAAAAATGGGATATAATCAACAAAAAATCATTTCCATAACTTGCTCATTATGTTACACTTAATTAAATACATGAAAGGGATATTTAAAGTACATTCAAACATCAAATTCATTGAAAACTTTTGTATGGCTTTAAAAATCAATAACTAGAACGATGTAACTTTTACTGACCAATATTTAACTCAAGTGATAACTTGATTCACATATTTTCCTCTAGCGAATTAATTGAAAAATAACAATTTTTTATATTAAACTAAAAATTCATTTCATCAAATGAAATTTTCAAATTCATTTTTTATATAAATAGAGAAAAATTACATGGCCTTGCATCCTTCACTCCTTGTATCATTTTTTCCCTCAAAGTTTTCTCTCACCTAGAGAAGAGGAATGAATGATACTTTTTCATGTCTGACTTCAAATCGCATGTGGCTTCATCCTTGCCATTTTGTTTCCACATAGCCTTAACCATCTTGCTTCTTTTATTCTTGAGCTACTTTCCATTTGAATCCATGATCTCAAAGGTTCCTCTTGGTAGTCCAATCTACCTTGGATCTCTACGGGTTTTATTCTCAAAACATGGGTAGGATATCTTACAAAACAATCTAAGTTGGACACATGAAACAAGTCTTCCACTAAGAGATAATCGACATGTTAGGGTTGGATGATATACTATCTCATCAATCTATTTTTAGATCTCAAATGGATGCACACATTATGGACTATGCTTTCTAAATTTTGTTTATCTATGGCATGAAGGAGTCATATATTTTAGAATAGATGATCTGCTACACAGAAGTTCAAATCCTTGCATTCAGCATTAAATGAGGACTTTTCTTCAGATATTAGGTTCTCTAAAATTCAAAACAAGACATATTCACCTTAGAGAGAGATCTATTAGTATCACAACTGTTAATTGTGACCTAACTCAACTCATGCCATGATTTTAGGGCTAAATAAATCCGTTACTAGAAAGTGAAATGTTATATATCAAAAAGGCTAGATCAATGTGAGTCCTTCAACATAAGTCTTTGTTTATAATGAGGGAATGTATTTATAAAAGTTCAAAATATTCATTTTTCATCACCCTTAAAAAATAATAGTTTCATCATTAGTCGATGAGGATGAGCCAATAGGCTCCAATTTCATAACAATTACTTGACTTCCTTTCTCTAAATAATTTTTTTACATTACAAGCTTCTTTATAAATTGTCATGTTTTCATGTCTCATTGACTCTTCCTAAATAAGTCATTTCTTGTACCTACATGTAGTTTTGCACAACTTCTTTAAATATTCTAAATTTTACATCACAGATTTATTTCAAAAATTCAATAATAAAGGTTTCACACTAATATATTTGACTATTTCACTTTTGAAAACATAAAAAAGTTTACTTGTCATATTTTACTATGTAGTTCTAAGGTCTTACATGCCTTGTATACTACCATAACACCACAATGCATATCATCCTTCAGGCTTAGGTCCTCCTATGATATCCAAAGTTAACTCAAACATCAAAAACAAAAAATAAGGTGGTTCAACTCATCATTAGAGGAGCATTTTAGTCCAGGGTCCTCTCTTATATCTCATTAGTTGCTTAGGCTCTCTAGCCATACATCTTGGCACTTTTATAGACTTAGGATATTCTTATTCCATAACATCATTTCCTTCACTTAGGATAACCCATGGAAAGACTTAACACCACTCCTTACAGGAGAGATTTAGTCCCACATATGTCCACATATAAAAATCAGTCTATTGTGTTTCATTATGCATATCCACTTAGGTGTATGGCATCCACTTTCATGACTGCTTTTACCTTACACACTTACTTGACTATTTATATCTTTTAGACTTGCATGACTACTACAAACTTTCATGCATGCGAAGTTATTGGTACAGAAAATTTGCAACTAAGACGGATTACAAACTAACTTAATATTTCATAATGCTGATGTTTTCACATAAATTGAAAGAGGATGAGACTAACATGATACTCTTTTAACTAAGAACTAAATTAGACTTCAAAAGTATTTTAATAAGATTTTGGTTTTTTCTGATCTGAATGATGCATAATTTTAGTGTGATCGTACATTCCTATTTTTTCTATGATTTTTATAAGATTAACCTTGATTCAACTGATTATGGCCATTGAATCTAAAGTCAAATTGTCCAGATCATTACCATGTGACCTATAGGTGTGGCACTCTTCTCCTTGTTGTCACCTAGACTGGAAGATGTTGACCAATGGTGAACTTTATGAGTGAATTGATGATTGGATTGTGGAGGGAAACCTCCTTCACTGACTTGAATAAGGGATCAGAAGTATTGCCGCATGGCTTGTGCACCATTGGATCCATGGTCAAGGTAACCATCCTTCAATCTAATGGTACCAAGTCTATCTCTCCCATGATGAGCAGGAATATGCCACATTGTTTGTCACCATAGAGGATAATTAAAAGGAGGGTGAAGGGAAGTCAAGGCTTAAATTCATTGATTGGTCTTTTCATGGCCAAAAAATACAATAGGTGGCTTCTGTCTCTCCTCAGAGGCTCAAGCAATAAAAACCAGAAATGGACTTCAACATAGTGTCGTCGAATAGAAGCAAGAGAGGAAAGTATGAGGACGTTGGTTTGGTGTTCAAATGGATGAGGAAATATTATAGAATGGATGAGGCTGGAGAGAGATAACCCTTAGAAGTATAAATAGGTGGCAATGTAGACTCTACTAGGGTTTGGGGTTTCCATGTTGGATGGAGATGAGATAAAAGAAATAGGGAGTTTTATCTTCCTCCAAACTCCACCATTAAAGTTCAAACTGGTGGGAGGGAGTTTATGTGAGAAAAAGAGGAAGATTGGGAGGGAAATCATCAGTTGAGGTGGTCGAAGAAGCGAGTTTTCAAAATGGGTTGTCATCCTCCTCCTATAATCATCAATAGATAGGAGATGACCTTCAGATCATAGATCGACGATGGTATGGTGCCTAGGACATGTTATGAATCAAGAGGGAAGGTTTAGCCTATCCTAAAGTATGATGGAATACTAGAATGAGTAATGCATTTCAAGCATACCAAACTTCATGTATTTTATTTTAAGAGATGGAAATATTATATTTTTTTCTAGGCTAATATTTTTTTGATAGGATCATCTTGGTGTTCTAAAATTTTAGTAGTAACTATTTATTACTCTCCTTTCACCAAAAACAATATGGGATTTATTTATGAAAATGTCATTCCTATAACTTAATCCTCAAGTTATATGTAATTAAATTCATAAAAGAATATTTCATCTACTCATAAACATTAAATTTGTTCAAACTCTTGTGTGGAACTATGAGGAAATAAGTAGACTACTACAAATATTATTGTCAAATATTTATCTCATCATTTGATTTGCAAATTTGTCTCTAAAGGGTTACTTGTAATAGTACAACTTGAGATATTAAACTAAAACTGCACTTCACTTGATAACATTCTTCAATTATCATTGTTAAATAAATAATCATGGTTACAAGTTCATGCATACTTACCTCATTATATGAATTTTATCCTCAAAATTTGCCTTGGCTAGATTGTTGGAGTGGATGAGAGTTTTCTATTTTTGGCTTCAGATACCAATTGTCTTCATCTGTGTCATGGTGTTTTTTATAGAACCTTAACAATATCAAATGTTCTTATTTCTAAGATTTGTGACCTTCAAATCCATGATCGTGGTAGGTGTCTCTAGGTAGGTCAAGCTACCATGGAGTTCAAAAGGTTTGATGTTCAACACATGTGTTGAAACTTTCACATAATGCTTTAGGTTGTACATAGGGAACATATTATGATTTAATATGTACTTGAGGTTGTTGGGCCAGACAATAAGCTATGTTACCAATCCATTCTAAGATCTCAAATGGAACCCCTACTATAAACTCATATTTCCATCGTATGTTTAGCCATAGAATGAAGGGGTCATGTTTTTTAGAACATATGATCTCCCAAATAGAAGTGTATCCTTGTATTTCAATTTCTATATGATTTTTTCCAATTTTGAGCTCTCAATTTCAGATCCAAGCATATTTGAGGTGAAGGGAAAATACTATTAGTATCAAAAGTTCTATGTGCTACCTACATCCATACATGTCATGATTTTATGGCTAATTTAGTCGACACTATCGACTGACATATTATACATCTAGAAGGCTACCTTAGGTGCACCCTTCAACATAAGTCTTCCTCTATAATAAGGATAGTGCATACCTCAAGGCATCAAAATATCACATGCTCATTACTCTTAGAAGATCAAAGTTTTTGCATGAGCTATAAAGGAGGAGCCCCATAGTTGTCAACCACTGGTGGTGAAGTGATTCCTAATGAATTACTTGATGTCCTTTATCTAGGTATAATTTTTTCAAAAGAAATGTCTTTATGCATTAGGTAAGACAAAGTCTTACTTAATAGATTGTTCCACTGACCAGGTTACATTCTCTCTTGAGACTTGGGCATATGTCAGTGTGTGTGTGTGTGTATTGGAGGAGTAGAAATGTCACTGAATTGTTCTAGCCCCAATTCCAATCCCACTACCTAGACAGTGGTAAATCGATTGAAGAGCCTGTCTTTGAGTGGTCCAAAACGATCTCACACACTGGCATATGAAAAAAGAAATAATAACTAAAAAAATAGGATATTTAAAGAATAAAATATCCCAAAAAGGAGATTTTGCCAATTTATCCTTGTCATCAGAGTATATCGAATGCGGAAGTGGTCTACTCAATGTTCCATTTGTTTTCCCTAAAATCAATAAAATCATGACATAATCAATGAAATTGCACGGTACGCTTGAAAAAATCAAGTAAAACAATTTATAGAAAAATAGTACACTTGGAAGGACATATATTTAAAAGTATAACAAGCGATTTTCCAAAAGAAATATTTGTTCGACACGAATTTTGTTACGAATTTCTCATTATGCTGATATTAAGAAGCATGCATATATTTCATTTGGATTTGTCGCCCCAACAATAAGGGGGAGGTCACCAGGATCCTTCTCTCCTTATAAGGTAGGAGATCAATGTACAAGTTCCACACTTTGAATGAGGAGGTCTCTTGTACTCAATATCAACATTATCATCTTCAGTATACAGGCAGTCATAATGGGTAATGTCATTTATCTTTTCATGTTTTTCTCCAAACATAATATCAGAAAACCAGAAGACAAATCAATAGGGAACAATAGCTCAACCAAGTATATAGCCAAGTATATAATCAAGAGATACATAAAAAGTATCTTCAATACAATCAAGGAGGAGATATAATAGTGTACCTTTCACTGAAGATTTTATAGTACAAATCTCAACAAGTAATAGGTCATCCCTTTCAGTCAGATCCTAAATCAACAATATATGGATTAAGGGCCAAGATCATGATATTTGAAGATCATGTTTCAATATTCTAGATTAGGGTTACAATTTTCCTATGTTAGCATTAGAGTTAGTTCATTCACTTATAATCAATAATATTTCATGATGTCCAACATTATTTTAAGTGTCAAGTATATTTTCGAGTGTGAATGACTTACCTAGGTTTTCTAGGATCATATGTGTTCACCCTAATTTTATGATCATTATCCAAGTCATTGTCATCATCATCATGAATTAGCATCATTGGTTTTCAACATCATTGGTGTTCAAAATTAGATCAAATTTTGATTGATATTGATGCACTAGATATTTGTCATTTTCATAGGCTATTTTATATTGATTTTTGTGCACTTACCATTCATTTTCATATTAATTTGTGCATGATTTATTAATATTAGACTGTGTTAATTGCATCAAATGAATATAATTTTAATGTTTTCAAATGATTTATTATATTTCAAAGTACTTATGTACGTATTTGTGCCTTTCCGATACCAGAAGAGAAGCACAAACTCGATACTTCAGACTTCACAACTTGGTGGTATCAAAATCACATTAGTAGAAGACTCAAGGAATAACACAGACTCAATACTATTGAGTTCAAAGTTGATAGTATCGAGATTGCATCAAAGAGACATAGCAGGTTCGAATTCTAGACTCGATACTATCGACTAACATAGTCAATACCATCGAGTCTGCCTGATCAGGAAGATCTGAAAATCAAGTTTAATCTAACGGTTGAGGATTTTTTTCACCCTAAGTCACTTCTATGACTTAAAGGGAGTTCAAATAGACCTAATATATTTTTTTCTATTCCATTGCATGACAGCTACGATGCAGGAGCAGAGAATGAGAAGGAGAACTGCACGTTTAGGAGGTTTTAGGCACATTCAGTGGGCATAATTCGTGGTTTGCATATTCATTCATTAGTGTGGAGTCTCCTAGTCATGTTTCTCCAGGGGATTCATTGATTTTTCTATGTTCTCCATGTTTTTCCTTCTTCCTAGCATGTTTTTGTCCATGGAAACCATGAGGGGCTATTCTCCATGTTCTCTAGGACCTGGGAGTAGCCCGATTGTACACTATATATGGATATTTTGCATTAGTATATTGTTTTCTCCTTATTCTTGGGCATGTTTCTATGAAATCATATTTAATTATCTATGTTGCACATAATAGGTGATTAATTAGATCTTTGATAACTATGGGAGGAGGATTAAGGATTGGAAATCTATCATAACACACATTTTATATCGCCCTTTGGGAAAGGTGGCTTATGAACGTGAAGAGATTACCCAGAGGATTCGTTATTGCTTTTAACTAATTAACCAATTAAAATGAAAATGGGATTGGCATTGGAATCAGTAGTGAACTACACTGCACGAGTGGGTAGTTCTTGCTACATGCCCTTTTTCTAGAGTGGGAGGAATATATATTAATCTTAGGTAAAATCCACACTTTCGATCGTGGTGAAATCACAGTCCAAGAGAATTTGTTCTTATTGTGATTACAAACCATTAAATTAGTTTTCTTTCTTGCAATTACTTTAATAATTCTCAAATCAAAGTTTTCTTCATCTTAGCTGATCGATAGCATTAGCATTAGTTTCTTGAATTAAGTTTCCCCGTGTTCAATAGCTGGGCCTCATTGGCCTGTATTTCTTTGACACGTACGCTTCTGTTTTACACGTATAGTTTAGTCATGTCAAGTTTTTGGCGCCATTGCTGGGAAAAAGACATATTCAAGCACTACAAGTGCTATAATTGGCCAGTCTAGGTCACCCTCTTTATTTTTCTTTTTATTCTTTCAAAATCCGAATTGTAAATATCTTTTTATATTTAATCACTAGTATCTCATTCTCACATTGAATTCACAAATTTTAGGTAATATAGCATGGTTCAAACACGAACCACTGATTTCGGTCCCACAACAAATCCACAAATATGGCCAAGCAAAAACCATGTATTATGGCCTTCATCAGGGTGAGAGGACCACCCTAGACAGTGCATGATTTGGATTATTATTGAACAATAAGCCTTTTAGATGCCAAGACCCTAAACAACATGGCTAAGAACCAATCGTGGGGTGAAGAAAAAGAATGCCTAGCAACCATTAAAAGAATTAAAGAATCTAACTCGACATTGAATGAGAAGCTTGACCTCATCACCACAAAATTGTTCCCGAAGGATGTTAAATCTTTCATAGGTTAAGATGATGATTGAATGTACATGCACCGGTAGGACAGTTCCCCCAACAAGATTGATAAAATTGAGAACATGTTAGGAAAGTTGGTGAGACAAAATGAAGCAATTATGGGTCAGACACAGAGGGAGTTACAAAGTCAAGGTTCCCAAATCCATACCATTGAATATTAAATTTCTTAGTTAGAATCTTAAGTAGCTTCCTTCAAGAAATTTAGTCAGTAAAGAGCTTGGGAATGTAGGTATATCCCATCAACGTCACCAAGAAAATGCATCTCTATTGTCAAAGAGTGAGAACATCATACTGAGAAGGCACCCAAGCAACACACTCAGGAGTCTGATTGGGTGCATGTGCCTAAAGTCTAATTTCCTTGCAGTCTATTGGGATTAATAGGAGGATGCAATATGCTAGTGGACAACAAACTTCAAGGTGCCATTCCTGTTAATTCACAGACTATAGTTCCTAAAAGGGTACCTATTCAATAGGAGAGTGTGAAGGTTTTACTACATAGTGGAACAATCACAGTCAATAAAGGGGCACCCATAATTCATAAGGAACAACCACTAGTAACAATACCCATAGAGGATGTTCCCATTTCAATTTTAGAAGGTGGTACTGAAGCAAGCTTAGGGGAGGAAGTTCATCAAGTACCATATTTTCCCCCACATAAGTGAGTAGAGAAGTCTGATGTGCCATCCCCAGGATAGTCTGAAGTCGAGGAAAAAGGAAACACAACTCAAAAATTTTATGTACATCTTCCGGAAGCTCCACATCAATTTGCTATTAGTGGAGGTGATAGAACAAATTCCTTCTGATGGGAGATTTTTGAAAGATATCATCAACAAAAAGAGGAGGATTAAAGACACAAATATCGTACAGGTTGATGAGGTGATGAGTGCACTGATCAAGGGGAAGCTGCCAAGGAAAAGGAAGGATCTAGGATGTTTCTACAACACATATTATATAGGTGGCAAACATTTCAAGAAGACACTATATAATTAGGGAGTGAGTATTAATATCATGCCTCTTACCACCTTTTGAAAGTTAGGATTGAAATAACCAACAAGAACATCCATTGCAATCGAGTTGGCAGATGGCTCTATTGTGAGGCCATATGGGATATGTGAGGATGTGTTGGTTAAATTCGACAAGTTCATCTATCCAGTTTAATTTGTGGTGATGGATATGAAGGAGATATGTGGATCATAGATGCTTTTAGGAAGGCCTTTCCAAGCTACGACAAATGTGATCACTGCCATTGAAAGAGTCTATTTGACACTCGGGATAGACGATGATAGAGTGGATTTCATACTTCCGTATAAATCTTCACCACCATCTCATTACAACTCAGTCTGAGAAGGATCATTAATGTCGAGCTTAGGACATTAAACAAGGTATCTTCATGGGAGGCAACCCAATTTTATTTTTGTCATTTACAATTTGTTTAGGTGTTTTCTTAGTTACATTTCATATTTTTCATGTTAGATTTTAGTTGATATTAAAAGATAACTTGATACTCTTGTTTGGTGTGTAGACAGGGTCAAAGTCAGTACTACCAACCCCCATGTCGGTACTATCGACTCCTTACTCAATTAAAATTCGGTACTACCAAAATATTTCCAGAAAATCACTTGAATCTAGGACCCAAGTCGGTACTATCAAGTTCAAAGTCGGTACTACCATAATTTTTTAGGAAAAAGGTGAAAAAATCTACAAGAAGAAGCTATCAGTACCACTGATACACATGTCAGTGGGCACCAATTTTCAAAGCTCAAAGAAGGAGAGAGAATGCCATATCTTGATGACAAAAAGTCACAAACTAGTGGCATCAAGAAGAGGGACATATGCTTGCACAACTTGATCCAAAGAACCACCAATCATCCACCACCACTGCCTTACAGAGCATCTAGTATACCCATTCCACCTCTAGGTTAGGATTTTTGACTATGAGGACATGGTCAAATTCAAGCTTAGAGGAGTTAGGTGTTGGAACGACTTTATCTTTTATTTTTACTTGCTTTTAGCTTTTATTTTTGTAATTTGTAGGATCCGCAATCTATGTAGTGTAATGTGGTGCAAAAATTTTTAAATTTTGTTTGTTCTTGACAATTATCATGTGTGCTTTCAAGTTTGTTATGGAAATTGAGAATACTTTTTTATGGGATTAGTTGTGAGTACTTGAGTAATATCACTCAGAGGAAGTGTATGGGTTAGTCAGCTTAAAGACATTTAATATGAATGGACATCTTAATTATTCATGAAGTGTGGATGAAGATGGGGTTTGAGCTTGAATTTATAAAGTTGTTAACAAGACCATATATTGAAGTTTAAGAAAGAAATCCTAAGGTTACCCTATACATAGGTCATTATAGACAGACATATCATAACTTCATGAAAGGTTTTGTCTCTTAATTATGTGATTCCACCCATCCTCCACTCATTATTAACTCACCACCTTAAGATGAATAGGTACTCCTAATTATTTCCTCTTGTTGCATTACATGGCATATATGGGACATGATAGCCAATTTGCTTTTATTGCATTATAAAAGAACACACATGTATGCATCAACAATTTTGTGCATACCATTCCAGTTGCATAAATAATTTCATATAGATTGCATGCATTACATATCATTCATTTCTATATCACGTGCATTTTATTCACTTTAGAAATTTGAGTGTAGGGATATACATTCATACTCTTAAAAAAATGAATGACATGTTAATGAAACACAAGCATAACATTTCACCATGCCAAATAATGGGCCAAAAAAAGAAAAAAAGAAAAAACGAGTTTTTAATGTTTCGAAGTTAAGAATGAGAAAGTTTGCCCTTAACTCTAGTTATAGAGTTGGAAACATTTACTTTCTTCCTCCATTCTCATTTAGTTGAGGAGATTGAGTGATTCATGCATCATTTTATTCATAAAAATTAGGCATTAGGACTCATGCATTTCTCATTCTTTTCATCATATAGGTTCATCATGTTTTATTTTTGCCTAAATAATTTGGATGCTACTTGTGATTCTTCAATTTCCACCCATTTCATACCATTCATTGCTCTTATCAGTAGGCCACTTAAATGATTTTTCTCCTCATTAATTTTTATATGGAGAATTGCTTCCAAGTAGATTGGTAGTTAGGAAAGAGCAATGTAGAATAAGGAATCACATAATACACCAAATGAATGTCTGATTGATTATGATGTTAATTACTCTCTTGATAGTGTTCATTGATCTAAGGGTAGATATCTTTTATGATTTTTTTTGTACACTTAAGAGTAGATGATTGTTAAGTGATTAATATAAGCCACGTTGGGATTGTCAAGTGGGAGTAGTTGAGAAATGAAGTTCATGTTCCTTGTCCTTCTACTGACTTGTCTCAAATAGATCCAAATGTGTGTTCCTTGAGGACAAGAAACATTTAAGCCTGGGGGAATTTGATACACTAGATATTTGTCGTTTTCATAGGATATTTTATATTGATTTTTGTGCAATTACTATTCAATTTCATATTTATTTGTGCATGATTTATTAATATTATCATGTGTTACTCAATTACATCAAATGAATATAATTTTAATGTTTCCAAATGATTTATTATATTTCAAAGTACTTATGTACGTTTTTGTTCCTTTCAGGTACCACAAGAGAAGCACAAACTCAATACTACTAACTTCACAACTCGGTAGTATCGAAATCACATCAGTAGAAGACTCAAGGAATTGCACAAACTTGGTACCATCGAGTTCAAAGTCGATAGTATCAAGATTGCATCAGAGAGACAGAGCATGTTTGAATTCAAAAATCGATACTATAAACTTATAGAGTTGATGCTACCTAGTCTTCCCGACCAGGCAGATCTAAAAATCAAGTTTAATCTGATGGTTGAGTATTTAATTCGTCCTAAGTCACTTCTATGACTTAAGGGGAGTTCAGCCAGACCTAATATATCACGTTCTATTCCATCACACGACGGAGACGGCACGGGAGTGGAGAATGAGAAGGAGAACCACACATTTGTGAGATTTTGGGCATGTTTAGTGGGTAAAATTCATAGTTTGCAGATCCATTCGTCAGCGTGGAGCGTCCTAGTCATGTTTGTCCAGCAGGTTCATTGATTTTTGTATGTTCTCCAAGTTTTCCTTCTTGCTAGAACATTTTTGTCCATGGAAACCATGAGAGGCTAATCCCCATGTTCTCTAGGACCCGAGAGTAGGCCAATTGTACACTATATATGGATCTTTTGCATTAGTATATTGTTTTCTCCTTATTCTTAGTCAAGTTACTATGAAATCTTATTGAATTATCTATGTTGCGCACCATAGGTGATTAATTAGATCCTTAATAACTCGGGGAGGAGGATTAAGGATTGGAAATCCATAGTAACACACATTTTATATCGTCCTTTAGGAAAGGTGTCTTACAAGCGTGAAGAGATTACCAAGAGGATTTGTTAAAGCACCTGACTAATTAACCAAATACTATGGAAATGGGATTGGCATTAGAATGGGTAGTGAAGTACACTATGAGAGTGGGTAGTTTTTGCTATAGGCCCTTTGCCTAGGAGTGGGAGGAATATATATTAATCTTAGGTAAAATCTGTAGTGTCGATCGTGGTGAAACCACAGTCCTAGAGAATTTCTTCTTATTGTGATCACAAACCATTGAATTAGTTTTCTTTTTTTCAATTAGTTTAATAACTCTTGAATCAATGTTTTCTTCAGCTTAGTTGATCAAAAGCATTTAGTAGTAGTTTCTTAAATTACTTTTCCCCATGTTTGATATTTGAGCCTCATTGGCTTGTATTACTTCGAGCCTTTACACTTGCATTTTACACATACAATTTAGTCATGTCAGATATGCAAGTAAGGTCAGAGATCAAATATTAGGTCAAAAGATCAGAATATTTCACAAGATCTAGGTCAATCATTAAGATACCATTATAAATATTATTCATTGGAATCATATTCAAGAAAAAATATAGATCTAGATCTTCATTAATCAAGTTATGATTTTTGAGTCTCAAGATAAACATCAAAGTCAAATATTAGGGTTTCCAAAGGTTACTCAATATTATCGAGTCATTTGGCAAATTAAATAAGAAAGAGATCAAATTTTGATATAATAGTGAAATCCATAAATAATAAGGGTCCAAAAGTATTTTTTAATAAATTATTTGCATTGTTCTGATGAATATTGACTATTTATTCATAATTTTTGGAGCTAGGATGCATTTTTTAATGATTTAAACAAGATTTGACCATTTTATTAATTTTTCGACCAGAGAGGAGATAAAATACCTTAAACATGGATAATGGTCAACTGTTGGATGCACAATGGATGGTCTGTATTGAGCCACTTAAGGGTGCACTTCGTTGATTCGATGGACCAGTTTGACCTTTGGTTCAGGGTTCGATCTTTTGATTTGGCTGGTTCCATCAGTGGTTTGTTGGGCCCCTTGGATCAGGCTGAAACTTCCTTAGAAAAAGCAGTTTGCACCCTTTCCCTTTGCTCTGCCCCTCCTCATAAGCTCAGAAACAAGTGGAGGAAGGCTCATCGATGTTAGGAGAGAAGGGAGTGAGAGATGTTGGCCTTCCACACTCGCTACACCTTCATGAAGTGGTGGGAGGTGTCGATTTGGGGTGAGAGGTCAAGGAGGTGAAATGCCTAAAATGGTAGGTGGAAACACTATTTGAAACAGTAGGGGATCAGAGCAAGAATTGGAGGTGCATGGGGCTGAGGTAGTGATCAAAAGCAATGCTCCAAGAACGGTGTGACAACCTGACTTTCTCTCACCTTGATTATGTTCACCCTATCTCTTTTGTAAACCATATCACTCAATAGAACTTCAGTATCATGAATTCAATTATTGAGGACCTACTTTTGATCACTTTATGCTTGATTCTCACATTTGTGACATTTTGCTCATAGACCTAAGTTTCAAGCTCACAATATATCATGCTCTTGCAAACAAGTTTGAACCTATTCAACATGATACTCTTGATTATTAATATATTCCGTGATGAAGAGCTTTCAACTCCGAACCCAATGGTGCAAGAATCACCCCAAACAGACCTTTGATGTGCTAGTTATGCTAGGTTGAAGTTGCCTTTTTTTGTGTCCCTTTCATAGTGGGCTTTAACTGTTGGGTCTACCCATCCATAGGCCCAGCCAGTGCGTGGACCAATAGCCTGGCTGTCTCCAACTCCTTTCCCTTCCGGTTTGGAAAGGAAAACGCACGCATAGACTCCTCCTCCTCAAGACTTTCCAGATCGGGAAGGTGACCATGAGATGGTGTTTAGGACCCCGAAACCCTAGCCTCTTGCTCTCCTTATAAGTAGACTCTTATATGACCTTGCTCCTTTCCCTCCTCCATCTTCACCCATGATCCCTCTCCCCTCTCTTCTCACGGCCAGACACTCTATCCAGAGTGCTACCGCAACCAACGAACACCTGCTACGTGCACCTCCAGGGCGCCGTCGGCCCTCAGCGTCACCTTCACCCGCTTGGTCTCCTCTCCGTGCTAGGGTTGGCCGCTGATGCATGGGTTTTGAGTCACTTTTATAGGCTTATTTTATATCTGTTTTATGCATGTATTTGTCATTTTCTTGATTATATTTGCATAATTCACTATAGTTGGCCTTTAAACTCTTTTTGCATCAAATTATACTTCTTTTATCATATTTATATGATTTTATATAATCCCTGGACTTATACACATGTTTTGGCACTTTTTCAGGCACTTTTGCATTGTCCGGAGTCGATACTATCGACCCCCAGGTCGATAGTATCGACATTTCATCAAAAAGCAACCCCAAAATGCGATCTTGGAAGGAATAACCTGTGCCATGGTCGATATACCATCGACCCAGGGTCGATACCATCGACAGCGTCGGGATCTGGCGATTTTCAGCACTAAAACGGAGCGTTTTAATCCGACGGTTGAGCTTTTTCGGAGCCGTAAAGTGGTCATATGACCTAAGAAGAGCACGGACGGCCCGAGGGGGATCTCATATTGTGTTGCACAACATCCAAGAAGGAGAGAGAGAGATAGGAGACGAGAGACGAAGGCCGTCAACCGAGCGATCCGGGCACCTCCGACGGGCGATTTTGCTGCCAGAAGACTGCAAAACGCACGTTTCTCGAGGAGGATCTCCAGGAACACCTTTGTATCAGGGGTTACACGAGTTTGCTCCATGTTTCCCATGTTTTTCTTCTCTACTCCTCTGTCTTTCATTGAGATGACCATGCAGGGCTAATCCCCTTTGTCTTTAGGACCGGGAGTAGCCCGGGGAATGCATTGTATGACAATTTTATATTAATAATTCATATTTTCTCTCTTAAATCCGTGGTATAGTTTCGTTTTCTCCATATATTGTTATGCTTGATCACCATACTAATAAATTAATGCCCTTAATCACTTCGACAGAAGGATTAACGGTTGAAAAGAGACGAAACCTACATTAATCGATAAATCCCTTGACAAAGGAGGTGTAAAATTAATGGTGGAAACTGAGAGATCGGATGTAATGCGCTTAGTTTAGGGGAATGATTACTACGACGGTGGAATCAACCTAAACCTAAGTAGTGAATTACACCACGACAGTGGGTAATTCTGTTTTCATGCCACTACCCGGATAGAGAGAGAAGATTGAGGAGTTATATGAAACCTAATGCAATGTTGACCCGCGGTGAAACCGAAATCCTAAAGATATCCTTTTGAATTGATTAAATCAACCTTTAATCGATTGTTTGCTTTGTTTTATTTTTATTTTCTTTTAATTTCGACAACAAACCCTACTTTGTTATCTGGCTTAGCTGATCGCAAATAGTTAGTAGAAGTCTCCAATAATTCAACGTATCCCTGTGTTCGACTCGGGCCTCACAAAGGCCTATATTACTCGACGCGTTCACTTGCGTTTATACGCACAGTAAAATTGCGTCAAGTTTTTGGCACCGTTGCCGGGGATACGGCGAATTATTGGCACTTTGAGTGCTAAGAGCGGCCATTCTAGGCCACATTTTTTTTTATTTTTTTATTTATTTTTAGAAAAATTTCAAAAATTCCTTTATTTCTCTATAATTGTGTTGACTCGTTCAAAGCATTGTACTGAACCCCTATTTCCATTTTTCAGGTACTTTGCATGGTGCACACACGTAGTCGAGACTACGTGAATCGCACACCTGAGGTTCCATCTACGGGACCAGAGGACGAGGACTACTACGAGGAGGAACACCACAGTGATATAAATTCGGAATCTGAGCAAGAACAAGAAGAAGTAATGGCTGAAGCACAGACAATATGGGAGAAGATCAAGGCGTCTTCTTCCTCGGCATCAAAGGGGCCTATAAAGAAACATGGGCTAAACATTCCAACCTACAAGATCGATCCAGCACTGATTAACCTGGTTAAATCCAACGCATTTCACGGACTGAAAAATGAAGATCCAGTGGCACACATTAGTCAGTTTGTTGAAAATTGCGATATGGTGAAGATAGATCGATTTCCACAGGATATGCTGTACCTCAAGTTATTCCCGAGTTCCTTGGCTGGAGTAGCAAGAGAGTGGCTTCATAACCTCGACGAGGAGTTTGTTGAATCATGGGATCACATGGTGGAGGTTTTCTTCGAGAGGTTCTTCCCTCCTGAGAAGACCAATGATATGATCCGGAAGATCCACAATTTCACCCAACAGGCGAGTGAAACTTATTCTGAGACTTGGGAGTGATTCCAAGTCATGTTGAGGAGATGTCCACATCATGGACTGGACAAGGAGACACAGGTGAAGATCTTCTACTTTTCTCTCTCCGAGCATGATAGAAGCAACTTGGACTCAGCTGGTTCCGAATTTTTCCTAAATAACACTGACAATAGATGCTGGGAAATACTCAAGAACATGGCTAGGAAACAGTCATGGGGTGACAGAGGTGTAGTGGAACAGGTCAAGGCTGCTGGTGAATCCAGAATAGTTAGGGAGCTAAATGATAAGTTAGATCTCCTAGCCAAGAAGCTGCTAACTAAAGAAGATGCATCTGAGAATGAGGAAGCCCAAGTAAAATTCATGCAACAACAGGGCTATAGAAACAATGACTATGCATGGAGGAAAGATAAAAAGTTTTCATGGAAGGATCTGAACAATTTTCTACAGGATTCGGATGCCAAGCCACAGCAGAAAGCCGAGGACAAGAACACTGAATTATTAACTCAAATGGTTCAGCAAAACCAAGAGATGATGGCCATGTTTGGTAAGCAATTGCAATCTCAAGGTGACATTCTAACCAAATTTGGGCAAACGCTGCAAAGCCATGGAGCACAAATGCGGGCATTAGAGACCACCGTGGCTCAGATTTCAAGTGAAGTGGCGGCCATCAAGCACGCCAATCAACAGAAACCAGCAGAGAATGCAAATGTGGCCCAAGCACACCATCAGGTCAAGTACATGTCTGTGGTGAGCAATGAGGAGGAATCTCAGGTGCAAGAAGCTGTGGAAGAAAGAAAAATGACTTTCAATGTGAATGCAACACCAGCAATACCATATCCACGCACTTACTATGGATTGCCTGGTGGAAACCCTTTCTTCAGGAAATCACAAAGAGTTGTGAATACTATATCTCCATGTAGGCAAGATGAAGAAGTGCAAGTTGTTTGTGCATGTGAAGAGACAGAAAATGTGAAAGAGAATCCACAACAAGCTGCTACCATTGAGGATATCTCGTCAAGGCCCACGTCTGAGGGAATGATTGAAGCAAGATTAGGGGAGGTACCCCCGAAAAGCCCTTATGTGCCACCTCACAGGCATGCTGATGCAGCTGATGTTTCAGACCCGGTAAATACCAAGTCAAAGAAAGAGCATCGTCACTTTAAAAAATTCCTGGAGATTTTCCGAAAACTCCACATCAATATTCCATTAGTGGAGATGATCGAGAAAGTACCCGCCTATGGGAGGTTCATCAAGGAAATCATTAATAAGAAGAGGCGGATAAAAGATGATCAAATTTATTGGATGAATGAGACGGTGAGCTCTATGATTCACGGGAATTCACCAAAGAAGAGAAAAGACCCAGGAGGTTTTTACATTCCGTGTTCAATAGGTGGTCAACATGTTTCTAAAGCGCAATGTGATTCAGGCGCCAGCATAAATCTCATGCCTCTGGCGACATTTCAAAAGCTTGGGTTAAAAGAGATAAAGAAGTCGGCCGCAACAATTGAATTAGCAGATGGGTCTATCGTGAGACCATATGGAGTGTGTGAAGATGTTCTCGTAAAAGTGGATAGATTCATATTCCCGGTGGATTTTGTTGTCATGGATATACCACCACTCCAAAGCTGTGTAATTCTTCTAGGAAGACCTTTTCAAGCAACGGCGGATGTCGTGACTGCCTTAGGGAGAGGTACTTTGTCCTTGGGAATTGGAGGAGATCGAGTTGAATTCAAATTACCACATGAACCTCTAAGCGTAGTTCCCAAAGTGAAAAGATGATGAGCTGCATACCGTCTAGCCTAAGACGTTAAATAAGGGCGCTTGTTGGGAGCCAACCCAACTTTAGGTTCAATTTTATGTTTGGTTATGTTCTTTTATGTTTATGTACTTAGTTTTTTCTTAGGTTTTGATAATTTTTGTAAAAATGGTACCCTAACTCGTGTTTTGAAGTGTGCAGAATGTTAAGGTCGATACTATCGACACCCATGTCGATAGTATCGAGTTTGGAGAAGTAAACACTGAAGAGAAGTCGATACCATCGACCCTAGGGTCGATAGTATCGAGATTCCTGAAGATTTACAGAAAAATTGGTGCCAGTAAAGTCGATACCATCGACCCTAGGGTTGATAGTATCGACACTTTTGAGTTCCCAGGCTTTTAGATGCGTCGATTCAACAAAATCGCTGAGTCTGGGTCGATACCATCGACCTTGGTCGATGGTATCGACACCTGCAGGACAACTACATAAAACAGGCCGTAAAAGGTATCGAAACAAGATTTTTTCGAACCGTTTTTTGTAGAGGAAAGATGGATGAAGCAAGTCACGTCTTAGAACCACTAAGACACAAAAATGGGCCACAAAAAGGAGGGAGATAGCAAACATCACTTGGTCTACTTGAGCATCTAACCATCCTTCTTTACCACACTTCAAAGCGAATGGTACCGTTGTTCCACCTCTTAAGTGAGAATGTTGACTATGAGGCCATAATCATATTCAAGCTTGGGGGGGTGTTGGAACAACCCTCTATCTTAGTTTTTACTTACTTATTCATGTTGATTTTACTTTTGAGATATTAGTTGTTTTTATTTTTAGGTTTACCGCTTTTGTAGGATCCACATCTATCTAGTGTAATCTGTGGAGCAATAAATGCATGGTTTCAATTGCAAGTTTTACTCTTGGGTTGTGTGAACATGAAAATATGAGTATATTAAAAACTTTTTGAGCTTATTCTTGTGAGTAATTGAGTTGCATAACTGAGGAAGTGCTTGGGTGAGTCAGCTTCAGGACACGGGGACATGAATGACCATCTTTATTGTCCAAGGAAAAGTGATTGACAAGGATGTTTGAGCCCAAACCGACCAAACACTAACGTGACCCTAGACTAAAGTTTAAGAGAGAAATCCTTCAGTTACCCTGTACACAGGTCTTTAGAGAGGGACATATGATATTTTCGGAAGGTTCTATCAATTAGTCTTGTGATCTGATCCACCGCAATTTCATTCACACTCCACCATAAGAAATGGGAGCACATTACTGTCTTTCACTCTTTGATTGCATACCATGTAGATAAGTCTTGCATTACAACTATTTTCACATTTTTTTTGCATGAGAATGAAAAAAAAAAGATAGAGTAGTTATACATGCACATTATCCTTAGGTGCATGTCATAGTAGTTGCATAACTGTCATTATGTAGTTGCATTTACATCTTTTGAGCATATTGTACACCATGTATCTTATGTTACTCTGAAAACATTAAAGGTGATGAACTTGTTCCATACCCTCCAAATAGAATGCTTCAGATGCACAAGTATGTAACAAGAAGTGAGCCCGACAAATAATTCATTGTCATCTATGAAAATAAGGGCTTGAAAAAAAATTTGAAAAAAAATTGAAAAAAAAGAAGAAAAAAAAAGAAAAAAAAAAGAATTGAGAAGTAAGTAGGAATGAGAGGGAGAAAGGAACATGTTCTCACTTACATATTAAGAAGAATAAGCACATGGTGTAGTTTTCTTAGATATTCTATCTCACCTTGAGACGGAATGATAGTGCATGCATCATTCCACCAAAAATGTAACATTAGGACATTTTCACTTGCATTTTGCATCATGATAGGTCATTAATTTTTGTATTGCATGATTGACTATTATGTGCTTCCATCTCTTTCACAACCACCTATCCCATCCACATGTTTCTCTAATTGGTAGGCCACCCATGATATTCTCCTCATTCATTAATATCAGGAGATCTGCTTCCATTTAGATGGTAGTTAGGAAATGAGAAACGTAGATAGGAGATCACAAGATGCATCAAGTATGGACCTGATGAGTTTATCATATTAACTGCTTTAATTGATAGTGTTTCATTGATTGGGGGATAGACATCTTTTACATAGGTCTTTGGTCGCCTGGATGGCAGTTAGTGTTCAGTGGTCAATGAGGGCCGGTTTGTGGAAAGAAAGTGGGGATGATGTAGATTCATTTCATGTATTTATGTCCTGTTGCTGACTTATCTCAACTAGATCCAAAGTTTTGTTGCTCGAGGACGAGCAAGGTTTAAGCTTAGGGGAGTTTGATGCATGGGTTTTGAGTCACTTTTATAGGCTTATTTTATATCTGTTTTATGCATGTATTTGTCATTTTCTTGATTATATTTGCATAATTCACTATAGTTGGCCTTTAAACTCTTTTTTCATCAAATTATACTTCTTTTATCATATTTATATGATTTTATATAATCCCTGGACTTATACACATGTTTTGGCACTTTTTCAGGCACTTTTGCATTGTCCGGAGTCGATACTATCGACCCCCAGGTCGATAGTATCGACATTTCATCAAAAAGCAACCCCAAAACGCGATCTTGGAAGGAATAACCTGTGCCATGGTCGATACCATTGACCTAGGGTCGATACCATCGACAGCGTCGGGATCTGGCGATTTTCAGCACTAAAACGGAGCGTTTTAATCCGACGGTTGAGCTTTTTCGGAGCCGTAAAGTGGTCATATGACCTAAGAAGAGCACGGACGGCCCGAGGGGGATCTCATATTGTGTTGCACAACATCCAAGAAGGAGAGAGAGAGATAGGAGACGAGAGACGAAGGCCGTCAACCGAGTGATCCGGGCACCTCCGACGGGCGATTTTGCTGCCGGAAGACTGCAAAACGCACGTTTCTCGAGGAGGATCTCCAGGAACACCTTTGTATCAGGGGTTACACGAGTTTGCTCCATGTTTCCCATGTTTTTCTTCTCTACTCCTCTGTATTTCATTGAGATGACCATGCGGGGCTAATCCCCTTTGTCTTTAGGACCGGGAGTAGCCCGGGGAATGCATTGTATGACAATTTTATATTAATAATTCATATTTTCTCTCTTAAATCCGTGGTATAGTTTCGTTTTCTCCATATATTGTTATGCTTGATCACCATACTAATAACTTAATGCCCTTAATCACTTCGACAGAAGGATTAACGGTTGAAAAGAGACGAAACCTACATTAATCGATAAATCCCTTGACAAAGGAGGTGTAAAATTAATGGTGGAAACTGAGAGATCGGATGTAATGCGCTTAGTTTAGGGGAATGATTACTATGACGGTGGAATCAACCTAAACCTAAGTAGTGAATTACACCACGACAGTGGGTAATTCTGTTTTCATGCCACTACCCGGATAGAGAGAGAAGATTGAGGAGTTATATGAAACCTAATGCAATGTTGACCCGCGGTGAAACCGAAATCCTAAAGATATCCTTTTGAATTGATTAAATCAACCTTTAATCGATTGTTTGCTTTGTTTTATTTTTATTTTCTTTTAATTTCGACAACAAACCCTACTTTGTTATCTGGCTTAGCTGATCGCAAATAGTTAGTAGAAGTCTCCAATAATTCAACGTATCCCTGTGTTCGACTCGGGCCTCACAAAGGCCTATATTACTCGACGCGTTCACTTGCGTTTATACGTTGCGTCAGCCGCCAACACTTCTACACTCCTCCAACACTCTTGATCCAGACCCTAGATGACTGGCGCCACCATGGAGGCACGCCTGTCATTCCTCCTACCGCCGCCAGCTAGGAACTCTTGGGAGCCCGCCCACACAACCCCACCCTCTCGGCGAGTACGAGAAAGGAGTGCGGCGGCGTGCCCTGCTCCGATCACCTCAACGCTGCCTTGAGCGGCTGGTGAGGAGGCCTTTGGGTCAGCCGAAGAAGGGAGATGAGGAAGCTCTGTTCCTCCCCTGTTCTAACGCACGAACAGGGGACCTTTGTGCGGCTGGACATGCTAAGAGAGGGAGAGATCCAGGACCTTTCGATTCGACATCAACGGTCAAGCCAGCACCCTGAAGGCACCAACCACCACCGCCCTCAATCTCGTTTGGAGCGGATGTCAGCGACAGTGGACCGAACGTGAGTGTGTGAGTGAAGAATTGAATGTGGCCGCCCGATCTCGCAGCAACGGCTGTGATCCTCTACATAATCATGGTAACGCCATCAATCCGAATCCATATAGTTTCGGTGTAGAATTTACAAAAATCATAACTTACTCATTTTAAGGCCAAATATAGCAAAATTATATATCAAATTGATCCTCTCGAAAAGATCTACAACATGAGAATGGTTTTAGACCCTGAATATTCTTCTAAATTTCTAATAATGCTAGATATGTGATCTTTGACTTCTTTGACCATGCTTAATGCATAATTATGATGAATCTTGAATATTTGATGTATACCTACCCTCCTAACCCTAAAGTCAATAAATTTTGTACATATTGAGTTAAATGGGAGTCATCATCATCCCTATTTCTTACACAATACTCTAGTAGTATATATATACTAGTGTCGAGATTCTAATGCATGTATATGCCCCTATTATGTGAATGTTTGATTATACTTTGAACCAATGTTGGGTTGACCTAACCTATGCATGTCCCTATGTCTTTATGTTGCTGATCTTGACCATCCTTGATGCTTGGTCCCCTTGAGTTGATAAACTTTGACCTTGATTACTCTATTATGAGTCCTTGATCCCTTAATGTACTAAGGAACTTGAACCTTGAAATGGTCATATGTAATCTGTGGAACCTTAGAATGATATGAAACTTGAACCACACCATCATGATGACCTCTAGATCAACACAATATCATATAATGACCCAATAAGCAACTTAGAACCCACCTTGGCCAAAACCCTAAAATGCATCTAAATAGGATTAATGATGAGAATCTAATGCATATATGTAATCTTATTGTTAATCAGGTTTGGCATATGGCTAGATGATGAAGGATATGTTAGGTTATGAATCTCTAAATCAGGTATGGGCCTTATCTAGTTATATGACTACTGCTTTCTTGCTTGAAAAGACATATATTATATGCTTGTTTGTCTATTTTCTCAAATATTGCCATGTAGTATTGATATGTCATAATCGATGTTTGCTTCGTCTGTTTTATAACTTGAACACATATATATATGGAACTCCATTATAATATTGTTGATAAAGGGCTCTTGGTTACGACCTTGAGGTCCCTCTCGTATAAAAGGGTAGCTAAGCTTGAGCACCCTTACGGACCCTTCCGACGGGAAGATGGTCAAAGGCCTTAAACATGTTTGATATTGTTGGTATAATGGAGTGAAATGACATAAAATATGGTTTCGCATTTGTTAAACAATTAACATGTTTATTCTTGTTCATTTAGTCTTGAAATCTTTTCAAAAATTATGCAAAGCTTATATATATGTGTATCTTTCAGCCCCATACTCAACACCTCGTGTGTTGACCCATTTCTCGTATGTTGTTTTTAGGTTCAGAGATGGCTAGAAGGTTGATGGGCTTGGTGAGATATGCTACGTGTACTTGTTGTAAGATCCAGTTTTAGTGCACATGAATGACTTGTACCTTGACTCTGGAAATATGTAATTGAATTCATGAATATAATACATTTTGTATAATTTATACTTGTTGAATGTTGAGACTATGTTGGTGCCTTTATCTTGTTATTTGTTCATGTGTGCTAAGCTTTACGCTTCCGCATGTCGCATTTGGTATACGTTTGGTTCATGGGACTGAGATTCCGGTTCTGTGACAGATGGTATCAGAGCATGAACAATAACTACACCAAACATTGCTCACATGAAACACAAACTAAACTCACCTTACATCTCAACCCTAGATACTTAATGAAATATCCTTGTCGATTAGGTTGACTTAGCCTTCATGTTAGAACCTAGATGTTCTAGAACTAGGTGTAGACTTGTGTAAGTTACCTCCCTAGACATGATTCGTGACATGTACTTAGGATGTCTACACAAGTGTGCACCATGTTCTTACTAGTTCTCTAGGTGTCATGATACTAGACTGCCTAATGAGTGTGGTAACTCGTTTTGGTTTTGGTTTTATTTGAATGGAGTATGGTGGTTTTCTTCGCCTGTTTAAACGTTGGAGAAAACATATTTCAAGTATTATTATATGTACATATGAAAAATGTTACCACACTTAGAAAGGCAGTGAGTTTCCATGCAACCTAGAAGAAAGAGATGTAACATCAAGTCTAGATGAGAGAGTTTAGATGATAGTGATAGTCTCTAGATTGTCTAGAGCCATGATATAGGTTAGGCAAGTGAACAACCTAGAAACCTAAGATAATGATTATGATATTGATGATGATGTTGATGTTTTATAGGACCCAAGATGGTTGAGGAAGGTCGAATATGTTTAACGATATGAGATGAGTTTGACCATGCAACCCTAGCTAAACCTAGCGCCTTGTATGATACATACCACTTAGTTGATGTGCTAAACATAGCTAGTGGGTTGAAATGCTTGCTTATACCTAGTCTTGTAGATGTGGAGATATGATATATGGTTCGAGACCAACACGGGCCTCAATCACTTTACAAAGGAAGACCTCTAGCATGGGACATATGAATAGGGTTACCTGTTGATATGAGTTGAACTCCAGAATACCTGAACTCCAGAATATTTGAAATGTTGAATAATATGAATGATGAAATGCTTGATTATGAGTCCCTAGCTAGAATACTTATAAGTATATGAGTTGAGTGACCTAGTGGACGGTTTCCTTGAAAATGTTGAACCCTAGATGTCCTATGAAAATATCTAACCCTAGAGAAAGAGGCAATTGAAAATTTGATGCTTGATGTATATAGGTGAGGGAGATGTCCCAAGACCTAAGATGATGTATATGATGTATGATATCCATGATGAGCCTCATACTCGGGTTATAGTTGTATATAAAGGAATCTAGTGGTTACCCTTGTTTCTGGAAAGATGGATAGAATTTTTTTTTGCTAAAGGTTGAAAGTTGTGGGTAGCATGTTTTGCCATGACAGATATATGTCTTAGTCTGAGTGGCCTGAGCTTATGGAGCTCCTTTGAGATACAAGTGAGATGACTATGAAAGCTCGATAGTGATAATATTGTTGTTTCTTGAGGTAAAGCATGATGTATGAAAAATATCTCACTTATGTTTAAAAACTTGATATATGCCCAATAAGGCCCTCTCATACGCTTGACCTAGTATGAAATCATAATATACATGAAAGATGTAGCTTTGAAATCATGAACTTGATATGATAATGTCTAGAGATCTCAGCTTGAATAAACATGATGAATAAATTGTTTAATTTTAGATTCTAAATGAAAAGGAGGAACATAATTGATTAGAATTGGTAGAAATTTTGGGGAAAAGCAAAAACATGCATGAAATCTAGAGTAGAGATGAGTACATTCTTGATGAGGATAACCTAGTGTGCATCCATCATGCGAAATGCGTTGATAAACATGGTTGGATACCTAGACTCGATGGATATTGCCTTTGACTCTTGACTATGATCTTTGGCTAAATTTCGAGGACGAACTTTCTTGTAAGGAGGGAAGGATGTGACAACCTGACTTTCTCTCACCTTGATTATGTTCACCCTATCTCTTTTTTAAACCATATCACTCAATAGAACTTCAGTATCATGAATTCAATATATTGAGGACCTACTTTTGATCACTTTATGCTTGATTCTCACATTTGTGACATTTTGCTCATAGACCTAAGTTTCAAGCTCACAATATATCATGCTCTTGCAAACAAGTTTGAACCTATTCAACGTGATACTCTTGATTATTAATATATTCCGTGATCAAGAGCTTTCAACTCCGAACCCAATGGTGCAAGAATCACCCCAAACGGATCTTTGATGTGCTAGTTATGCTAGGTTGAAGTTGCCTTTTTTTGTGTCCCTTTCATAGTGGGCTTTAACTGTTGGGTCTACCCATCCACGGGCCCAGCCAGTGCGTGGACCAATAGCCTGGATGACTCCAACTCCTTTCCCTTCCGGTTCGGAAAGGAAAACGCACGCACAGACTCCTCCTCCTCAAGACTTGCCAGATCGGGAAGGTGACCATGAGATGGTGTTTAGGACCCTGAAACCCTAGCCTCTTGCTCTCCTTATAAGTAGACTCTTATATGCCCTTGCTCCTTTCCCTCCTCCATCTTCACCCATGATCCCTCTCCCCTCTCTGCTCACGGCCAGACACTCTATCCAGAGTGCTACCGCAACCAATGAACACCTGCTACGCGCACCTCCAGGGCGCCGTCGGCCCTCAGCGTCACCTTCACCCGCTTGGTCTCCTCGCCGTGCTAGGGTTGGCCGCCAACACTTCTACACTCTGCCAACACTCTTGATCCAGACCCTGGATGACTAGTGCCACCATGGAGGAGCGCCTGTCATTCCTCCTACCGCCGTTAGCTAGGAACTCTTGGGAGCCCGCCCACACAACCCCACCCTCTCGACGAGTACGAGAAAGGAGTGCGGCGGCGTGCCCTGCTCCGATCACCTCAACGCTGCCTTGAGCGGCTGGTGAGGAGGCCTTTGGGTCAGTCAAAGAAGGGAGATGAGGAAGCTCTGTTCCTCCCCTGTTCTGACGCACGAACAGGGGACCTTTGTGCGGCTGGACACGCTAAGAGAGGGAGAGATCCAGGACCTTTCGATCTGACATCAACGGTCAAGCCAACACCCTGAAGGCACCAACCGCCACCGCCCTCAATCTCGTTTGGAGCAGCTGTCAGTGACAGTGGACCGAACGTGAGTGTGTGAGTGAAGAATTGAATGTGGCCGCCCGATCTCGCAGCAACGGCTGTGATCCTCTACATAATCATGGTAACGCCATCAATCAGAATCCATATAGTTTCGGTGTAGAATTTACAAAAATCATAAATTCCTCATTTTAAGGCCAAATATAGCAAAATTATATATTAAATTGATCCTCTCGAAAAGATCTACAACATGAGAATGGTTTTAGACTCTGAATATTCTTCTAAATCTCTAATAATGCTAGATATGTGATCTTTGACTTCTTTGACCATGCTTAATGCATAATTATGATGAATCTTGAATATTTGATGTATACCTACCCTCCTAACCCTAAAGTCAATAAATTTTGTACATATTGAGTTAAATAGGAGTCATCATCATCCCTATTTCTTACACAATACTCTAGTAGTATATTTATACTAGTGTCGAGATTCTAATGCATGTATATGCCCCTATTATGTGAATGTTTGATTATACTTTGAACCAATGTTGGGTTGACCTAACCTATGCATGTCCCTATGTCTTTATGTTGCTGATCTTGACCATCCTTGATGCTTGGTCCCCTTGAGTTGATAAACTTTGACCTTGATTACTCTATTATGAGTCCTTGATCCCTTAATGTACTAAGGAACTTGAACCTTGAAATGGTCATATGTAATCTGTGGAACCTTAGAATGATATGAAACTTGAACCACACCATCATGATGACCTCTAGATCAACACAATATCATATAATGACCCAATAAGCAACTTAGAACCCACCTTGGCCAAAACCCTAAAATGCATCTAAATAGGATTAATGATGAGAATCTAATGCATATATGTAATCTTATTGTTAATCAGGTTTGGCATATGGCTAGATGATGAAGGATATGTTAGGTTATGAATCTGTAAATCAGGTATGGGCCTTATCTAGTTATATGACTACCGCTTTCTTGCTTGAAAAGACATATATTATATGCTTGTTTGTCTATTTTCTCAAATATTGCCATGTAGTATTGATATGTCATAATCGATGTTTGCTTCGTCTGTTTTATAACTTGAACACATATATATATGGAACTCCATTATAATATTGTTGATAAAGGGCTCTTGGTTATGACCTTGAGGTCCCTCTCGTATAAAAGGGTAGCTAAGCTTGAGCACCCTTACGGACCCTTCCGACGGGAAGATGGTCAAAGGCCTTAAACATGTTTCATATTGTTGGTATAATGGAGTGAAATGACATAAAATATGGTTTCGCATTTGTTAAACAATTAACATGTTTATTCTTGTTCATTTAGTCTTGAAATCTTTTCAAAAATTATGCAAAGCTTATATATATGTGTATCTTTCAGCCCCATACTCAACACCTCGTGTGTTGACCCATTTCTCGTATGTTGTTTTTAGGTTCAGAGATGGCTAGAAGGTTCATGGGCTTGGTGAGCTATGCTACGTGTACTTGTTGTAAGATCCAGTTTTAGTGCACATGAATGACTTGTACCTTGACTCTGGAAATATGTAATTGAATTCATGAATATAATACATTTTGTATAATTTATACTTGTTGAATGTTGAGACTATGTTGGTGCCTTTATCTTGTTATTTGTTCATGTGTGCTAAGCTTTACGCTTCCGCATGTCGCATTTGGTATACGTTTGGTTCATGGGACTGAGATTCCGGTTCCATGAAAAACGGTGAGGTGGTGGCGAATCTTAGGAGGCCTATTTATAGGACTAGGATTAGGTTTTGGGCTGGATCAAGTTCTTGCCCTTAGCCATGACCGCTAGAGTGAAATGAGGCAACAAGAAAGGTATTTTGGCAGTTGAAGAGAGAAATTATGGTGGTTAAAGTCAGATGGGTGAGTTTGAAATTGTGAGAGGAGGCCTTTCATTTTCTTAGAATTTCAAAATGAGGTCTAGATCGATTGATTGCGAGTCTTGAATTTCATTTACTCCTCCTCACTGATTGCGAGAGGTAGGAGATGAATTCATAGTCGTCAGATCAGGCCAGGATCCATGGGGGTTAGATCTAAGGGTCAACATTCTCCCTTTCTTCATCCTGCGGATCGCTGACTTGGACAAAGTCAATTAAAAAGGCAAACAAGGGAAGTTTCAACACATTAACTTTAATAATTAGTAGAAAAATATAGGAATGCCCAAATGAGATGAAATTTGGACCATATGTTCAAAGATATGTGTAGAATATTTAGGAAAAGTTGAGAACTATAAGATGAATTTTTATGAACCAATTTACTTTGTATCAAGTAATAAGTTAATCAAATATGTAGTATCACAAAGTTTATAGAGTTCACATTGATCACCTTATTTTGAATTTGAGTATCAATATTGATTTAGAGGCCAAGAAAAATATATTGGGGTCAAGAGTGAACATAAAGAGGGTAAAATTGGAATTAATTCATGATTATGCTAAATTTCACTTTGTCAAATCCATCCCTCCTTAAAAAGGAATTTCGTCCCCAAAATTAAAAACAACCTCAACATTGGAACTATCCAACCTGGGTCATATCCTTAAGTACCATAACATCTGCAACTACACAATCGAAATAATGTCGTCAACATTATAGCCATATCATAAACTTGCATTTATCAATTAAGAGATCAACGATCACAATTCACCAATTGAGTTTACTTTCAAGTCATGTCTCCATACTGGGGGAGAATCAGGATCGAGAGTCGAGATTATACATCATGCATTTTGTTGGGTCATGTATTAGCAAGATTGTGATCCAAGATTCAATATATTTATATTTTGGTTGCCAAAAGTACAAGGCTAAGGTTTTAATTCCTATCCATACCACTAGTGGGGTCATTCACCCATATTAACAATCTAGCAATATTTTGAGATTTCAATATCAATTTCTTTAATCAAATATATTCGAGGTGGGTGAGTGATCTAGACCTAGGTTATTTTAAGAAATTAACCCTATACATATTTTCAATATCACCATACTCAAAATATAAAATAGTCAAGATCTCAAAATTTTGAGTCAAAGGTTAAAACAATGGATGGTCTACTTGTAGGTCAATATAATTCAATGTCACATGAGTGAGTCAAAATTTCAAATTTGAGTATGGGGAGTAAAAATTCAAATACGATATGAATTTCCAAATTCAAAGGTAGGTTATGGGTCATAGAGTAGCAAGCTCAAAAAAACATGGCATCATATTTCAATTTCCAACGGTGAGTACAAGGTTCATTCCAAAAAGTTACAAAGGGTTACATCATTCAACATATCATAATCTAGATTTAGTAGTGATTTCATTGGTTGTGATTATAGATGTCCTCCTTCGCAATTACAACCTCTATTTTTGCCTCTATCTCCATGACTATGGGATTGGATGTAGGGGTAAAGGTAGACATGGACAGCTCCAGGAAATATCGATGTTGTGTGTCTCACCAATTTGGTCATAGCACCCATCAGTATCTTATTTTGTACTTCCAAGACATCATCCCTCTTATCATCATTGAGCCTAGTTCTTTTTCCTTTTTCTACATCATCCTCAATTTTTCCTTCAAGAATTTTCTTTTTAGTCTTCCTTTTATCAATCTTCCATCCTTGATCATTATTGGTTTTAGGGGATCTTGCTTTTTAACTATGGGTTTGTGGGGCAATCTACAAGGTGCATTCATTTGTTAGTCCTTTAGTCATGTAGGTCGAGTTAAAAATATGTCATACTATAGGATATTCATGATTTCAAAAAAATTTATTTCATAACTTTATTGATTCTCATACTACTCAAAAATAGGGAGAGTGTCATTTTGTATCATATTCCTACTTTGAGAGTCATAATGATTAATAATTTGATGACATAATCATGATGTGTATCAAATAGTGTAGGAGTTTTCTTAGCTATGTTTGAGGTTTAGGCAACAATAGGGCAACGCGAACTAATCCAATAGGGACTTCATCAACGATGAGGTATAATGTATAAGTACTTCTTGTTTCACCAAAACAAGATTATCAATGTTTACCTCAAACATAGGAAACATGTAGTCTAAATTTGGTTAAATCGAGTTTTCATGAAGGGGTGAAGCATGAGTATTTGATTTAAAAATTCTCATTGATCAAAATTGAGCTTCCAAACTAAGGTCAAATCATGGAATCATTATCTTATTTGTACATGTTTCACCCTCCAAATGAGGAGGTATCTTGTACGCAATATCAACATTATCAACTTTAGCAACATTATCATCATCAGTATACATGTAGTCATAATGGGTAATGTCATTTATTTTTTCATATTTTTCTCAAAATATAATATAGAAAAATTAGAAGACTAATAAATAGGGAACAATAGCTCAACAAAGTATATATCCAAGTATATAATCAAGAGACACATAAAAAGTATCTTGAATACAATCACGGAGGAGATATAATAGCGTACCTTTCAATGAAGATTTCAGAGTACAGATCTCAACAAGTAATAGGTCAACCCTTTTAGTCAGATCCTAAATCAACAATATTTGGATCAAGGGTCAAGATCATGATATTTTGAAGACCATGTTTCAATATTCTAAACTAGGGTTACACCTTTCCTATGTCAACCTTATGGTTAGGTCATCCACTTATAATCAATAATATTTCAGGATGTGCAACATTATTTCAAGTGTTAAGTATATCTTCGAGTGTGAATGACTTACCTAGGTTTTCTAGGATCATATGCGTTAACCCAAATTTTATGATCATTATCCAAGTCGTTATCATAATCATGGTGAGTTAGCATCATTGGTGTTCAAAACTAGATCATGTTTAGATTGATATGCAAGTAGGTCAAAGATCAAATATTAGGTCAAAAGATCATAGTATTTCACAAGATTTAGGTCAGTCATTAAGATACCATTATCAAGATTATTCATAGGAATCATATTACTATGAATCATATTCAAGAACAAATATTGATCTACATCTTCATTACTCAAGTTAAGATTTTTGAGTCTCAAGATGAACATCATAGTCAAATATTAGGGTTTCCAAAGGTTACTCATGATTATTGAGTCATTTGACAAATTAAATAAGCAAGTGATCAATTTTTGAGATCAGAGTGAAATCCATAAGCAATTAGTATGCACTAGTATTTTTTATAAATCCTTGTGATTTTCTTATCAATATTGACTATTTATTCATAATTTTTGGAGCTAGGATGCATTTTTTTATGATTTACTCAAGATTTGACAATTTTATTAATTTTTCAAGTAGAGAGGAGTTAAAATACCTTAAAAAAGGATAAGGGTCAACTATTGGATGTGTGATGGATGATCGGGATTGAGCCACATAGGGGCATGACTCATTGATTCAATGGACTGGTTCAACCTTTGGTTCATGGTTCAATTTATTGATTTGGCCGATTCAATCAGTGGTTTGATGGGCCCTTAGATCAGACTGAACCTTCCTTGGATCAGGCGGTCTATGCCCTTTCCCTTCATTTTGTCCCTCCTTGTGAGCCCAGAAATAGGCAGAGGAAGTCTCACTGATGTTAGGGGAGAAGGGAGTGGGAGGAGTTAGTAGAGGGGTGAGGGTGCCATCCGCACTCGCTGCACCTTCGTGAAGTGGTGGGAGGTTTCAATTTGGGGTGAGAGGTCAATGAGGGGAATACCCAAATTGGAAGGTGGTGGTGTTGTTTGAAGTAGAAGAGTAATAGAGAAATAATTGGAAGCACTTAGTGATGAGAGAGAGAGCAAAAGCAATTCTCCAAGCATAGTGAGGTGGTGGCGAGTCTTAGTATGTTTATTTATAGGAGTAGGATTAGGGTTTGCGTTGGATGGAGTTCTTGCCCTTAGCCATAGCCTCCAAAGTGAGATGAGGAAAAGATAAAGGAATTTTAGCTGCTGAAGAGAGCAATAGTGGTGGTCAAAGTGGGGATGGGTGTGTTCAAAATCACGAGAGGAGGCCTTTCATTCGCTTAGAAATTCAAAATGGGGTCTAGATTGATTGATTGCGAGTCTCGGCCTTCATTTACTCCTCCCCACTGATTGCGGGAGGTAGGAGACAACTTGATAGTCATCAGATCAGACCGGTATCCATGGTTATCATATCTAAGGGCCGACATTCTCCCTTTCTTCATCTCACAGATCACTAACTTGGACAAAGTCAATTAAAAAGGAAAATAAGGGGATTTTCAACACATTAACTTCAATAATTCGTAGAAACATGTAGGAATGTCCAAATAAGATGAAATTTGGATCATAAGTTCAAAAATATGTGTAGAATATTTAGGAAAAGTGTGAGAACTATAATCTGGAGTTTGATGGATCAATTTATTTCTTGGTATCAGGTAACAAATTAATCAAATATGTAGTGTCACAAAGTGTATAAAGTTCACATTGATCAACATATTTTGAATTTGAGTATCAATATTGATTTAGAGGTCAAGAAAAATATATTTGGTTCAATAATTAACATAATGAGGGTAAATTGGAATTAATTCATAATTATTTTAAATTTCACTTTGTCATAAGAAATGTCATTGTATCTAGGTCACTCCTCTTCCGAGGATCGAGACTTCTTAGTCCTTGGATCCTTCTTCTGAAGAACTAAACTAGAGGAAACTATATTTACCACAAACATAATTCCCCTTCTTCCTATGGAGTATGAGGTTTTTGAGATGGTGTTCACATTGCATTAAATGTCTTCATTAAATACTAGAAATATGTCCAAGTGTATAGTTATGGAGGGAAAATCCCATTACCATCGACGTTATTTCCTAATATGACATCACACTAGTTTCTCATTTATACTATGATCACCAAACCAACAAGAGATTCATATGTAAAATTGGGGCTAACACCCCACACGTCAAGCATATTACATATATTATCATAGGTGTTGTATATGGTGGTTGATATATACAATCCAAGGTTAGAACCAAGATTATTATAATTATGGTCCCACATCCTTATGTATTTTCTATTTTGTAACCTAATAATCACATATTGATTTTGTCATTCTAATGTGTAAATATTATTTTCTATCTCCATCTATCAGACGATGAAGTAAAAAATATATATGTTGGTCATATCATTAATACAAGCTCAAGATATAACATATACAACTCATGTGCATTTAACATGTCTACCTAATCTCTTACACATACTCTAAGATGAGATAAACATTTGGCTACAATTGAAATACAAAGCTCGCCTGATTTTACATGGTAAATAAGGTGATTAAACATATCATCTAATATTTTAGTAATTAGATTAAGTCAACCTCAATGGGAGACTAACCAAACACATATCATTTTCAATGAGTTCCTTGGGTCATTTATGGAAGGAGAAGTGGTACTATTAGGGCCCTTGTGTTTGTGCACAAATTTTGTGGTGTTTAATTTATTTTTTGAGTTATACCAAAGTTGTTCTTTTCAAGATTAATTCACTCTTATTAGTTTACATTAGATTAATGGGTCTTTCCCTTTTTAGTAGGTTTCAAATGTATACCTCTATACTATAAATTTGACACATCGTTTTAACTTATCCATACCATTATTATGTAATTCCTTCCTTTATTCATATATTTCTCATGTATCATTTACATTTAGCCATTTCTTGAGAGTCTATAGGGTTATAGGTACTTATGGAGTGATCTTCTCATGATGCCTTTGGTTTTATGTACCAATACAGATTTACTACTTGCCCCTAGGTTTAACTTAGGACTTTAGTCTACATAGGGTTATCTAAGAAGTCATAAACTATATTTATAGTAGCTACTATTTATTTCAAAATAATGGTATTTAAAATGTTTAGGTTCATGTGTCTCATTGACTCATCCTAAACAAGGAAGCCCTTTTAGTTTTCTATAGTTTAAAACACATATATATTTCAAAATTCCATGAATCAAGGTTTCACATAAATATGTATGTTGAAATAATTTTTAAAAACATCAAAGCAAAACATTTTTTAAATTTACATATTTTGTCTAGGTATTTGTAAGGGTTTAAATGCCTCCCATATTACATCCTTAGCAACATATTATAATGGATCTCATCTTTCAGGTGTAGGTCCTCCTAAGCTGTCCTAAATTAAATCATATATTAAAAACAAAAAGTTATGTGATTCTTCTCATTTTAAGAATATGAGTCTAGTCAAGGTGTTCTCTTCTTTATCAATAGGAGGTTAAGATCTTGGTCACACATTTTGGGCCCACAGTCTTTCGAGTGTTCTTCCTCTTTAAGGTCCTTCCCTTCACTAGAGATGACCCATAACAAGTCTAACAAAACTCCTTAAAGAGAGTTTGAATCTCACATATTTTCTTTAAAACAATTGGTCTCTTCTAATTTGTGTACTTCTATAACAACGTATGTGCAATTTAAGTGCATACATGACTACTTGTACCTTACTGATTATCTTGAATACTTGTACCTTATGTACTAGGATGATTACTTATACCCGACAGTGCTTTCATGCATTATAAATAATGAAGACAGAAAATTGGCAGCCAAGTAGGTTACCAAGCTCATTTGAGTTTTCATAATGCTTTTCGGTGCAATGTAATAGTCCACAAGAATCTTTATATACTAGAATGGACTCATATATCTTTACTGGGATGATAAAGCACATGGTAAGACTTAATTGTTGGTCATACCATTCCTTTTCTAGCTTGACTATTATCTTATTTTTGAGCATCCATTATCTAGTTACAATCTAACTCACACACTAATGACTCCATCACTATCAAAGGTAGCATGGAAATTCTAAAATTTTGCATACACACCTATACAACCAAGTAACCCAAGTCGGTACTTTAACTCAGGGTTGTCTTGAGAAGTTGGTGTAGTTTCCTTGATATATTTTTCTTATGGTGTTGGAGCACACTATCTTGTCAAGATATCATGATTTAGTGGTGTGCGATGACTTAGTCACAAAACTCTAGCATTATCTATTATACCTATAATCATAACATTCTTTAATTAAGTATTCCTAAACTTTGTTTGACCATGACTATATGTGGACTCCTAAAATTCATTTTCCTTACCAATCCTTTAACAAACACAATTGCCCAACACATTATTCATTTGTACCCATAGGGTTCTATCTATTAATCCAAGGTTATCAACCTCATCATAGTTGTAAGATCTAGTAAATATGAATAGGGGCTTAAGGATTATATCAAGATGGTCTTGATAAAAATATTCTTCCTTTAGGATACAAAAATTTCTCTAGGAATTATCATGTATATACCCAAACTACCATGTATTATTTCTATAACTATGTTCATTATAGTAGGGAATATGTGCATGATTATTTCCTAGATTCCATCCATGGTGGGATTTTTGACATAATTACTTCCTCATAAAATTAAAATAATTCCTTGTAATATACAAGATATATATATATACACATATATATACATATATATATATACATACATATATATATATAATTGCTCTCTACTTAGTTGTTAAAAAATACAACAACAAATTTTGTGGGTACGATATAATCTACGATGGGTATTATCCTATGGTTTTACAAATTTATGGGTAGTGTGATCCTTATCTGGCAGTCAATGTGGTACACATATGAAAATTATCTTCACTCACTTACAACATTTTCACATACTTATGTACCATCTTCCATTATTTACCTTGATCATGGTTTTGATCAGGGTTTTAACCTTTTTTTTCAACTTAATCCTTGTGATAGAGGTTTGAACATATATGGGTGATGTTTTTCTTTAATGATATAATTTATCCACGATAATAGTTTTTGACTAGTTTTAAGTATTAATATCTTTCTCACAATATTTTGTTTTATCTCTGTCCTACTTAGGTCTTTTACAAATGGAGCCAGTTTCCTGATTTTATCGTTAGCTTCCGATAAGTTTCTAGGGTTAAATTATTGAAAAAATACTTGATGTGTTTTTAAGTTTCCATTTCATATGCTATGTTTAGTGAGGATTCTTTAACCCTAGTCTTCTTTGAAAAATAATTTAGATGAGGAGAGAAGTAAATTTTAGGGTTCAAAATATGTATTTTCATTATTGAAAAGATTGGTCATGAGAAAGAGATGACGTTATACTGAGAAAGCCTAAAAGATATCTTATATCAGGAAATCATTAGTCTTTGGCAAGATCGGGTGCACAATGGCATGGAAATCCTCATAAACCATCTAGTGGTGTGAAGGAAAAAATTTCCAATCCCCATGTTGTGACCCAATCAATGAAAGAATCACATCTTCAACAAATCCTAATGAATCCCTTATAGTTCTATAGAATTTTTGAAACTATTAATTATCAAAAGCCATTTTTATAAAATATGTGTTCCAATACCAATGCTAATGACCCTACTCTTGTATTCCACATAAATGGTGACCACTACGGTAGGAGTAGTTTCTCAACATATCCATAATCCATATTTAAAATAAACAAAAAATAAAAAGTAATAGTCTTAAACAAATGTATTTTTGATAGACTTATGGAAAATAAGATCTCTCTAAAGAGTTATATGATTCTTTATGAGAAAAATACTTATTGTTATGAAGGAAAATGACTAAAAATAAACTATGGAATCCTCCAAATACTATCAACTATATACCTAGTGAATTATTCCTCTTGAAGTCCATTTATTCATTTATCATTTACATAGATACCTAAAATGATAATTAACAAAATGTCAGACAACATACTGCCATGTTGTGTACATTGGTGCAACTAAAATGCGTACACATAATATTAACATGCATAATAACAAAAAAGTAATTATTTAGGAGTAATAAATTTTATTTTTTATTTTTAAAAACAAAAACTATTCGATATCATTGGGTGTACCAATATATATTTTAGCAATGGACATTATATAGTTCATTCTAAAAATGGACTCTATGGTGATTATTCCAACAATTGACACTTTTTCACATCCCATATTGGTTCATAATCACTCTACAAGTGATCATTATTTAACTATAGGAGTGATTATATTTCTAAATCTCCCTTAAGAGATTTACTTGTTGAGTCCAAATACACTGTACTTAATGTGATACTCGTAAGTATTATAACTTTAAAGAAGTAATGAAACCAAGGCATTTTTGCATAAGAAATAGACTCCAATTAATATTTCATGAAACTTCATTAATAAAACACTATTAAGAGTGATTAACCATTAATAACCCATTTCCCTTGACTTGGTGAAAATATTATCTAGTCATATCATTCAACCAACCAACTTGCATTAAGTTACTACCACAACCATACATAAACTTAGTTAGGTTCTAAGGTTATTTGGTTCAAGATTTAATATGTATTAGGCTTGGGATAGTTATCTAATGTTTCCATACTTGGGTCCCTCTATTGTGGGAAACTCTAATCCAAGATATTTTAACCATGAATCCATTAATTCAACCAAAATTACTAATATGGGTGTTAAGTTAAGGAAAATTAGATTTGGTTAGAGAAAACTTCATCTTTATTGTTAGCTTAAAGTTTTATTATCAAAATAAGACCTTAAGGTATAGTAAAATTTTCTCTTATATAAATAGTCACTTTCAAACCCTGGTGTAGTGTTCTTTATATTAAGCAAATAAGATGAGACATACAATTTTTTTTTGATGTAAGAACCTAACATTCCTTTAAAACTACTTTTTTGGGTTCAAAATACATAAATGGTCAAATTTGTATATAATTTTACTATGATAGGCATTTTCTAATATTTTCTAATAATTTTAAAAAGCTTTACCTATACCATATTAATCATGGTTATTTGATCTAAATCCAATTGGCCCAGATCTTTTCCATGTGACATAGAGGCACAAAACCCTTCTCCTTGGGGTCTTTTGGCTTAAGAGTCATTATCGGTTGTAAACTACATCACTTCAATAATGAGCATATGGTATAAGGAGACCTTCTCCACTCAATTGAGTCAAGAAGTACGAGGCTTTCCATGTGCCTCATTGGATGTGGAAATGGTGGTAAGGTAACCATTATCCGACATGATGTCTCCAAGGTCGTCTATCCCTTGATGAGAATCCCACACTAGAGGAGTTAGCCTTCACGGAGGCACCACTAGAGATTATATGGAAAGGAGGTTGAGGGGATTCAAGGCTCAGAATGCAGTGGTTGGTCTTGTCATGGCTCCACAAATCTAATAGGTGAGCTTCTCTTTCGAGAGTGGTGGATAAAGTAAGAAAATACTAAACTAGACTTTTTGATGACACTACCAAACATGATGGACCGAGGCATGGACATGATGGTGGTTTGGTGCTCTTATGGATATGGACATACAATGGAACGGTCAGGGTGGAGTGTGAAATACCTAGAAAGTATAACTAGGCTTCTATGGGGCTCTATAGGCATTTGAGTTTCCCTGGTGGTTGGACTTAAAAACATGTGGATCAGAAGATTGTATATCCCTCTAAACTACACCATTAAAATTCAAATTGGTGGGAGGTAATTTAGACAAGTAAAAGTTGAATATCGGGAAGGAGATCATTGGATGAGGTGGTTGAGTAAGGGAGATATCAAGGCATGTCCTCCTCCTCCTCCTCCCATAGTCTATGGGAGGTTAAATATGACGCTAGGGACAATGATCAGGGTTGGATGGTACCCATGATGCCTGACAAATCAAAGGGACAATTTTTTCCTTCATAAAAGTCCAAAGATCAATTAAATTGATTAATGTATAGAAAAATAACAACTATATATGTTTTCAATTTTACAAAATATACAAATTATCTATATTTCTTATAGGACAACTGGAGTGTCCTACAATTCTAAAATTTCTAGATTAACTCTTTATTACTCTAATTTTTGATAGAGAAAAAAATATTAGAGTTAATTAGGAATATCATGTCCATAACTTGTGTCTCAAGTTTTACTTGATTCAGTTTATAAAATGGATATTTAAATTACAAAAAAGTTGTAAACTAGTTCAAAAAATGTGTATGTTTTATGAGAAAATAACTATACTAATAGAATTTTTATTAATCAATATTTATCTCGAATGATAACTATATTCACAAATTTTCCTCTATGGCTTAATTGCAAAAGTACAACTTAAGGTATTAAACCAGTAATTGATTGAAATATATATTATTTTTCATGTGAAAATAAATAAAACAAGTATAATTGTGTATGTCTACATCCTTTCCTCCTTATATTATTTTTTTCCTTGAAATTAGACTCAACTAGAGAAGAGGTGTTGATGAGCTTTTTGAATGTCTGACATTAGCTCCCATTTGGCTTCATCCTAGACTTGGTATTTGCATAGAACCTTTACATTTCAATTCTTTTATTTATGAGTTCCTTCACCTTAGAATCAAGATCCTCATGGGTGCCTCTAGGTACATCATTCTACCATCTATATGTAATGTTTTTAGGTTCAACACATGCTTAGGATCATTTACATAATTCTTTATTTTGGATACATTGAACACATTATACATTAAAATGTAGTTGAGGTGGTTGGGCCAGATGATAAGTTATCTTGCCAATTGATTCTAAAAGATAAAAAATGACCCACAAAAGGACTCATCATTCCACATTCTTTTATATATGACATGAAGGGGTAAAAAATTTCAGCACATCATCTCCCACAAAGAAGTTTTGTTTCTTGTGTTTCACATTACCATAAGATTTTTTTTCCAATATTTATATATTGAAATTCGAATCAACACATAATCATGGTGGAACTAATATACCATTAGTATCACAAGTGATGCATTCTACAAGAATCCAAACGTGTCATGGTTCGTGGGCTAAACTAAGACAATACTTTCAAGTGAGGTGTTATGCATCCAAAAGGCTAGCTTAAGTGAGGCCTCCAATATAAGTCTTACTTTATAATGAGGGGATCAAATTTCTTGAGGGATCATAATATCCTATGCTCATAACTCTTCAAAATGAAAAGTTACATCATAAGTTATCAACAGTTTGCCCCATAGGCTCCAACCACTCGAGACAAAGTCTTTCCTAAACAATAACTTGACTTACTTCCTCTAGGCACGCACTTTTTCATAAGAAACTTTGTTATACATAACATAAGACAAAGCATTAATTACTTAAGAGGTTATACCAAAGACCATGTCTCATTCTCACTGGAGTCTTGGGCATATCTCGTACCCATATACAAAGGTCATACTAACCTCTTACATTTATGAGGACCCTACCCCCTTCGAAGGGATCATATATATATATATATATATATATATATATATATATATATATATATATATATATATATATATATATATATATATATATATATATATATATAGAGAGAGAGAGAGAGAGAGAGAGAGAGAGAGAGTCAAGCTAGAATACACTCGAGTGTATTCGGAGCAGAATACACTCAAGTAGTTTTTCATGATGCAATATTTTTTTCAAAAATTTAATCCATTGGTCTTCTTAAACATCTTGTGAATATCTCATACGCAAAATTTGAGCAGAATTGGACATTTGTAGGTCATGATATAAAGACCGCAAAAATTATGCATTTCAAATTAGTTTTGCACGTCAATTTTGTTGCCCTTGGATGAGTGACTTACACTCATCCAAATGGGATCAAAATTTGTAAGTAGCCTAGTTATAGTATGGCGGTGAAGATCAATGGTTTACATCTTGCAAAAAATAGTCTTGATATTCAAACACACCTGAGTGTATTCGTGCGATCTGTACACTTGAGTGTATTCTAGCCTGACTCTCTCTCTCTCTCTCTCTTTATATATATATACATATATATATACATACATAAATACATACATATATATATATATATATATATTTGTGTATGTGTGTGTATATATTGGACAATTTGGTTAGGTCACAGTCTCTCCTCTTATGAGGCTTAATATTTCTTAGTCTTTTTGTTTTGATCTTTTTCTCTTTAACTTAAGTAGTGGAAACTGTATATGTATCAAATATCATTATCCTTCATGAGAGTATGAGGTTTTTAAGCAGGTTTTTGAATTACATCACATGTCTCGCTTAGATATTATGCACCTATATATGTTCAATTTCACATGTATTTAATGAAAAAATCCATTATCACTAAGGATATTTTCTTAATATTATATGATACAAGTGTTGTCCATATAATGTTTACCAAACCAGTAAGGTATTTTATACATACGCTTTGGGCTAATAACCCATATTGCAAAGGTTTTATGGATACTATTCTCAACCTTTATTAAAGTGTTGAATCTTTACAAACTAAGATTGGTACCAAGACTATTGTAAGTATGGTCCCACAACCTAATTTATTGTAATATTTTATCACTTGATAATGAGATTTTCACTTAGGTCTTAATCATGCATAAATACAATTTTCTATCTACATTCATATATTCTTGAAGTAATACTTATATTGTAACGCCTGGGCCCACTGCCCAAGGCTCTAGTAGAGTTTTAGGAATGATGATTGTCCCCACAGACCACCACTAGCCTTAACTGCGTGCTTTGTCCTCACTCACGCGCATGCCAGGATCAACTTCCCGACAGGTCACCCATCCTAGTACTACTCCAAGTTGAGCACGCTTAACTATGGAGTTCTTAGTGATGGGCTCCTGGAAAAGGAGGTGCACCTTGGTGATATGGGTAGTCCAATCATTCCTTTTAAGATCATGTTATCTGAGGCCTCAAATCCTGGGATGTTACAATCTCCCTCACTTAGACTCTTGACGTCCTCGTCAAGGCTCAACTATATGACCTCATAATCGCTTCCCCATTTCAGTGTAGACCTAGAATGGCCCATGGACACCCAGCTCCCATCCACGGCTGCCAGCACAAGGGTGGCTCCATCTCGTCTCTGCGGATAGCCCTTTCCAACTTTCCTGGACCGCACGGCTCAAGACCGACATGTCACATGCCCATGTGGGCCCCACCTACTGGAGGGGAGTTGTCTCTGATACCATTTGTAACACTTGGGCCCACTGCCCAAGGCTCTAGTAGAGTTTTAGGAATGATGACTGTCCCCACAGACCACCACTAGCCTTAACTGCATGCTTTGTCCTCACTCACGCGCATGCCATGATCAACTTCTCGATAGGTTACCCATACCAGTACTACTCCAAGCTGAGCACGCTTAACTATGGAGTTCTTAGTGATGGGCTCCTGGAAAAGGAGGTGCACCTTGGTGATATGGGTAGGCCAATCATTCCTTTTAAGATCATGTTATCCAAGGCCTCAAATCCTAGGATGTATATATATATCTTGATCATATAATTAAGTCGAGCACAATATATTACATGTATAGATTGTGTGTATTAAATATGAATACCTAATAATTTACACCTACACTAAAATGAGATAAGTGTATAATTGTAGTCCAAATACAATGTTTACCTCATTTTGCATGTAAATATGGTGAATCCATATATCATTTGGTAGTATTGTAATTATGTTAAGTCAATATGAATTGGAGACTTGTCAAACATGGATCATTCACCAATAAGTTATTAATATTATTGAACTAAGGATAAGTGTTGTTCTTAGGGCCCTTGAATTTTCATATAACCTCTATTGGGGTTTCAATTTTTCAGGAGTTATATCTAAGGTGATATTTTCATGATCTAATGCTCTAACTAGGTCATATTAGGGTCATGGGACTAACTACTTTTAGTAGTTTTCAAAGTTATACCTCTAGACTATATACAACACAAACATTCTTGCTTATACAAACCATTACTATATTTTCCATTCATTATATGTTTCTTAAGAACTATTGGAATTTATCCATTTTCTTAGGGTTTCTAGGGTTATAGTTATTTATGGGCAGATCTTATCCGACCACTCATATTTCATATACCTCTTAGCTTCCTACTTGATCACAGGGTTGACTTGGAATTTCCCTACATAGGGTTATTTGATAAGTCATCAATTTTAATTATATATCAATTATGGTTTATTTAAAAAATAAGGGTATCTACCATTGTCAGTATTCCATGTCACATTGACACATTCTGAACAAGGCAACCAATGAGCTTAAATTTAGTGTTTCATAACTTATTTTCATGTACTAAATTTTGCGTAACTTATTTATTTCAAAATTTGGTGAATCAATGTTTCACATAAATATATGTATTGAAATCACCTTTCAAAACATACAAAAAACATATTTTTATATACATATTTTGACTAGGTTGATGTAATGACAAACATTCCATGTGTACTGCTCCATACCATCATATCATAGATAATCTTGACTTTTAGGTTTAGGTCCTCCTAGGACATCCCAAGTTAACTCAAACAAATACATGGTGGTTCAACTCATCTTTAGAGGAGTCTAGTCATCGGTGTTCTCAAATCAATTTTTAATTAGTAAGGCTTCTTAGCCGCATATCATGGCCTCATGGGCTTTATACTACTTTACCACAAAGTCCTTTCCTTCACTTGGGATGACCCTTAACAAGTTTGAACACTAATTCTTAAAAGGAAGTTCAAGTCTCACATATTTCCTTATATAACATTTGATCTCTTGTGTTCCATGTAATTGCATAACCACTTATGTATACCTTACTTTCTTGTAGGATTGCTTGTACCTTACACACTTTCTTGACTTATTGTACCTTACGTTCTTGCATAGCTACTGATTCTTTATGCAAATTCATGCATGCAAATCTACCAGTATGCTAAATTGGAAATGTAGGTGTGCTAACAAACTTACTTGGGCTTTCATAATGTGAATATTTTAATGTAATACAATTATTCACTAGCATCATCATATGCTAGTATGGATTCATCTAGCTAGGTTGGGATGATAAAACATGTCCTTAGACTTCACTACTGGTCATGCCATGTATTTTCTAGCAAGTCCTTCATTTTGAATATATGCATCCATTTTGTCAGCATCACCTAACTCATTCACATATTACTCCATTACTATTAAAGTTATCAAGGTCATTATAGAATATTTCATGCATACTTTTTACAAGGTTATAACCCAAGTTGGTTGTTTTTTGTTTAGGGTAGTACCTTCACTCATGGTTCTCTTGAAAACTTAGAGTAGTTTCCATGATGCATTTTCCTTCTAGGGTTGAATGACACAAGCTTGTCATAGTATTATGCTTTAGTGAGGTGACATCCATTTTTATGTAATTATGGTATCCTCTATATTCATTTTTTCCTTACCTATCTTAATTAGGGTTATCTTAATGAGGTTTGACCATGAGTATAGTTGGACTCCTTGGAATTATTCTTTCTTACCAAGACCTCAACTAACCCTGATTAGCCCATCACATTTTACTTTTGTAACCCTAAGATAAAACTCTACAATAATGCAAGGTTTTTAACCTCATTATAGTTGTCAGACATGACAATTTGGACTAGGGGCTTAAGTTTCATAAGAATATGGTCTTAAGGAATTCTTCCTTCTTTCTATTGGGTATAAGAACTTTTCCACAAGTGATGTATTATCAATGTGATTAGGTTCATTAAACTACTTGTTGTTTATTTTCATTCAAGTAGGGCATACGTGTGTGCATGAATACATCCTTGATTCAACCTAGGGTAGTGTTGAGAAGGATGTTCTTTTCAACATAGTTATGTAAACACCAGATCCTAACTATTATTTGTTATATGTAGCTGGAACATATAACTTCCTTCTTCTTATTAGGGATACAATGATATTTACAGGGATAGCATACAATCATAAGAGGTATCAGCCTAGTGTTTCCAAATTCATGGATAAAAGATCACTCATCGGAACCTAAGGTGGTATACCTATCAACGTTATCTACAGTCACTGCTATTGTTTACATATAATTATGTAACATCTTCCATTAGTTTCATCTTAACAATATTTTTATGAGAGTCCAAAAATAACTTCCCTTTTCAAAGATCTTTCTCTTTCTTCAACTTTAACCTTGTGGTAGGGTTTGTACAAATATGAGTACTTTTCTCCTAAACTACTATAGCATACCAAAGATCATAGATCTTTAGTAGAGTTTCCAGGATAAATATATTTATCATAAGGTTTTATTTTACATGTATCCTACTCAAATTTTCCTTATAGGGAGTAGGTTATATCAGCTTATCCCTAGGTTCATATAATGATCCTAGTGTCTATCTCTATAAGACTGGCATGCACTAGAGAAAACATGCTTCATGTATTTTTATATTAGGTTCTCATATTCATTGTTTGGGTAAGGATGTGTCAACCTAAATATTCTTTGAAACCCTAATTCAGATAAGAAGAGAATCAAGTTATAGGGTTCAAAAAAATGTTTTTGTAGGATTCAAAATAATGGATATGAGAAATATATGATTTTTATACAAGAAGGCCTAAAAGGAATGTTATTTTTGGAATCCTATTGCTTTGTCAAGGTAGGGTACACAACAGCCAGAGAGTCCTCATAAACCAACTAGTGGTGCAGAGGAGAATTTTCCCAGTAAGGGAGTCTTGTTGTTCTAAAATTTTGAAAGTATCTCTTTGTTACTATACTCTTTCCATTGAAAATATATGTGATTTTATTAGGAAAAAGCCATGCAATAACATGCTCCTCGATTTGTACATAATGAAATTCACAAAAGCAATACCTAAATTACACACAAACTTTAATTTGGTTCAAGATCATTTTGTGACTTTATGAGGAAATCACTAGACTAATGCAACTTTTATTAACCAATATTAATCTCAAAAGATCATTGCTTCACAAATTATCCTATAGGGGCTTAACTGTAAAAGTGTAACTTTAGATATTAGGATAAAACTTGGTTGTGTTAAATAAATTTTCAATTTAAATTATTAAATGGAAGAAGTAAAAAAAACATGTTCTAACACTGACATTGTGTGCTCTAGTAGTTTTTCAATCTATACATATACATTTATGGAGTACCAGTGGTTGATAGTTGGACATAGCTTCTTCGAGATGCACTAGGGCTTTTGAAAAAGAAGAGAGGGAGAAGAAATGTTAGAGGATGGTAGTAGTTTTCTATGCCCCTAACTTTGGGGTGATTACATAAGTCACCTTTTATGTTATGCATAGTACTATATGGTACTTTGATTTACTAATATTAAAAGACATACTCTAATTTCATATGAAAAATAGTAGGATTTTAAATGATTTCATCTGAACTCAATCTAAGGTAAAATAAAGCACGGTTGAGGTTAAACAAGGTTATGGGTCTTGTAATGAACCATTATTAATACGATTGCACCCATAAAATCCTAAAATAAATCGCATAAAAATGCATGCATGTCCTTCTACAACCGTCAACTAGATTTCTTAACACTATGGTAATGCCACAAGACATTTACAAAAAGTATATCCTTGTTCAACTTATGTACTACATTGTCCAATATGTGAACCATCCCTGCCTTATTTGACACATCTAATATAGAATGAACCTCAACTAGTTGTACCATCTATTTAATATCATGATGAAAGTTACATGAAAACATCATGCAATTAGTTTAGCTCAAGCATTATCTCTAACATGTATGACACTTCTCCAACATATTCAATGATAGAACCCGACCCCATGTACCTGGATGCAAGATTACCCTTCATTCCAAACCTCAAAACTCCCTTCTATAACAAGACCTTTAGATGAACATGAAATCCAACCTAGACGGTGTATGATTTATATATCCCCAATATGATATTAAATTTTGGTTTGTATTTGTATCTTAAAGTTATTTATTGAACCAAATATGAACCCATAAGTTGATATTCACCTATCTTGTAGCAAATAAATAAGCAATCTAGAATGCCTACCATTGATAGCTTCATGCGGTGCCATGTCTATACTCCTCCTATAGGTATTATTATAAGAAAATTCTATCAATATGAGGTGGATATCTTGGCTAACAAGTATCTACAACACACAAGTTCTCAAAAACATTTAGGTATTTGGGTCTTATTCTCTAACTAATCATCTCTACTTGGGTTACGTGACACTCCAAACTTCAATTGCATAGCCAAATTATCATGCAAAACGTCCTAAAACATGCTTGTACAATGTGGAACTCTAGCTAACTCTAATGTATATGGTATCACATGCATGCATCCTCATCGTATTATGTGATCCAAGTTTATCACTAAGTAAGTAGTCTTATAGATTCACAAAATAGGTACGTATGACTATTAATAAATGTGTAGACACAGTCATACATTGAAAAACTACCCAAATGTAATGATATACCTGTAATTCCATTAGATGACCAATTACAACTTAATCTCTAATTTCCTTTGGGCCGGTAAAGGGCATGGTGTCACGTGGCATAATGTAACCAAGGCCCTACATCAAGGTGGACTTACTATTCAGGATGTGGAGGACATATAGAGAATTGCCAACCTCAAGAGGATTGATCATTTCCTTAGGCAACCCTCTAGAGCTTGGGCGGATTGGATGAGAAGGAGATACACCAATGGGATTGGGGGGTCCAGTACCAACACTATGTATGATTCCCGTGTGTGGAAATATATGAACACGGGGTGGAATGAAGTGATTACTATGTACAACCATTCTAGTGATGGGATCTGGACCCTGGTGGATCCCAAGGTTGTCCCATGGAAGCTAAGAGATGGTAACAACGTTCCTTCGGCCTTTCTACTATATGGAAGGTTCTTTATTCTAAAATGGAGTACCCTTACCTATAGAGATATCCTTGGGAAGCTACCCACCACAGATAGGATGACATGATGGGGGCTGAATACTGAGACCCTCTGCTCGTTATGTAGTGAGGAGGAGGAGTCTCACATCCATCTCTTTCTTGAGTGCAAAGTAGCTCGTTACCTCTGGAGTCGCATATGCTTGAAGAACGGATGGAGACACTCTCCACCATTCCAAATATAGGATGTTATCATGTGGACTAAGGAAAAAACTCCTACATGGTTTGCAGGCATCTGCCTCATAGGTCTATGCTACTTAATTTGGAGTGAAAGGAACACAAGGATCCATGGGCACCACCACATGGATGAGTTACAACTTTTTGATAGTTTACACATGGAGATTGGTCTCATTATTATCACCAAGACTCCAATAGGGACTAGTCTGACCTCACATATTAAGTGTTGTTGGGATTTTGTAGAATAACCCAATGTACAAGGTTGGGTTGATACCTTGACACTCCTCTTATGGAGTAAACTTTTTGTAATTTCTTTTGGAGTTAATATTTTACCATAATCCAATAAAAAACAAAGTCCTAACATGATCTTCCACTTAGAGATAGACAATAGGTACAACAACCCTATAGGTTTTAGGTGCTCTACCTTCATAGTTGGTTAATCCAGCACTTAGCCAAAAATTGCACCATAGCATGATTTATTATTGGTCTCTATACATATGTTTTATGTACTAGTAAATCTTATTATTGCCACAATGCACAACGTTCCTGAAGGAATGCGCCTCCTCCCTCACCATATCCCTAAAACTACTTGCCTTAGGAAGATGCAACCTTTCAAGGAGATAAAATGAATCATCAAATCACTCATGAGAGCCATCACACTTCACATAACTAATCTCTAAATGTTAAATTGGTGTCATTGTTTCTATTCTTAGTGAAACTCATTTTTTTGTGCCAATTTGCTTGAGATGAATTTATGGTAACAATCCTCCCAATAGAGGTAATTCCATCTAGACATTCATGTACTTGTCCTCTACTAAGATGCCTCTCCTTCTATAAACCATAGAGTACAAATGTACATTCTTAGTTGATGAAAGTGGATATGAGTTCTTGCTCAAACCATCATCCACAACATTTTGCTCCCCAAAAGGGAAGTCAATGGTATAGTCATAGTCCTTGAGCAACTCCAACCATCTCGTATGCCTCATGTTTAGCTCCTTCTATGAAAATATATACTTGACAATTTGGTGATTCATGAGTATCTTAAACTTCTTCCTATAATATTAGTCACTTACAACCTTCAAAGAAAAAACAAAATCATCTAACTCTATATCATGTCTTGGGTAGTTCTCCTTATGCTTTGTGAATTGTCTTGAATCATACTCACATTCTTTTCATACATAAACCCACAACCTAGACTCATTTAGAAGAATTGCATAGGATGGTGTGACCCATTCCTCTCTTTAGAAGTAGCATAAGTTTTGATGTCAACTTCTCCCACACTAGCTGGAAACAAAATTGAAGTTCCTCATACCAAATAGAAGGTACACCCTTCTATTTAATCCTGGTCACTGATGATTGTATAGAACATAAAGTTCTTGGTTGAAATTCCTATAGTAATTATTTAAACCAAGGAAACTCCACGATCCTATATGTGGCTTCATTTGCTCCACAACAAATGACACTCTATCGTCTAGGCATTTATACATCCCTTCCTAGATTTACATGTCTAAGAAAAGATACTTCTTTAACCAAAGACACACACTTAATATACATTGCATACAACTCATGTTGCCTCAAAATTCGTTCACATACTATAGTACCCCTCACTTTCACTTACATCCCTCAAAAAATGAGATATTGGTGAAACTTGCGATCACACCAAAGTGTTGTAGGATTGTAAGTATTTTTGTCAGTTGTGCCTTTAGTAACCTAGAAATTTTGATCTTTCCAAAAATAGATACTTGGTGGAAGAAACTCATCTATATCTGAAAGCACTATAAGCAGATGAAGAACTTGGTGGCTATAATTTTCCACTAGATCACAATCTATGTTTCTTGATCTTTCTTTTTATTTGCCTGTCATAGATATTTCAGTTTCTGTATCCATTGCACTATATTTCAATGGTTAGGTTTACACGAAGCGTCCAACATATATAATTAGGGTTTAGGAACTTGATTGAGAAACTTTGGGTCATTATTATAGGTTAATTAAGAGATGATATTAGGTAGATCTTATGAATTGTATTCCTACTAATTAAGTAAGTGGTACATGCCCATGAGTGTTAATTATTTATTTTCTTTGCATATTTACATGTTCCTTGTTGTCAAGTGCAATATTCATGACGCATATGTTCTTATGCTTTATGATTTCAAGTTTAAGATATGGCTATAATTTTGTAAATTAATTTTATGAATCAAGAGTCATGCTAAGAATTATATCATATTTTGTTATGAATCAAAACTGAGATTTCTTAATAAGAACCCATGAAGATTCAAGTTAAAGGTATTTAATAAGAGAGCATCAAATTATGGATTTAGAACTATGCCCTTAGTGCATGTCAACCTAAGAGACATGATCCATGCCCTTTGTGCAACTCATGAAGCCTAGGCATTAGAGTACAGACCCACTCAGATATATGACCTAGGCACAAGAGTGCATGTCATGAGACCCAAGTACTAGAGTACAAGTCTCTAATATAAGTTATGCAAAAGACCCTAATCAAGCCTAAAGAAATATAATATATTTATGTTCATGTTTTCTACAGATTTTCATGTTAGCCTTGATGCAAAATATAAAAGTATAATGTATAGTCTTATTCGTATTCCAATTTATAGTATATGTAGAATAAATGTGATGAAGTGGGTTTTCACACATTTGATGTCCAAATTATAATTATGCTCCTTGATTATCAAGTATTGCTCAATTAAACTTACTTCATCACTCTCATGACCATTGAATAGTGTTGAGACTAAAAATTCAATAATGATACGCAAATATCATGATTTGTACCTTCGGACATCCAATTTTAGCCTAATGTGTGCCTTTGCCCAATTGATTTTATACATGGATCAAATGTTATAATTCAATCTTGGAAATTATTCTATAGCTAGGTAATATGTTTATGAAGCCCTAGTTAAAATATTGCATTTTTGGATAAATGGATAAAGAGATATGAATTTATGAAGAAATGCCTATAAAATACCCTAAAATACCATTCTCCAGCCAATTTGGATCTTTGATCCGGATCTAGGCACCCAAATATGGTTGTCTTCCCCACCCGCAATCAGCGGGTGAGACAGCGTACAAAACATGCCATGTTCAAACATGATGTGAGTGAGACAACATACATAACGTGCCATGTTCAAACCTACCATTCTTCCTCTTCTCTCATTCAAATCCATTCAAACAAGTTGTCAAAGATTTCAAATTTTCTCCTCTACATATTAATGGTCCCCAGAAAACCCTCTCTCTCGCCCTATTTCAAAAATTCCTAAAAGGGCCACAACCTCAGCTCTGAGGAGAAACACCCCAGACAACCCTAGGTCTCGTCTTGCTTATTTAACGACTCCAGTGGCTTCACCACACATCCTTGAGCCTAACCAATGTAACAATTTACTATCACCACATCGGTGCTTGTTACCCACTCCCATCTATTCTAGTTGGAACCAGAGCCTGAAGCTCGTAGCACCACCAACACCCTTCCAATTCCTTACATCTTAACCATTAGGGGACTATGACAGATCTCCTGCCACTCTCCCAAGGAAGTGTGGTGGTGTTGGACCTCTTGTCGACAAAGTCACATGTTCCTTGCAAAGTCACCATCGTCAGTTGCTCTAGACGCCACCGCAGAGCGAGCTGGAGTCATCAGGCTACTCGTCAATGGCTCACGAAGCCACAAATACACCCAATTTCTACTTGTGTGGTATGCTTCTCTGTCCATCTCTCCCTTTTTACACCTATAACTAGGTACATGATCTCTGTCGTTACCGATTGGTTTTGGCCATAGTCTGGATCTTTGACCTTGTCGGCACTCCATGAAGTCGACCGCTTGCCAGATGTCTTCAAATGATTCCCCTCTTAATTGTGTTCATCCAGTTGCGTCTTCCCTATTCTTCTACTCACTGCTGCAATGTCGTGAGCCAGATTCAGTTTTGATCGAAGATACAGGGGGTTGTCTAGTACTAAGATTCCCATATTGTATCATGTATTAGATTTATTAGTAATAGGGCAATTTGGTCCTTTTTCCTATGTTGCAGACCCTTTGAGCCAAGGTATGGCTCTTGGGTCAATGGGAGGATCTGCATAGTCAGATCCCTCCCCTAATCCACGAAGCCAAGCTGGCATTTCCTTTTTATTTATTTTTATTTTATCCTTCTAGCTAATTCCTGATTGGCCCATCTTGTAAAATTCTTTAAAAATATCTCAAATGTCCATAAAATGCTAGAAAAATATCCACATGCTCAGAAAAATATGTACTTCGATATGGGACCATAATATTAATTTGTCACAGTGGTTTTTGATGAAATACCTTTTTTAGGGTTTTCCATTGCAAACCCTAACCCTACCAAACTATGATGTGACTTGATACATGTATACATCACAACTATATTTGACTATGATAAGTATCTTGAGACTCTAAAATCAGTCTTGACTAATTAATAAATCTAGATCTAACCTTTTTGGCTTATCCACTCGTGAATTTTGTTAATTTTAGGGTTATATTATGTGTTCCTAAAATACATAGGTAGGTCATTCACCCTCAAAAACATACTTAACACTTGAATAATGTGGGAATTCTTGAAATTGGTTGATCATAAGTGGATGACCTAACCTAAGGGTTAAAATAGGAAAATGTAACCCTAATCTCGAATGTTGAAACATGATCTTCTAAACATCATGATCTTGACCCTTAATCCAATAATGTAGATTTAGGATCTAACTTGAAGGGTTGACCTATTACCATTGAGATATGTACTCTAAATCTTCAGTGAAAGGTATGATATTATATATCCTCCTTGGTTGTATTGGAGATACTTTTTATGTATCTCTTGATTGTATACTTGGCTATATACTTGGTTGAGCTACTGTTCCTATTGATTAGGCTTCCGTTTTTCTTATATTATATTTTGAGACAAACTTGAATACATAATGACATTACCCAATATGGCAACCTGTATATTGATGTTGATATGTTGATATTGAGTACAAGTCACCTCCACATTCTAAGGGTGGAACTTGTACCTATCGAATGATATTGAATCTTGTACATGTCAATCAGCCTCCTATATCATATAAAGAGAAGGAGCCTGGTGACCTCCCCCATCTTGTTGGGGCGATGAAGCCACACAAAATATATAAGCATGCTTCTCAAAACAACATAATGGGAACTCGTAATTAAAATTGAATTATTTGAAATAAACATCTTTTTGAATAAATATTGGATTTGGAAAAATTGCTTGTTATATTTTTAAATATAAGTCATGCAAAGTATACTCTTTTTCTATAAACCGTTTACTCTGTTTTGATAGTGTAGCATGCAATTGCATGATTGTGTCATGATTTTCTTGATTTTAGGCAAACCAACTGGAACCTTGACTAGATCTCTTCCACACTCATTATACTCAGATGACAAGGATAACTGGTAAAATCTCCTATTTTGGTTTGATTTGTTTTTTAAATCTCTTATTTTTTAGTTATTATTTCTTATTGTATATGCTAGTGTGTGAGATCCTATCGGGCCACTCAGGGATGGGCACTACAATCCTTTTACCATTGTCTAGGCAACAGAATTGGGATTGGGGTAAAAATGGTTCTGTGACAGTTGGTATTAGATCATACACACTCCCATATACTTTAATTAAATAATTTCTCAAGTCTCTTGAACCCTGAAAACCCTAAAGTTCATAATGGTGAAAAATGAGCTGTCTAGGCTCGGGGTTCTGGAAATTTTTTCCTATCCGTATGGTGGATGAGATTACCCGCTCTACCTGGCCTTAATTGATCCAGAATTGGACCTAAAGGTTTTTTGATGAAACCCTAGAAAGTCTTCTAGCATCTAAATTGTTGAAATTTTTATAGAGTTGTACAATTTTTTCCTTAGTCTCCTTATAATGAAAAATTATTTATTTAATTAGTATTTTACATACAAGTGACGTGTGAAGCACATGCATTTACTAGTATCAATAAAAATACTACCAACAATGAAAATTTTGAAAATACACCAGCATGGATAACTGATCGAGAGAATAATCATACGATAAGGTGTGCCTTTCAATTCTACATCCACATGCATGTTTGAAGTCTATAAAACTGAAGGAGTTATATAATGATAAATATAAATTAATGGAATAGACAAAGTATTACAGACCTATCACACACATATAAGAATCTATTACTAAGTTTGTAATATAATAGGATAGGTTGGTGTCTAGATAATGTAGATTGAATGTTGGGCCAGCCAGTTCCATAATGTTTCTATATACATATATTTTGGGTATACATATGTTAGTATATTAATACTAATAGTATTATTGTCTGGCTAGAGTAGACCTGGTGGTAAGAGATTGGTAAGTCCCAATGAAGGATCTGGGTTCAAACCCCACCAAAGGAACTTTGAGAATGGCAATCCACATTGATTTGACACGGGAGGAGGGTGACCAGACTACATCCTCTCATGCTTTAAGAGTTTACCGTATCGGGCATGGCCAGGGTGGGTTCTCTCAATCTAAAAAATTACCAATTGTATTATTATAACATATTCAAAACCCTATATGAGTATAAAGGTTACGATTGAAGACCAGATATCGATTTAAGAAATGTATTGATCTAAACCAGCCTATTTTAATTAAAATGCAAGACAAGGTAGAAAATATTTGATTATGGGTAATCTAATATGTTGAAATGAAATAAATGATGAAACATATGCTAGATTGTATGCAAAATCATTCCATTTTTATATTCATATATTAATAGTGCATAAATACATTAATATAAGTAGTCAATACCTAAGTAAGTGTATACAACTAGTATGCATTGAACAATGTATGATTAAACCCAAGATTTGCATTATTTTGATGATAGTAAGAAGTAAATTTACTTATGTTTTCCTTATTTGAATTATAGGATATAACATAGAAAGAACATATTCAAGAAAATATTTTTATAAATATTTTGACAAAATTCACGCTAGATAACACGGTAGTTTGGACCAAAGATGAATCTATTATATTTTCATAGGATATGTATTGGTGTTTGTGTATCTAATATTAATATAAGTATTAGTGTATGACTAGTGCATATTGAAGTATATTGACTTAGACACAAGAGATTTTGTCACGGAACCATTCTTACCCCAATCCCAATCCCACTGCCTAGACAGTGACAAATGGATTGAAGCGTCTATCTCTGAGTGGACCAAAAGGATCTCACACACTGACATATACAATAAGAATTAATAATAACTCATAAAATAGGAGATATAAAGAACTAATTGAGCCAAAAAGGAGATTTTGCCAATTTATCCATATCATCAGAGTATATCATGTGTGAAAGTGATCTAGTCAATGATCCATCTAGTTTTCCTAAAATCAGGTAAATCAAGATGCAATCAATGCAAATGCATTTGTATGCTTTGAAAAGAACATGTATTGAACAATTGAAAATATTTATAGAAAAATATAGTACTTGGAAGGACTTATGTTCAAAAATGTATAACAAGCAATTTTGCTGAACAACATTTATTAAGATGTTATTTTGAACAATTAAATTTTATTATGAGTTCCCAATATGCTGATATTGAGAAGCATGCTTATATATTCTAAACGGGATGGGGGAGGTCACCAAGCTCCTTATCTCCATATGAGGTAGAAGGTCAATTGTCATATACGAGTTCAAGATTATTCGACATGTACAAGTTTCACTCTCTGAATGAGGAGGTCACTTGCACTCAATATCAACAAGTATGATTGGCAGTCATAATGGGCACTGTCATTTATGTTTTCAAGTTTTTTTTCAAAATATAATATAGGAAAATGGAAGACTAATTAATAGGTAATAATAGCTCAAACACGTACATAGCCAAGATTAGCAAGAGGTACATAAAACTATCATTCTATGCCACAAGTTTGTTCAAGGAGGAAATATGAATATAAAATCATATCTTTCAGTGAAAATTTTGAGTGGAGATTCTAAGAGATAATAGATCAAAATCTCAACTAGATCCTATATCAATCAAGATGTGGATCAACGGTCAAGATCATTATATATACAAAGATCATGTTCCAAATATTATAAGATTAGGGTTTTTCATTCCTGTTAACCTTGGGGTTAGGTCATCCTCTTATGATCAACAATACTTTAAGATGTCAAACTTTATTCAAGTGTCAATATTACTTCAAGTGTGAATAACCTACCTAGGTTTTCTAGGATCATATGTGTTAACCCTAATTTTATGAACACTATTTAAGTCATCTTCAAGTTTCTAGATCATCATCAAGGAAGAAGTTCAATATTCATGATCAGGGATTTCATAAGATTTAGCACAATCTTAATTACAAAGTCACAGTTCTAGGGTTAGAAATCATCATCAAACTTAATCATCACTTATGGAATGAAATAATATTTCAATATTTCAACAAGTCAACAAATATATATATATATATATATATCACTAATGAGTCAAGTATGCTTTATGGTGTTTCATAAAGTCAACAATTAGGGTTTCGAGAGATGATTATTGAGTCATTAGATAAAAAGTATAGGAAAGAGATAAAGATATAGGGGTATTAGTGAGAAACATCTACAATATAGCTTAAAAAGAATTTTTAAATGATTCACTAGATTTTTCTGATCAAAATTAACTATTTATTCATAATTTTTGGATCTTGGATATATTTTTTTATGATTTAAACAAGATCAGGTTAGTTAAATGATTATTTGTTAGAGAGAGAGAGAGATACTTTCATTAGGAAAAATGGAGACCATTGGATTACTCAATTTGAGTTATGGGATCGTGCCACGTAGGCATTGTGGCTCGCTAGTTCAGAGGATTATCAGCCCGATCTATTTCCTAATTTGTTGGGTTCATAGCTTAATTTGTTGGTTCAATTAAACCGGGTCTAATGTCCTTTGGACCAACAGTTTACGACTTCCCCTCCCTCATTTAGGCCTCCTTGTCAGCCCCAAAACTAGGTGGAGTGTCTCGCTGATGCTTAGGGTAGCTGGGAGTAGGAGAGACCGATGAAGGAAAAGGAGATGTCGTTGGAGTTCTTGGAGAGGTCGTGAGTAGGGTGATAGTTGTGGGTAGGTGTTGGAAGGACAAGACACCCAAAAAACATGGGTGGTGGTGCCATTCTAGTAGTATCAGGAAGACAGGGAGAAATCGAGGGCTATTAGAGTTTTTTTAGTGTGCGATCACACGACCAAGGTGAATGAGTGCTTGTGGCGGGCCTTTAAGGGTGTTTTATAGTGTAAGGATTAGGTTTAGGCTAGATCAGGTACTTGTTTTCAGCCATGGCTGCCATAGTTAGATGGGAGGGTGAGGGGAAAGGTTTTGACGGTGAGAAGAGCATTAAAGGGGGTCAAACTAGGGCTCATTGAGGAAAAACCGTGAGACCAAGAGATTTGCTCAGTTAGAAATTCAAATCGGGGTCATAGACGGGAGAACGATCATTTTGGCGCTCTTGTCTCCTCCCTATAGATTGCTGGAGGTAGGAGATGACCTGATGGTCATTAGATCAGGTCAGGATCCATGAAGGTCAAATCTAAGGGTCGATATGCACCCCCTCCTCATCCCACAGATTGCTGACATTGAAAAGACCAATTAAAATGGCAAATAATGTGGTTTTCAACAAAAAAACTTCAAGAAATCATAGAAAATAGTAGGAAAGTCCAAATGGGATGAAATTTGGGCCATGACATAAAAATGTGGAGAATCTTTAGAAATAGTTTGATATGCATAATATGAAGTTTGATGGACAATATTACTTCTTTGGACAAAGTAACAATTTAACATAATTTGGGGTGTTACATTGTGTATAAAATTCACATTGGTCATCATATTTTGAGTTTGAGTATCATCATTTGTGAAGGACTGGATTTCTAGTCTAATTTTGAGGATGAAATATCTTTTAAGGTGTGTAGGATGTGATGGAGTGGACCTTTAGAATATTTAATTGTCCAATTACAAAAGTGAATTCATGAATGTTAAGTTATCTTAAGAGTTATAAATGTTTTGGTAAAGTTTGAGTGTTAATGGAGGTTGATATAATGACTAAGGTCTCTAAGTTCATACCTTTTTGAGGTGTTTTATTCAGTGATTAAATAAAAAAATTTTGACACCAAATTCGTGTACAAGGTAAATGGAGTTGGGAGGAATCTATGGTTAAATTTTGGTGGAAATTGGAGTATCCTAGAGGGAGCTATGGAGGTTTCAAATTTGGGAAATAATGTGTATTTTGGATGATTTGTGGACCTAAGTGTTGATCATTAATAAGTGTCACACGCCCCTTGGTTTGGGTTGGGCCTATGTGGGTGAATCTTGGCCATCCATATCAGATCTGGCAGCTTGGACCGTTAGTTTGATTGAGTCGTGGATGCGCTCAAGTGAGGCACTCACTTAGACCATTGGATTGAAGATCGATGGAGTGCAAGCCATCCCCAACCTTGTAGCTAGAGCAAGGTAGTGGGGGCAGTTTACCCCGCACCCATATCGGTGGCCACTCCCTGAGATTGTGGGGTGATGGGGAGAAGTGATCGGGAAGTTGGAGTCACCCCCTCACTACGAACTGACTGACACCCTGGGCAGGTCAAATGACAAAGTGAGCAGTGAGAACGAGCCTACGTTTCTCATAGGCTCTCCCCCGTGGTGAGCAGGTGATGACCGGGTGTATAGAATAGCGGTATCAGCTGTTATAAGGGTACTTTGAGGAGGATGAAGAAGGATGAAGCAAGCAAGAGTTTAGGGAAGACTAACCCCGTCATTTTCGTAGACAATCATAGTGGTTATCATGGTAGACGAGATGGTCCATGGCCGGAGAAGAGGACCAAGCTTGGGGGCTGTAAGTAGCGGTTCCCCACCGCTTTCCAGGGTGTGTTTGAGTCTCTGAAGACCTTATGATGCTTTACAATGCTCTATCTTGGATTGTGAAGATCCAGAGCTATTTTGCCTCTTCTTCTCCACCGCGGAAGCTGCATGCGGCGGTGAGCTCATAGGGATGCAGATCTAGAGGCACTGCGGAGCATCTGAGAATCCTTGGAGGTGCGGAGGATTTTGTCGAAGCTAATGGTGGCCTTAGTAGATGACGAGGAGCTTTGTGCCTTTGTTGATCGCTCTCCGGAGTTTCCCCAGTCGCGGAGGCAGCGTGTCCCATGAAGAATAGAGGATGCATGAAGCTTCAGACTCGCGGGGGACCATAGACGGATGGAAGAAGAAGTGAATCGGTCCAAATATCTGAATAAGTCAGAACCTATTTGAGCCAGCATTGAACCGGGGCACTTTCCAAGCCCAAAGCATCATCCCCATTGTGGCCACGTGGCGGTGTGCCATTGACCCAAAAAGGTATATATTCTCAGAAATCCTCAAACCTTGCATAATTCATAGAATTTAGTACATTTATCAAAATAAAACAAACAAGGTATTGTTATTCTCAGAAAAATGTGTAGAACAACGTGAAAGCATAATATCAGGCTTTTGATGCACTAATCTCAGTGATATCATATAAGATATGTAATGCTTGTTTAATGGATAATAAATGTCAAATGATGGCCTAAGATTATGAGAATATGTCACTAAGTCTATAATCATGTTTAGAATCCAAATGATGTTAGTAATTGTAATGTTGATGCACGAAATTATGTTTTTTTGCTTCATGTTGCTAATTAGGGCTAATAACTCTAAATAAAATGTAGTAAATACATACATGCTCAATAAATGATGAAATTTATAGAGTAAGTTCATATCAGTAATCTGAAGATGGGATGAAAATCAGATATTAGTTAGATGCATACAATTCATGTTATATGAAGATAACCCATAATTGTTGGTATGTATGCCCTGAGAGCCAATCATGGGATGATTGATGGGATACATTGAGATTGATTTGATAAACATCAAAGGCAAGCTTCCAATTCTTTCTGGTTCAGTCATATGAGATAGTGATAGAACATATTGAATGTCTAGAGAATGACAATACTCAATGACGTATGCCTTCAGGTTCAGGACCTGAACGATGAGATCATACGGATGCTAAGAGTTTGTACATTCTTGTTATGTCCCTAGTCGGATGTCATTATGGAAGGTAGATAGACAACAATGACACACAAGACTAGATTGTGGTGTTGGTTAATGATATAATATCATTAGTCATGATATAGAGATATCAAACCAAACACATAGGTACTTGTTAGAGAACAAGTGTACCGGACAGACCCACCGTGAGTTTGACACATGGAACCATGACATGGTAGTCACAGTCAGTACTCACAGTGATGGTGGTGAATGTGATTCTTAGACCTGAAATCACTACACTCAACACATGTCGTTGGGCACACTTTGACATCATCAAACGCAGTCCTGAAACATGGGTTGTTATAAAGGTGATGATTGGGTGGCTTTGACACATGGGGCTTTTGAGGGGTGAGTGATAGATATGGGATTTTTCCCTCTTGAGGGAGTTTGATATCCAAGGCCACTTGATGAGTAGGACTGAGATAGGCGTGCACACGCATGTGTGAATCAGTATGTGATATTGATGTCATACATATCTCCTCCAATCTGCTCTGAGATCAAGAAAGTGAATGAACGTTGACAGGATGATTGTTCCAGGCCTCGAGTTCATTTGGGATATCAATGACAAAGGAATTATACATTCACTGTAACACCATTGACGGATTGTAGGATTGAAAGTTGTTCTCCAACTTTCTATTTCACTTGGGTAGCACTGATGTGTGACTAGGCACCGCTCTTTTCTTGTGAAGTCATAAGTGTTATGGACTTTCACTGCCAACGTGAAAAGGACCTGCAGGGTCACACACATAGGATTTAACCTAGAAGAGGAGTTTTGTCCACAAACAATGTTTAGATTGATTACTAAAGGAGTTTAGTAGTTCAATTAAACACTCAATCAATTGATAGCTCAGTATCATAGTGTTCAAGGTGTTGGACCGATTGATTAGAGTATTGGATTGATTGAAACTACAATTGACTGTTTCTGCACAATTTGCACTCCCAACCGATCGGCTCATGTGATGAACTGATCGGCTGAGCTTGGTGAACCGATCAGCTCAGATGGTGAGTCGATCGGCTCATAGACAGGGTGAAACAATCGGTTCAAGTGTTGAAACGACCAGTTCAACTGGTCCAACCGAGCAAGTTGGAAAAGTAAGATTGGTGAGAAATTTCTTTTCATTTCACTTGCCCAATTTGATTGGAACAAGGATTGGTATTAGGTACCAATTAGAAACAAAAGAGGAAAAGTCAATCGGGAACTGACCAAGGCCACGAACCGACCAGTGCAAAAGTGAACTGACCGGTTGAGGTGTCCCAACCGATCGGTTGAGGTGTCAACCGACTGGCTCAGGTCCCCAACCGACCGTTTCAGAAATGAAATGATTAGTTCAAGTCATGCAGTTGGTTGTTTTTGTGGAAAATCTTGAATCCTTCTACTCCTTCTTTAGTCTCGCATTGCCCGGGATAGAGAACCCTGTCCCATGACCCTCCTATATATATAGGGTTATTGGGGGCTTCTTTGACAACAACGCAGTGCAACCAGTTGCTCTGTAAAGTTGTCGTTCTCTCTGGTTTTGGTAACCGAGAGAGCCCGAGCAAGTGTTACCCGATAAGGGAGGCACTGCAAGGGAAAGACAACTGCAGAAAGTGACAGGTGGTAGGAGAGTGTGTCGGCAACTAGTACGCTGACAGGAGGGTGTGATTCCTTCCAATTCCTTGTGGGACAAGGAGATTGGAGTTCCAGGTGGTCCGTGTGGACTACTTCAGAGGCGGGAGATGTCTGCCGCTCGGAGGACAGTTGTCAATCCTGACAGTCTCGGTGAGACCAGGAGTCATCAGTCCCGGTGCGACCAGGAGCTGCACAGACACCGTCCAAGACCGGAGGTGAAGACCGCGCAAGGCCCAAGATATTGTCACCGAGCAAGCCTCAGGACAAGGTATGATTCCATAAACCATCCCTTTCTATTGTATAGACGTTGACACGTTTCCTTGTTCTGGGTTTGGGGAGGAGAAATTTTTTGTTTCTGCTACCTTCTCTGCCTCCCCTATAACCCAAAAGTGCTATCAGAGCCATGTCAACTGCTCTATACTTTAGGATTATCGATATGATCGATTTTGGTTTATCGCCTTTATTTATTGCATACAATGCGAATAAAATTGGCTTTATGCATGTCCAATCCTAAATCCACAAATCCCAATTTACATATATGATATGTATTATGAATGCACTCGATACGCATCACCCTTAAATGAGTTTTGTGGTGGATGTATAGTGTGGTTATGGCCAATAAACCCTATCTGTGTATGGTTGTATGTGGTTGCTTACATCTCGGTCTGTGCACCGATCTTCCTTCTCCTATTCCTGATGTAACTTGAAATAATTCGAGATTTCTTTCCTACCTTTGCTCCCCCCGAATGAAACTCGGGGTTTCTACTTTTACAATGTAAAATAGGATAGATTTTATTTCCTATTATGTCAAAGAACGGCGGACATCCTGACGACAGCTGAGACGATCGGTTCAAGGAGTGAACCGATCGGTTGACGTTCGAGACGATCGCTTCAAGGTGTGAGCCGATCGGTTGATGACTGGTTCAAGGAGCGAGATGATCGGGTGGCGGCCATGAAGAGATGCACGACGACCAGGAAAACCGATCGGTTGGAGGAGCCAACCGATCGGCTGGTGGAACCCAGCCGACCAGTCTAATGGTGAGCCGATCATTCATGTGATGAGTTGATCAAACCCAGAAAGGAAAAGCACAAAGTTTGTCTTGTACAGGTTGCATGTGATGTAGACCTAGATGACCGTGATTCCTCTTGGCTCAAGGAATCACATTAGGATGGCCATAATCATCGATTTTATCGTTTTGCATGTTTTCTATGGGATATAGCATGTATATGATACATACTATATATTGTGGTGATTGGATATGTATATGTATATAAAACCAAATCCATCATTAAATATTAAGTTTTAGATGCCTTCCAAATGTGACACACGTGAAAAGCTTGATCGACCAAGTGTGGGCACGCCCTAGCGTGGTGCATCGTCTATCTCATGGAAGCGTGAAGGATGGATATGTGGGTCTGCCCTAGCAGGGTGCATATTCATCGTGTTTGCTTTGGGTCAGACTTAACAAGGTGATCTAGATGGGATCTAGTACCTTGAGGCATGGTGGTGATCATGGCAAGGAGTTTCATATGACATCTTATCAAGAGTTGCATATGATGCAATTGGCAAAAGTTGCCTACCTGAGAGATCTAAGTTGTGGGTGACAGGCCTAGCTGGTCCATAATTTAGAGGATTTCAGGATCTTGCCCACTAGAAGGTTGTATGCTGCAATCTTCTAAATTGATGGTGAGGTATATCAATTTGAACTAAAATAGTGGGAGTGATAATTAATTAAAGGCCTAATTATATCGTCAACTTTTCAAATCAATCAAATAAGTCAAAAGAGTTTTGGACTAAAATTGCATATATTTCCTTTTGTTAAAATAAATGGTTAATCAACAATAATCACTTTATTTGCGATTGGTCTTTGAGACCAACAAATTAAATGGGAATAATTCCATGACTTGTTAGGATGATGAGAAGTGTTCTCAATCAAAGAGTGAAAGCTCTAAGTCCTAGTTATACCAAGACCAAATGAACTCAATCCCACCACATCAATGGTTGAAAGTATGCTTATGGAAGCATGCATACCGAGGATGACATTGATGAGGAGTGCTTGATGTTGTATTCTCTGAACTATGAGTTGCAGAGACAACATGAGACATATGATGTCTCAAGGACACTATCCTAGTATGTCATGACAGAAGGAGATTCAGTAAGGTATTCACACACTCAATATGATTGGGTATATGGAAAAACCTGACTAAGATGGATTCCCTCTGAGCCAAGAGTTGGTTATTGGTATGATACTGCAAATGTTGTGAGAATCATACAGTTCATGATAAACTATGACATGGACAACTTTGACAAGCGTTGACAAAGCTGTTGAACATGTTGAGGATAGTAGAGGCAATTATGAAGAAAGACAAACCCTAATCTTTGATGTGATCAATAAAGGGTAAGTCTTAAGGGTAAGGGCAAGGGCAAAGCTAAGAAGTGTTCTAATGCTACCCAACAACCCAAGCCGTCTTCAGCCTCAAAGGCACATGGGGAAAGGGTGTATGAGGGAAGTGCCCTCCATATCTGGAAGAACAAAAGAAGATGAAGGAGGGGATGGAAATCTCCACCTAAGGTATCATGAAATGAACCGCTTCTTTATCTGAGGTATATGATACCAAGATATGGATATGTCATATATGATATGCAAGATCGACAAAGAAGTGATGGCCTTTGTGAAAGGACCGAGAAAGAAGTACTCATTATTGGGGCAAGTGTTGCTGCCATAGATAGGAGTATCTTTCAGTTTATTTCAGCCTAAAGGGCACAAAATAGAGTTGAGAACTGCTATTTCAATTTGCCAATAGAACACTTTATTTTTGCATATTGTATGGAAATGATGGCAATCAATAAAGAGATGTTTCAATTTCTAAAGATATGATCTTTGTGGCAATGCCTTGTTTATCTTGTGGTATTTGATATGCATAAGATAAAATGATACCTAAAAGTTATAGATAACTCAAACAATCAAATTAGCATCAATCATAAGAAATTCATTACTAGTTTCCATGTGATGGATAAATCTAGACTCTTTTGGTTAGAGAACCAGTAAGAGACATGAATATCTTGGACATGATTAATCAATCTTCACTAATGGTAGTAGGAGAATGATTATCCTATTAGGTATAATACATGTGATGTATTTACATACCTATTGGAGAGAATGCTAATACTTCAAACGGTGTTTAGAGAAATACCAATATGAATATCTTGAAGTGTTCAAGAATATCATAGATGAAGTACACATTTGGTAAAGTGTTAATTCTTGATGAGATCAATGAATGAAATACTTGGACCAAATGTTTGAGATCCTTATGAGTGATTATGATAATGTATCATAGTGATCTCATGATTGAGGCATGGTGATGTCTAAATCAAAAGGGAGTCATACTCTAAGGAGTTAGAGAATGATTATCAAATAACTAAATTCTTCTTAAATAAAGAATACCCTACACTAATAAAGGACTTTAAGAATCATAAAGGTTGTGAGTTCTTATATCCTTGACAGATACACCTCAATTAACTATGTGATGAGTTGTTCATCAGATGAGTCAACTATCCAGATGAATATGAGGAACTGGATTTTGAGTTATGGTAGATGACCATTACATCCTAAATGACTTACATGTAAACCATAAGGTATGACCTTGATGGTAGCACTCATTGGGATGAAATCCATAAGTGCAAATAAGTCTTAAGTGTTAATACACATGGATAACATTTTGAGAAGGATGATGCTTGTTAATTGCAACTTAATGACTAAGACATTTGGCATATGGATACTAAAACCGCATTCCTATGAGGAATAAAACAAGGATGTGTACGTGACACAAACTATAAGGTTTATGAATCCACTAATGAAAATGAAGTCTATAAGTTACAATGGACTAATCAATGTGATTGATTGAGTACAAGCAACTCAGAATTGGATCTTTACTTTGATGATATAGTCAAAGGGTTTGACTGATATGTCAAAGATAAAGAAGGGATCTGTGATTTAGTGGGAGTGTATTCACATTCCACATGTTGATGTGAAATGGAAAGGTTCTAGAATGGAAATCCAAAAGTGGAAATTATCTTTAAGGAAGATAGAGATGTTTCCTATGTGATAGGAATAGAGATCTATAGAGATAGTTCTCGAAAACCTCTTGACCTGAAGAGAGAAAGCATACATTGGCAATTTGTACTGAAGGGTTCAGTGTGCAAAGATTCAGTGGGAGAAAACATGTCCATGCTCCATGGAGTTAGTATCCCAAGGCCAAGTGTCCAATTCTTATGAAGAATGGGAACACTAAGAATAGATATGGATCTATCATGTATGTAATCATCCCATGATCTTGCATGTATGGAAATGACAAGAACAAAATGCATTCATCATCTTGCATGTAGGACATGACAATATGATGTGCTCATCCTGATAACTCGTATGTGGGACATGACGAGTGGATGTCTGCCTACTTCCAGTAAGGGTTATTGGAAACCATAAGAACTTGATAAGTACTTGAGAAGTACTAGTTATGTGGTGATAAGGAAGAGTTCTATGTACAGAGTTACATTGATGTGAACTTCCAAAAAGGATAGAAAATTAATCGCAAAATATATATAGGATATATAAAAGTGAAAGTTTGTTGATAATCGGAAGTGTTCCAATAAAGCCATTTAAAAGGAAATGCCGAGTATCTGTGTGTTAGAGAACAACAGTGGATACTATATGGATCTGGAAGTTCATGAGATGAACTTATGGATATTCCGGTCATTGATGACAAGTATGGAATCCTATATCATGCGATGTGGCTAAAGGTTAGCAAAGGAATACTATATCGCATATTACGGTGACTCCATCTCATACGTATGACGTACTACGAAGAGATGTGAGACATGCAATTAATACTGACTTTAGCAAGGTGTTGCCATAACTCACTATGTTGGCACAAGAGCACAGTAACATGTGGGACATGTTTGAAAGATCACTATGGATATGATTCAAGGGTGATTGGCTCGCAGTGCAAGTGGGAGTCTGTTGGTATGTATGCCCTGAGAGCCAATCATGGGATGATTGATGGGATACATTTAGATTGATTTCATAAACATCAAAGGCAAGCTGCCAATTCTTTCTGGTTCAGTCATATGAGATAGTGATAGAACAAATTCAATGTCTAGAGAATAACAATACTCAATGACGTATGCCTTCAGGTTCAGGACCTGAACGATGAGATCATACGAATGCTAAGAGATTGTACATTCTTGTTATGTCCCTAGTCAGATGTCATTGTGGAAGGTAGATAGACATCAATGACACACAAGACTAGATTGTGGTGTTGGTTGATGACAGAATCTCATTAGTCATGATATAGAGATATCAAACCAAACACATAGGTACTTGTTAGAGAACAAGTGTACTGGACAGACCCACTGTGAGTTTGACACATGGAACCATGACATGGTAGTCATAGTCAATACTCACAGTGATGGTGGTAAATGTGATTCCTTGACCTGAAATCACTACACTCAACACATGTCGTTGGGCACACTTTGACATCATCAAACGCAATCCTGAAACATGGGTTGTTATAAAGGTGATGATTGGGTGGCTTTGTCACATGGGGCTTTTGAGGGGTGAGTGATAGATATGGGATTTGTCCCTCCTGAGGGAGTTTGATATCCAAGGTCACTTGATTAGTAGGATTGAGATAGGCGTGCGCACGCATGTGTGAATCAGTATGTGATATTGATGTCATACATATCTCCTCCAATCTGCTCTGAGATCAAGAAAGTGAATGAACGTTGACAGGATGATTGTTTCATGCCTCGAGTTCATTCGGGATATCAATGATAAAGGAATTATACATTCACTGTAACACCATTCACATATTGTAGGATTGAAAGTTGTTCTCCAACTTTCTATTTCACTTGGGTAGCACTGATGTGTGACTAGGCACCTCTCTTTGCTTGTGAAGTCATAAGTGTTATGGACTTTCACTGCCAACGTGAAAAGGACCTATAGGGTCACACACATAGTATTTAACCTCGAAGAGGAGTTTTGTCCACAAACAATGTTTAGATTGATTACTAAAGGAGTTTAGTAGTTCAATTAAACACTCAATCAATTGATATCTCAGTATCATAGTGTTCAATGTGTTGGACCAATTGATTAGAGTATTGGATTGATTGAAACTGCAATTGACTATTTCTGCACAATCTGCACACCCAACCGATCGGCTCATGTGATGAACCGATCGGTTGAGCTTGGTGAACCGATCAGCTCATATGGTGATTCGATCGGCTCATGGATAGGGTGAAATGATCGGTTCAAGTGTTGAAATGATCGGTTCAACTGGTCCAACCGAGCATGTTGGTAAAGTAAGATTGGTGAGACATTTCTTTTCGTTTCACTTGCCCAATTTGATTGGAACAAGGATTGGTATTAGGTACCAATTAGAAACAAAAGAGGAAAAGTCAATCGGGAACTAACCAGGGCCACGAACTGACCAGTTTAGAAGTGAACCGACCGGTTGAGGTGTCCCAACCGATCGGTTGAGGTGTCAACCGACCGGCTCAGGTCCCCAAACGACCGTTTCAAAAATGAAACGATCGGTTCAGGTCACACAGTTGGTTGTTTTTGTGGAAAATCTCGAACCCTTCTACTCCTGCTTTAGTACTGCATTGCCTGGGGTAGAGAACCCTGTCCCATGACCCTCCTATATATATAGGGGTATTAGGGGCTTCTCTGACAACAACTCAGTGCAACCAGTTGCTCTGTAAAGTTGTCGTTCTCTCTGGTTTTGGTAACCGAGAGAGCCCGAGCAAGTGCTACCCGATAAGGGAGGCACAACAAGGGAAAGACAACTACAGAAAGCGACTGGTCACAGGAGAGTGTGTCGGTGACTAGTACGCTGACAGGAGGGTGAGACTCCTTCCAATCCCTTGTAGGACAAGGAGATTGGAGTTCCAGGTGGTTCGTGTGGACTACTTCAGAGGCGGGAGATTTCTACCGCTCGGAGGACAGCTGTCAATCCTGACAGTCCCGGTGAGACCAGGAGTCGTCAGTCCCGGTGCAACTAGGAGCTGCATAGACACCGTCCAAGACCGGAGGTGAAGACTGCGCAAGGCGTGAGGTATTGTCGCCGAGCAAGCCTCGGGACAAGGTATGATTCCACAAACCATCCCTTTCTATTGTATAGACATTGACGTGTTTCCTTGTTTTAGGTTTGGGGAGGAGAAAATTTTTGTTTCCGCTGCCTTCTCTGCCTCCCCTATAACCCAACAATAATACATGCGATGAAACCCTGATTTGAGTAATACACGTAACTTAGGGTTACTATGTATAAATAATGATATGGAACATGATATTTAGATTATTTATCCAAATATGGAATATAACATCAGTAAGACAAATCTAAGACAAGAATACAAGTAATGATGCACATATCCTAATGAACTAAGCTAAACCCTAATGAACACGACTAGGGTTGAGATGATGAGAACTTGATGGTGACATAATATTGTCTTGATCAGGGTTTGATCTGGGTACATAGTTGAATCTTGGATATATGGTGATTAGGTTTGTCTTGATCAAGGTATGCCATTACCTCTTACTTGGCTTATTATACAACATGCTTGTGTTATATGTGTAGTAAAATACTTGGCATATGATATTGGATGAAATAATTGTTCTTGCATGATATGTTGCTTGATTTTCCGTACTTATGGTTATGAACACATGAAACATTAGATATCTGATCCATTATATAATAGCACTAAATCTCTTTGGTAGAATAGTGCATTAATGAAAGTACTAAATCTCTTTAGCAGAATAGTACATGTGAGCACTAAATATCTTTGGTAGAATAGTGCATTTATGAATTACTAAATCTCTTTGATATAATAGTACATGTGAGCACTAAATATCTTAGGTAAAATAGTGCATGTGGTTGATCAACTTTATGTATAATGGAAATTCGTGCTAAAACATGTGTTCTCTTTTGTAAATAAACATATTTGTTCGAGTATATGCCTTTTGTTATATTCTTCTATAACTTCCAGGTATTAATTTTATCTTATTTCCAAGATACAATGAGATGAATATAAAAGACACGTAGGCATACTCAGTACAATATTCTTGAATATTGTGCTAACATGTACCACATGTAATCTTTTATTTAGTTTGTTGACATGTGTTCTTGAAGATCCAAGATAGTGAGAGTTGTGTGGCGAGCTGATGTACAGTTGGACTTGTTGTCTTAAGATCCTGTAATTTTATGGTAGTACATGTATATGTATAAGTTGTTGTTCAATATGTAATATCAAATGTTGTAAAAATTCATTTTGTAGTTATATGTTGAATGGTGAACATGTGTTGTATGGTTTTATTATTGTTCATGTGCATGTGCTACTATTGTTTCCTTTTGACTCCCTTGATTTTCTTCTTCTTAGCCTAGTGTGGGGTGTTTAAATTGAGATTCTCATTAAGGTGAGGGTTTCAATTTGGACGTCACACATTAGATTAAGTTTTAAAAAATTTGGGGACGTCACGGGTGGTTTCAGAGCATGAACATTAGCAAAGCCTGACATTTGCTCATTATGCAACTCAAACTAAGAACCTTGAACTTAAAACAAACCTTTAGGGTTAGATTAGTTGTTGTTAGAGACTAGATATGACCTATCCTCTAGGTTAGCACCTAGATGTCGGAGAACTAGGTCTAGACTAGTGCTTGTTGTATAGAAAGTCTTTAGATGTCATTCTTTCCTTATAGTGCAGCGGTATGGGATGTTGCATTGTTTGGAAATGACGTACATCAAGGGAGGAGAAACCCTAGACATATTGCTCTCATTGTCTGGAGTAGCTACACTAGTCTACACCATGTTCTCACTCTTTTCACTAGTTTTCATAGCACTGTACTCTCTACTGTGTGGGACACTCATTTTCTGGATTTGGTTTTTTATTCCAAATGGATCAAACCTTGATAGTTTTCTCTAACACATGTTTTATCAGAGAAAAACTATACAATATTTTATTATATATATGTATTACAAAAATTTGTCCCCACACATGTATGAGTAGCAGGTGGTCATGCAACCTAAGTGAAAGTGAACGACATCAGTCTAGAAGAGAGAGTAGTTCTATATTAGATGTCTAGAGCCTTGTTAGAATATATGATAGATGGAATAGATGATATAGGTTTTGATGATATGATGTAAGTATTAAATCGATGACCTAAGATGGTTATGATGATCTATGTTTGTCTTCGATGACTTATGTTCAGTTTTGAGGTTTTGAGATAAGTTTTGATGATGCAAGTAAATAGGCTTTTATGAGATAAGATATGTTAAGTTAAGACAAGGATGTGAATCTGCATGACCCTCAAGCTCTTTTACAAAGGAGGACCTCTAGTGTTAGGACCAGTTTTGGGGTTAGCTCGAGAGAGAGAGACCCACAGGGAGAAGGTCAGAGAACCTAAACTCCATGATATGAGAAATATGAGAAATATGTGATATGATATGTCCTAAACTAGAATACTCTTGAGTGATTGAGTTGAGTCACTCTATGTATGATTCCAATAGTTTTCTTGAACCCTAGATGTCCTTGGGAGGACCAAACCCTAGAGATAGAGAGAGGCTCGTTATATGTGTGCACATGTGAGCATGAATATGAGTGCCTGCCATCTAGGTGAGGGAGAGAGCCCAAGACCCTAGAGGAGGTAGCTATGTTAGTTTTTTTTGTACAGCCTCGTGCTCGGGTTGGTGGTTAACATATAGGAATCTAGTGGTGTGTATATAAGAGAAAGAGAGTTGAGAAATAGTTTTCATGGGTATATAGTTGATAAGAGTATGTCATAGCATGTTTTGGTTTGTGCTTATGTGGCTTAAGCTTGTAAGGCTATCTCTAGTACCAATGAGGTATACCTGAGAACCCTAGACCGTGAGGGAAGACATAGTTTGTACATATGAGATACTCATAGAGTTGAGTTAGTTAAGAAAGACTGAGCATGCACTACCCTCATGATATGGGTTAGGAGAACCTCAGTTGGACTAGATAAAGTTTTAATATATGTTTAATTAGCCAATGACATAAGTTTGTTTAGCACAACCATGATATTATATATGTAGAGATATGATCCAATCTTGAGAAGTGATATATGGACATGAAATGATGGAAACCTAGAGATGGTTTAATAGATACCAACGCATAAATGGTTAGCCATATAATGAATAATGATGATAATGTGATATTGTTGGTGAATCTTATGATGAAATCACTAGTAAATGGTGTAAAATATTATGAGCATTGAAATAAGATCATATGAATGAAACATGTTACATGAGGTGTTAATATTAGTGCTTAATAAAGAGGTAAAATATAGTTTGACAACTAGCACAACATAATGATTATGACACCTTGATATGATCTGGATGGATAAAGTGGGTTAACTATAGTTGATTCCCTTCTAAAAGGCATATGTTAATGTTGAACATGTTCTGACGAGTAGCTCAATAAAATGTTGATGACTCCTTCATATAATGAGATAACTTTAGTTAAATCCATTAGAACATGGTAATATGATGTGGGAACCCTAATGCATGGGTAAAGATAAGGATGAAACCCTAACATATGAGATATGTCATGACATAACCAGAATGTCTAAGTCATTGTTTCAATCTTTAATGAAGAGGTGTTTCACCCTAGATGTTTTAAAACTTCCTAATAGTGGTTTGGATATGATTATGAGGCTTTTTTTTATATGTTGCGCATAGATTGGTGCCCTAGAAATTGATGAAGTTCCTTGAAGTAAGAGGATGGTTTAATTTCGAGGATGAAATTTCTTTTAATATGTATATGATGGGAAGGACTTGATTTCTGATCTGGTTTGAAGGATAAAATGTCTTTTAAGGTGTGTAGGATGTTATGGAGTGGACCTTTGGAATCTTTAGTTGTCCAATGACATAAGTGAATTCATGAATGTTGAGTTATCTTACGAGTTATAAATGTTTTGGTAAAGTTTGAGTGTTAATGGAGGTTGATATAATGACTAAGGTCTCTAAGTTCATGCCTTTTTGAGGTGTTTTATTCAGTGATCAAACAATAAAATTTTGACACCAAATTCGTGTTCAAGGTAGATTAAGTTGGGAGGAATGTATGGTTAAAATTTGGTGGCAATTGGAGTATCCTAGAGGGATCTATGGAGGTTTGAAATTTGGGAAATAATGTGTATTTTGGATGATTTGTGGACCTAAGTGCTGATCATTAATGAGTGTCACATGCCCCTTGGTCTAGGTTGGGCCTGTGTGGGCAAATCTTGGTTGTCCATATCTGATCTGGCGGTTTGGACCATTAGTTTGAATGAGTCACGGATGCGCTCAAGTGAGGGACTCACTCAGACCATTGGATTGAAGATCGATGGACTGCATGCCATCCCCTACCTTGCGGGTAAAGCAAGGTAGTGGGGTAGTATACCCCACACCCATCTCAGAGGCCACTCCCTGAGATTTTGGGGTGATGGGGAGAAGTGATTGAGAAGTTGGACTCACCCCCTCACTACGAATTGACTGACACCCTGGGAGGGTCAAATGACCAAGTGAACAGTGAGAACGAGCCTACATTTCTCACAAGCTCTCCCCCGCGATGAACAGCTGATGGCTGGGAGTATAGAATAGCGGTAGCAACTGTTAGAAGGGTACTTTTAGGAGGATGAAGAAGGATGAAGCAAGCAAGAGTTTAGGGAAGTCTAACCCTATCATTTTTGTAGACAATCATGGTGGTTTTCATGGTAGACGAGGTGGTCCATGGTCGGAGAAGAGGACCAAGCTCAGGGGCTGTAAGTAGCGGTTTCCCACCACTTTCCAAGGTGTGTTTGAGTCTCTGAAGACCTTGTGATGCTTTACAATGATCTATCTTGGATTGTGGAGATCCATAGCTATTTTGCCTCTTCTTCTCCACCGCGAAAGCTGCATGCGGCGGTAAGCTCACGGGGATGGAGATCTAGAGGCGCTGCGAAGCTTTTGAGAATCCTTGGAGGTGTGGAGGATTCTATCGAAGCTAATGGTGGCCTTAGTAGATGATGAGGAGCTATGTGTCTGTTATGATCACTCGCCAGAGTTTCCCCAGCTGTGGAAATGGCATGTACTATGAAGAACATATGATGTACGAAGGCTTCAGGCTCACAGGGGACCAGAGACAAATGGAAGAAGAAGTGAACCGGTCCAGAGATAACTAAATAAGTCAGAACTCATCTGAGCTAGCATTGAACCGGGGCACTATCTAGGCCCAAAGAAGAATCCCCATGGTGGCCACGTGGTGGAGCGTGATTGACCCAAAAAGGTATATATTCTCAAAAATCCTCAAACCTTGCATAATTCATAGAAATTAGTACTTTTATCAGAATAATACAAACAAGGTACCGTTATTCTTCGAAAAATGTGTAAAACAACATGAAAGCATAATATCAAGCTTTTGATGCTCTAATATTAGTGATATCATATAAGATATGTAATACTTGTTTAATGGATAATAAATATCAAATGATGGCCTAAAATTATGAGAATATGTCACTAAGTCTATAATCACATTTAGAATCCAAATGATGTCAGTAATTGTAATGTTGATGCACGAAATTATGTTTTTTTGCTTCATGATGCTAATTAGGGCTAATAACCCTAACTATAATGTAGTAAATACATACATGCTCAATAAATTATGAAATTTATAGAGTAAGTTCATATCAGTAATCTGAAGATGAGATGAAAATCAAATAACAATTAGATGCATATAATTCATGTTATATGAATATGACCCATAATACATGCGATGAAACCCTAATTTGAGTAATACACGTAACTTAGGGTTAATATGTATAAATAATGATATGGAACCTGATATTCAAATTATGTATTCAAATCTAGAAAATAACATCAGTAAGACAAGTCTAAGACAAGAATACAAGTAATGATGCACATATCCTAATGAACTAAGCTAAACCCTAATTAACACGACTAGGGTTGAGATGATGAGAACCTGATGGTGACATGATCTTGTCTTGATCAGGGTTTGATCTGGGATACATAGTTGACTCTTGGATATATGGTGATTAGGTTTGTCTTGATCAAGGTATGCCATTACCTCTTACTTGGCTTATTATACAATATGCTTGTGTTATATGTGTAGTAAAATACTTGGCATATGATATTGGATGAAATGATTGTTCTTGCATGATATGTTGCTTGATTTTCCATACTTATGGTTATGAACACATGAAACATAAGATATATGATCCATTATATAATAGCACTTAATATCTTTGGTAGAATAGTGCATTGATGAAAGTACTAAATCTCTTTGGCAGATTAGTACATGTGAGCACTAAATCTCTTTGGTAGAATAGTGTATTTATGAAGTACTAAATCTCTTTGGCAGAATAGTACATGTGAGCACTAAATCTCTTTGGTAGAATAGTGCATGTGGTTGATCAACTTTACGTATAATGGAAAGTCATGCTAAAACATGTGTTCTCTTTTGTAAATAAACATATTTGTTCGAGTATATGCCTTTTGTTATATTCTTTTGTAACTTCCAAGTATTAATTTTATCTTATTGCCAAGATATGATGAGAGGTATATAAAAGACACATAGGCATACTCGGTACAATATTCTTGAATATTGTCCTGAGGTGTACCACATGTAATCTTTAGTTTAGGTTGTTGACATGTGTTCTTGAAGATCTAGGATAGTGAGAGTTGTGTGGCGAGCTAATGTACAGGCGGAGCTATTGTCTTAAGATCCTATAATTTTGTGGTAGTACATATATATGTATAAGTTGTTGTTCAATATGTAATATAAAATGTTAGAAAAATTCATTATGTAGTTATATGTTGAATGGTGAACATGTGTTGTATGGTTTTATTATTATTCATGTGCATGTGCTACTGTTGTTTCCTTTTGACTCCCTTAATTTTCTTCTTCTTAGCCTAGTGTGGGGTGTTTAAATTGAGATTCTCATTAAGATGAGGGTTTCAATTGGGATGTCACACATTAGATTAAGTTTTCGAATATCCAGGGACGTCACATCATTGATCAAGTAGCCAAGAAAAATATATAGGGGTCAACAGTGAACATAATGAGGGTGAAATTCGAATTGAATTGTACTTATGAAAAAATGAACTTTGTCACATCCTTCCCTCCTTAAGAGGAACTTTATGCAAAAAATTCAAAAAATCCTAAAAAATTGGGACTATCCAATCCAAGTTGTATCCTCAAATAATGAAACATCCTCAACTATATAATCATTTCCTTAAAATTATCACCTCATCAACAATATCATATAAACTTGCATTGATCAAGCAAGAGATCAAAAGATTACAACTCACTAATTGAGTTCACTTTTTAGTCATGTCTCCATACTTATAGAGAATTGAGACTGAGAGTTGAGATTAATCGTCATTAGTCAAAATGGGTCATGTACTAACAAGTTTGTTATTCAAGATTCAAATATCCAAATGTTGGGGTCCAAAAGTGCAAGTCTAGGGTTTTGATTCCTATCTAGAACATAGGTGTGGTCATCCACCCATAATTAACAATCTAGCAATATTTCAAAATTTTGACATCAATTTCTTCATCAAGTATATTCAAGTTGGGTGACTGATTTAGACGTAGGTCATTTTTAGGAAATAAACCCTATGCATATAATCATCACCATCATCCTAAAAAAATTATTACTGAGTGAACATCTCCAAGATTCCAGTTTTGGGGTGGGAGATCTCAAGGTCCATATGGGTGATTATAATTGTGTTTAAAGATTTTGTAAATAAATATTTAGAGCTGGATTTTAGACATCAAGATCAAATGTATAAATAATTTCTAAAGCTGGGTTTGGATTCATATTTAGATCTTTGGGGATATCACTCATCTACATTCAATTCCAACCAACAATATTCAAGCAATATTCGAGCAATATATCAAGATTTCATTATCATGGTATCCAAGGTTGATGAATGGTCTAGACCTAGGTCTTTCTAGGAACTTAACTACTAGCTATAGTCAATGTTACGACCCCACCTCTCAGTAACCCCCAATTAACGGAGACCAAGAGGTTGAAGCTGCACCCATTAATTCCGGATCAAAGGTTTGACATATAACCATAAACAATTATTAAATTCTAACAGACTATACTGAAAAATGGTAATAAAATTTTTCTTTGCATACCTTTGAAAAGTTGGGAATAAACTAACTTCTAACCTCAACTGAACTATCCTAACTAATTCCTCCTTGTTCTTTAATTCTTGAATTCACAATGTGTCGCTTTACTGTTTGTTCCTTTGAGATTTGTACCTAAATCGCCGACAAACAAAACGACGATCAGCCGAAGCTGGTATGTGGGGGAAACCAATAATGTTCAACTATGCTAACAACATAATCATTCAATTAATCATTTAACAATCAAGATTACATTTTCGATATAACTCTGTGATCCAAGGGTACCCTATCCTCTGTATTGTCCCCATTAAACCCCTCATGATCCACCTATAAGTGAACCAGTTTCTAGGATTAAGTCACATGGAACTACTCATGGGTAGACCACTCCTTAACTCAGGGTACGCTAAAGAGTCTCATGGCACTACACGTAGGTAGCCCAGTTTCTAACTCACAGTAACCTAGACCTTGCTCTAGGATTACCCCTTTTTTAGCCTTTTCAAAATAACAGAGGTGGACCCGGATCTAGCCAGTTATATATATATATATATATATATATATATATATATATATATATATATATATATATATATATATACCTTTACAGTGATAATCATAGTCACTTTATAGTTGCATGAAATAAATAAACATCCAACAATTTGGTTGCATTCAATGCGATTAAAAATTTGGGAATCCATCGGGAAACTAAATCGGATATTCATAATTAACCACATACCTGTTCAGTAGATTTCTCAAGCTAGTATCAATTCCAACCAAGACAGCAATCCAAGGAAGTAATTCAACCACATAATCAAGAATCCTGAAAACACATGTATTCCATTTACTACACACTTTATCCAGATTCTTTCTATTCAAATTAAAATCGCTTCCTAAGGTTTTTGTATCCATTTTAGGGTTTCGTTTTGCATTTAGGGTTTTCCTTCATCCTTTACCATATTAAACCCTAATTTTATGCCATTACTCACAAACCCTAATTATCTCATCTATTCTTCAATATTAAGGTTATCTTAACAAAATATAATCCTATTTTCATATTACATGCACATTAATCATCAATTTCCAAGTTCATTAGGGTCTAATTAACATATGAACTCATTTGCCATAACTCTACCTTTTATTCATGAGAAAACCCTAATTACTACATTTTGGGTTTTTATCCATAATTAGGAACTTTTATATTCAAATTGGATTTAGAACATCATAACTCTATCCTATTCATGGATTTGCACAATTAAACCAATTAAAAGACATATTCACCTAAATTAGGGTTTTTGAGTTCATTAATGCACATTCATGCATGAAACCCTAAATTAAGCCAATTATATAAAAAGATCATCTTTTTAGATTCTATTTTCACTTTTATTAATAACATGTTAATATCTGCTTGAATAATGCTATTAAGTCCATCTATCATCAAATCTAATGGTTTTTCCTTAATTAAATCATTAAAGATGATAACTTTATGTACTTTTCCAATTTAAAGCATATTTAAGCACATAAACTCTAAATTAGAGTAATCATGTACAAAGTTCTTCCTTTTCTAACATAATGTGCCTTTTTACATTTAACAGGTTAACATCAACTCTAATGATCCATTAAACCACATTAATCATATCAAAATTGGGTTTCTTAATCTTTAATTCATTAAAGATGATGATTTACACTATATTTCGAACTATGATCAGATTCAGTCTATAAAACTATTTTTATTGGATTCTTCTCATTCTCCTGATCAAAATTCATATATAACTTGTTTTAATCTGAGCTACGGTTAAATAAATATGAATTTTTCATTAAATCACTTACTGGATCAATAAGAAGAGGCCACATGTCTTCGTCCATGCAACGTTAGCTTGCCAATTCGGGAAACATAACGATTTGACTATCTTGCCCCTGCATAAGTGGACTCTCCTTCACACCCCATAGGGGTATTTCCGTCCAAGGTCACCCGACCTTCTTCAACCTCGCGCCAGCGGCTGGCCTCCGCCCTAGCAGCCGACTGCGCCGCCTCTCCTTCCCTCTCTGCACCCCACTGACCTCCGATGAAGCTCTCACTACCTCCGCCATACCCTCGCGCACCTAGGGAGTCCTTTGTGCGTGACTAGGGCTGTCGTCTCGAGCTGGGCAGCTCTTGATCCATGACTGGAATTGCAGGTTGTGCTGCAGCCCTTGCGCGAAGACTGGCGCATGAGGATGGTGGCTGCGGTTCCCTTGGACGACGTGCAACACCCTACCTCCATCCTGATGGCTCCAAGATCCTTCGTTGCCCCAGGGGTAGTGCTAAAGCTTTCGGTTAGGGTTCCAAACGCAAATAAAGAAGAAGTGGAGAAAGAGACGTGGATTTCTAATTAAGCTCGAACCAGGAGTCTATCCCTTTTATAGGGGAGTTCATATGCGCCCTAACATGGACCTTTAAGTGGGGACAAGTCCCACTCTGATAAGGACTCCTATTTCTTCAAGGAGAAGAAATCCTTTTCTCTCTCTTTAAACCTTTTGATATTTTCAAATATTTGAGTATATAGGAAATTCAAAATTCCTCTTTCTTATCCCCTTTATTCTTGCTCTTTAATCCATTAGAGTTTCTATTTTCTTTTAATAGAAAAATACCCTCTTTATTGCAACACCACATAATTCCTTAATAATGCATTATATTATCCTCTTATTTTGCCTTTTTAGTATTTTCTCTTTATTTCTATTTTATTTTCCTTATTGGCATTCCTTTTAATATTAGCAACCTCATGGATACGAAATTTCCCCAAGAAAACTCATTTATACTTCTTTCCACTCATTTTCCACATTTTATCATTATTTTCCAATTTCTTTCTTCATAAAGAAATACTTAATTAATGTTTTCTTTTCTTATTACTTTCTTTTTACAACCTCAGACTTCTTGGTACCCAAGGAACCCAAGAGGCACGAAATTCTCTTTGGATTTTCCTTCTAGAGGTTTCCACATATTTCTTTTCTTAAAAATCAAGTATCCATTTACTAATTATATTTCATTGTTATTTGGGCCCAATAGCCAATAAAGCCCACAACACAATCATCAAGGCTATTGTAAACGAAATCCATTTATTTGAAGCAAATTATATCATTATTTGTTCAAATATCTTTTACATTTCTCACCAAAAGAACCCAAAATTTGGGGTTATAACAGTCAACATCATCATATTTTAACATTGTGATTTCCTTTTTAAAATCAAAGGAAGGTCCCACCCTAGTCCACATGAAACTCACCCTTAAGTCATAAATTGAGTGAATCAACGTAGTCAGAATTCAAAATTTCTAGATTTGGGAACACAAAAGTCATTAGTCATATATCAAGGGTGATATCAAGATCCAAATAGGGTGATCATAGGAGTTAGGTCAGAATCAAGATCAATGATCAAGAGTTGAGATTTCATACATCAATATCGAGATTCAAGTTTGGACATCAAAGTCATAATTCCAAACATTTTGATGTTGGGTTTTAGATTCCTACTAAGGGTATTTGATAAATCATATCTCATATAACACACATCCTTGACCGTATTAACTAAAAGGAACTATGTTTGAGAGAATAACATTTCAAAACCTAAAACAGAGAAAATAGTTATGTACTTAAGTATGAACCTAGATAAAAATATAGAAATCATAATGAAGAATAGGATATGAAACCTAGGGGAAACATATGGGGTCTAGAGTAATGATGGATATAACTAATAATCAGGATATGAAGCATAGGCCCTAGAAGGGGAGAAGGACTGGTATGCACCTGGGTAAGTAGCATCAGTGGAGATTTGATTTAGGTTCATGTGATGTATCAAATGAGAGATACCTTGATGAATGTTTTTGGTGGGTTTATGCAAATATTTAGTGACTTGTACAATGATATATTGATACATCATGAATCTTACTAATTTCTCATTGGGCAAAGAAAAAGAGTCAAAAATGGGGTGGGGTGACATGTGAGGTTGTTACAACCCCAATTTTTGGGTTCATTTGGTGAGAAATGTGATTTCTCATATTAATGATATTTGAACAAATAAAGATATAATTTGTTTTGAATAAATGGATTTCGTTTACAATAGCCTTGATGATTGTTTTGTGGGCTTTATTTGCTATTGGGCCCAGTAATAAGGAAAAGACAAAAGGAATTCCATTGTTAATATAAAATGGAGAAAAGAAAGATGTAGAAACCTTTAGAAGGCAAACATATATAATCCAAAGGTGGATCTCGTGCCTCTTGGGTTCCAAGGAGTCCAAAGTTGCAAAGATAATGCAAAAAGAAAAGAAAAGACCAATTAAATATTTCATTATTAAGAAAGAAATTGAAAACAATGATAAAATATGTGAAATAAGTGGAAAGAGGCATAATTGAGTTATCCTTGGTGGATTTTCGTATCCATGAGGTTTCTAATATTAAAAGGAATGACAATGAGGAAAATAAAACGAAATATAAAGAGAAATCCTCAAAAAGAGATATTTAAATAAGAAATAAACAAGATAAGGTGCAATAAAGAATATAAATGCATCTAGAAGGATAATAAGTATCCATTAAAATGGATTTCGAAATATTAGAGTTTCTTGAGGTCCAAGGAACCCCAATGAAGAAGAAAGAAAGTATTTTATACTAAAGGAAAATACAATTTCGTGCCAATGGATTAAAAAGCAAGAATAAAGAGAATAAGAGGGATGATTTTCAAAATCCTAATATCAAAAGAAGAAGGAATATTAAAGAAATATGTGACAGAGTAAGAAACTAGCTTCTTAATGAAGGAATCACATTCCTATTAGGAAAGGGCATTGCTAATTCATGGATGGTCATCTTAGAGCGTGGATAGCCACCTCTAAATATAGGGGGAGAGCCTCTCGATCGAGTTCCAGAGAAATTCCATGAAACTCTCTCTTTTCCTTCTTCATCTTCTTCGTGCAAACCCTAGCCCTAAAGTTGATGCTTTCCCTGGAGCAACGGGGAGTTGAGGAGTCGTCTTGATGGAATCTTGGTGTTCCCCGATGACCTAAGGAAGCTCCGCCATCATCTTCTTTCTCTAACCTTCGCAAAATACCTGCATGAGGTCTGTAACCTTGCTACAGATCAAAGGCTTTGCACCCATGACACGGGTTGTCGCGGCTATGGTATGGGGCCTGGTTGAGAGCGGCGGGGGTTGGCGGAGGTAAGGAGTTGGTTTTCAGCCAACTTCGGGCTTCAAGGTGGAGGGAAACAACCCCACAGAACGCTACAGGTCGACGATGGGCTACGGTTCATGAGGTTGAAGAAGCCCAAGCCACTTTTGACAATTATACCCTCCGAGACACAAAGAAGTTGGTAGATGAGCCGGGGGTATATTAGTAACTTGGTTAGAAACTCAAACGCGAGCCATGTGGCATGCATGAGGTGACATGGTAGCTTATGGTTGGTCCAAAAAGGTATTTCTTACAAAAATCATATCTCCTTAATAGTAGCTTGGATGGATATGCATAAAATATGAAAATTGCTCAGAATAATGAGAGGAATCCAATAAAAAATATATTTAGAAGTTATTTCATCTTGCAAATCGAAAAGTAGTATAAATTATCAATTTTAATATATTAATGATTAGGAAACCCTATTTTGAGATGATTAATATATTTAGTAGGGTTTAATGGATGACTAAAGTTGGTATTAACCTATTAATGATAAAAAGGAACATTAGGAACAAAAAAGATGAACTTTGCACGTAATTGGTTTAATTTAGAGTTTCATGTGCATGAATATACTTTAATGGGCCTTGAAACCCTAATATTGGTAAATGCGACTCTTAATGGCTTTATTTATTCAAAATCGTGAATAAAGTTAAGATTTGATGATTCTAAGCTATTTTGAGTATAAAGGTTTCTAATTGTGGATAAATACCTTTAATGTAGAAATTAGGGTTTTCTAATGAATAAAGGTAGAATTAATTCATATGTGAATTAGACCATAAAGACCTACAAATTGATGATTAATGAGCAGAATGACTTTGGCATAGATTAAAAGGATAAAAATGGTAGCTTTAATGTAAAAGAGGCTTAATGGACTTAATTGATGATTAATTGTGTTGTTTCCGAAATTAAGGTTATGTGTTGTTAAATGGTGATCTTGATAACTTTCGTGGTGATTAGATGAGAAAATTAGGGTTTAAAAAGAGTAAGGGGAAGTAAAACCCTAATTCCAAATAAACCCTAAAAAGAGGTAGAAATCCTAAAAAGGAATAGAAACCTTAAGTAGCAAGATGGTTTGGATAGATTTTGATAAAAGGAATTGAATGTAATTTCAGGATTCTTGTACTTGCTTGATTGGATGTCTTGATTGATTGGATTATTCTATCTCAATTCAGCCTAACAGGTATGTGGTTAATTATGGTTAATCACAATAGTTTCCTGAGGGTTTTCCGAATGTTTCCTCGCATTGACTGCAACCTAAATAGTTGGATGTTCATACTTGCAAAATTATAAAGTCACTATGGTTATCAAAATTATAAAGAAGTGTGCATTCTCGCACATACATGCAACCGTGATGGATGATGCAAAAAGGTCAAGCCTAGGAGGGAAGACCAATGGGCACCATGAGAGGTGACCCCAGACACCAAGCTCGGGAATGAGAAGGTGGTCTATGTTGCATGACTAAAGGGCACCATGAGAGGTCACCCAAGGCACCAAGCTCAAGATTGAGAAGGTGGCCTTAAGTCAAACCCTAAAGGGGGTATTCCAGGGTTAGGGCAAAAGCGGTGGAGATTGACACATTGAAAATGTAAATTGATTTGTTAATTTACCTTGGTTGTGATAATTAGTTTGTTAGCCATATTTGTGAACTTTTGGTTGTGCCCACATACCAACATATTCCAGTATGTTGACCGACGTTTTGTTTGTCGGCGTTTTAGGTACGAGATTGAAAAGGACAAACAGTAAAGTGGCACATGCGGAATTAAATAAGAATTAAATTACAAAGGAGGATTAGTTAGAATGGACTCGTGATGCGGATAGAAGTAGATATCCCTATTTTTGGAAAAGGTATGCAAAGTTTATTTTATACCAGTTTTCAGTTTAGTTGGTAAATTTTGATAATTTTTATTGATTATTTGTCGAACCTTTGATCCTGTTAATTGAGATAATGGCTCTGACCTCTTGTTCTCCCTTAATTGGGGGTTACCAGGAGGCGGGGTCGTTACATTTGGTATCAAAGAATAGGTTCCTCATTTAATATTTAATCATTATTAAAATTTTCAAACTCTGTAGAATCCAAGGGAATTATTAGAGGATTTTCCAAAAGACAGAGGTGTCTAGAAAAGGATCACGTCTGGGGGCTGGCAAGATTTTCCTCCACACCGCTAGTCAGAATACGAGGACTCCCAGATTGTGTGATTGCCTGGCCGATGTCCTAGGATTTGACTCGAAATAAGATACCTTTAGGACTCTTTCATCTTATTCATCTCTTCTCAACTCAAAATGTTGTTAAGGACCTTAAGGATTAGGGTTTTCTCTCTTTTCCTTACCCTCTTGGGATATGGGTAAGGTCCAAGGAATCCTCCACCAAACTAATGAAAAGCATGTAATTAAGATGTCATGGACATAAGCTTAATAGATTAATCGTAAACTAAAGAATAGATACATTCTTAGGTCGTATGACATAAGTTTTCATGCCCTCAGGAGAGACCTGAGGCTAGACCCTCTTGTCAAGAGGATAAGTAAAGAAAGTTAGTCTTGGAGGTAGGGATCTCCATTACAAGTAGGGACCTGGCACATCCTCTGAGGATGATGTTAACCCTAACCCTAAGTGAAGGTTAGAGAGAAAAATGACATGATGAGTTAGATGGACATGCCTTGGATGCCAAATGAGCCATGAGAGGTTGGATGACTGAGTACCTTTGGTGACCCAACCCTGGGAAGGGTCGTGCATGTTAGAGTGAAGGATAGCTCCTTCATTAATGAGGTTAGAGAAGAACCTATGGAACCCCATGAGCTTATATGAGCATGGCATAGTAGGCACCCATAATACGTCAGTAGTGCGGGTAGTAGGTTGAAACCTTAGCCAGTAAGTATGAGGGATAGCTTATGAGATAAGCGTAAAGAGTTATAGATAACCTTGAGTAAACATAAGTTGAAAATAGGCTTCACCTAGGTAGGGGTATTCTTGTGAGCTTGATCCATCTTCATGGAGAGAGGACCTCTGGTAGTGAGGTTGTTTGTGGAGTTAGCTCTAGAGAGAGGGATCAGGACCCAAGCAAGGAGGTTGGAAGCCTAGACTCCAAGATATGAGGAAAAGTAGGGAGTTGAGGATGATGCAACCTAAGTGGATGTTTGTGGTTGCCTCATGTTTGATACCTAGGGGCTGATGATGTCTTAGTTGCCATGAGAGGAACCAAACCCTAGAGAGAGGATGAGTCTACTGGTACCTCTGTACCTATGATATAGATGAGAAGAAGGGTTCCTTAGACCTGGAGAGGTTTAGTAATAGGTTGTGAGACCTTGTACCTTGTTTGTCCTTGAAGAGGACTCAACTTTAAAAGTGTTCATCGAGTAGAATATGACAGGAAGTGCATGTCATGCCTTATACATGCTTGATACGTGGTTAAGAGGTTGAACATGCAGTTGGACACCCAAAAGTGAACCTAGGGGTTCCTAGGCCTAAGAGGGGAAGTGGTGTACCTGATGCTCATGAAAAGGTTTTAGTTTCAATAGATTGAAGCTTGGTACTTCTCATGTTTAGAGGAAAGGGAAACCCATTAAGTTTAAGGTATGTTTGATGAACCCTTCACAACTAAGCTGATGACATGGGAAGGTATGATCTTGTTGAGGATGAGAACAAGTATGACCTAGCATGGTTTAGTAGGTGTTCTATTTGTGCCTTAGTAGCTGCTGGGTTAAGCATGCTCATGTGAATATGAACCCTAAGGATGTTTGTGACCTTGTTGTCAAGAGTTGTAGTTTCCTCCCATTCTGGAAGAGGGACCCTTTGGTAGGGTGTGTACCAGTTTGTGGGTTTTGTAGAAACCTAAAGAGGTCTCATAGGATCATGAGAAGCTAAGTGAAAAGTACATGGTATGAGAAAGAACCTGTAGACCCATAGATAATCAACTCTAAGTGCATGTGGATGTGTTACCATGGAGGTTACCGGTATGGGGCCCGACCAAGGTAGGCAGGTTGCCATGACCCCTATGAAAGGATGGGAGTTAGCCATGAATGCAGAGAGAGAGATGATGAAGGCTTAGGTAAGGTTCTAAGTTGAACATGTACTATGCTAGAATCCTAAGTCTATCCTAGGGTCAGGTAGGGATAAGACCGATGGAAGTAGGAGTTGCCTAATTCCCTAGTTGCACATGACCATAGGGTCGGGAGGTAACAACTATCATTGTCTGAGGGTCGTGGGTTAGGAGATTGATCACCTTCATGAACTCATGGGACCTAGAGGGCAGATGAGCAGGGCACTCTCTAGATGCATAAGGGAAAAGGGATGAGCCCAAAAGTGTCGGCACCCTATGGACCTAGAGGTGATAACCAAGGATTGTGTAGTGACCCAAGTAGGTTTGAGGTCAGTTTTCCATGGAAGTAACTTTGATATCAAGATAATTGTGATATAGAGACATAAGTTGCACGTTTCAACTTCGATTTGAAAGTGTACTGGCAATGTGGGATGTACCATCTCTACTCTTGGAACAGGAAGAACTTTGTGTTTGGATGGCCGCCAAATGCTTATTTCCTCTTGTTATGGGAGTGAGAGATAGGACAATACGCATGCCATACACCATGGGTAAAGATGATGTGAGTTGGAACGTTGCCATGAGGAATGAGGACAGAGATGATAACGTGACCTTGTGGAGTGAATGATACATGGATAGGTACAAACGATAAGAGTATTAAGGTAATCGTGTTTTGAGAATGTTTTATCATGAACTATGTGGAATTTGCAAGTGATACAAGGTTGAGTTTGATAACCAAGAGGATGAGCTCAGAGTGTTCTGATGAAGATAGACTTAGAGTTTGAGACGAGATGATAAGTGGAATACATGGAAGTGTATGTCTTCAACATTACCTAATACCTAAGGATGTGAAGTGGTAATGGATGCTCTGGTTGAGATATAGCTATCTAGTTTGGCTAGAGACTAGAAGAGGTTGTTAGGCTAACCCTAAGTTTGGAAATAAGATAGGTTTGGCTAACCCTCAGATGCAATGATACCGATTGATCAAGTTAATGGTTGTTTGGTTAGCCAGCCTAGTCTTTGATGCAATGAAAGGATGGTGGTAGAACTTCAGATAAACTTATTTGGATAGGAAGGTAATAAAACCCTGATGAGAGTGGTTTAGGGATTCTGAGGAATCGATCTTGAGGAATCATGACAAACAGGAGATCATGATTTTAAGATCACCATACACCGTACTACGAATATAGTAAGTGACAATAGTACTTTGGATGCTTAAGACGAAGTTGCATGTAGCATGTGGCCATGCAAGCCGGGAGTGAAGGACGAACACCAGTAACCTAGTACTTTGGCATAGAGGATAAAGAGTTCTCAAGAGGGAATGGGAGTTCACCACTATGGATGTTGTGGTTAGTCTCCCCTGGACCAAGGAAGGTCAAGATACAATGTGGGTTATGGTAGATCGCCTTACCTAGATGACAAGAGAAAGAAAGAGTACTATCAAAGGGACAAATCGGGTTGAACTACGTATAAGAGAGATGAGATGGTTCAGATACACCTTGATGTGAGTTCAAAAGTTCTTGAGTATGACCTAAAGGTTCACTTCCATAAGGTGGAAGTAGGTACATGAAGAACTCGATGTTATTACCGATTATCAACCCTAACTAATGGTCAGTATGATTCAGAATAGAGGGTTTGATGAGAGCATGTGTGCTCATTCAGGGTGATACATAGAGACAATTCTTAAGATGTGATGTTAACCACCATAGCCTTTATCAGGATGCAAGAAGTTCTATAAGGAGGTTGTGTCGGTCACCACTTCATTAAGATGATTTTGGTGAAGGATGCCTCGCGAAGGTTAGAAAAAAACCACAGTGTGTGCAGATAAAGTCACTTTGATCGTGCAATGGCTGAGAGGGAGCCAGAGGCGACATGAGTCATAAGCTGATGCAAAGTAGGCTGACATGCAGTTCACTGTGGGAGAGTATGTGATGTGAAAATCCGACCCCTCTAAGCTACAACTGAGAAAGATGAGTCCCCGATATATGGATCCACTTGAGATTGATTGGTGGAGATGGTTGTGTTTAGCCTTACCCCTCAGGATAACATGATGTATAATGTGTTTCATGAGTCCAATCTAGAGCACTATGTGAGGTACCCAAGCCATGTGTTGAGCCCTGAACCTATTCAACTTTTGAGAGGCTGAAATGTCTCACCTATGAGGGTACGATATACCGAGGTAAGAAAGAACTCAGATGGAAGAATATGAGATAATGAAGGTTCTTGGGAAGCACCATGGAAAGGGTGAAGCCACATGGGAGCCCTGATGGACATAAGAAAGGCTTATCCTGTTTGTTTGTGTGCCTGGTGGAATTTTGAGGACAAAATTCCTATAAGATGGAAAAGATGTTACAACCCCAATTTTTGGGTTCATATGGTGAGAAATGTGATTTCTCATATTAAAGATATTTGAACAAATAAAGATATAATTTGTTTTGAATAAATGGATTTCGTTTACAATAGCCTTGATGATTGTTTTGTGGGCTTTACTGGCTATTGGGCCCAATAACAAGGAAAAGACAAAAGGAATTCCATTGTTAATATAAAATGGAGAAAAGAAAGGTGTAGAAACCTCTAGAAGGAAAAAATATATAATCCAAAGGTGGATTTCGTGCCTCTTGGGTTCCTTGGGTTCCAAGGAGTCCAAAGTTGCAAAGATAATGCAAAAAGAAAAGAAAAGACCAATTAAATATTTCCTTATTAAGAAAGAAATTGAAAGCAATGATAAAATATGGGAAATAAGTGGAAAGCGGCATAATTGAGTTATCCTTGGTGGATTTTCATATCCATGAGGTTTGTAATATTAAAAGGAATGAAAATGAGGAAAATAAAATGAAAGATAAAGAGAAATCCTCAAAAAGAGATATTTAAATAAGAAATAAAAAAGATAAGGTGAAATAATGAATATAAATGCATCTAGAAGGATAATAAGTATCCATTAAAAAGGATTTCGAAATATTAGAGTTTCTTGGGTCCAAGGAACCCCAATAAAGAAGAAAAAAAAGTATTTTATACTAAAGGAAAATAGAATTTCGTGCCAATGGATTAAAAAGCAAGAACAAAGAGAATAAGAGGGATGATTTTCAAAATCCTAATAGCAAAAGAAGAAGGAATATTAAAGAAATATGAGAGAGAGAGAGAAACTATCTTCTTAATGAAGGAATCACATTCCTATTAGGAAAGGGCATTGCTATTTCATGGATGGTCATCTTAGGGCATGGACAGCCACCCCTATATATAGGGGGAGAGCCTCTGGATCGAGTTCCAGAAAAATTCCACAAAACTCTCTCTTTTCCTTCTTCATCTTCTTCATGCAAACCCTAGCCGTAAAGTTGGTGCTTTTCCTAGAGCAACGGGGAGCTGATGAGTCATCTTGATGGAAGCTTGGTGTTCCCCAATGACCTAAGGAAGCTCCGCCATCGTCTTCTTGCTCTAACCTTCACACAATACCTGCATGAGGTCTGTAACCTCGATGCAGATCGCAGGCTTTGCACCCATGACACAGGCTGTCGCGGCCGTGGTATGGGGCCTGGTTGAGAGTGGCACGGGTTGGCGGAGGTAAGGAGTTGGCTTCCGGCCAACTTCGGGCTTCAAGGTGGAGGGAAACGACCCCACCGAACGCTGCAGGTCAACGGCGGGCTGCGGTTCGTGAGGTTGAAGAAGCCCCAGCCGCTTTTGATGATTCTACCCTACGAGACACAAAGAAGCTGGTAGCCAAGCTGGGGGTATATTCGTAACTTGGTTATAAACTCAAACGCGAGCCATGTTGCATGCATGAGGTGGTGTGGTAGCTTCCGGTTGCTCCAAAAAGGTATTTCTTATAAAAATCATATCTCCTTAATAATAGCTCAGATGGATATGCATAAAATATGAAAATTTCTCAGAAAAATGAGCAGAATCCAATAAAAATATATATAGAAGCTAATTCCTCTTGAAATTTGAAAAGTAGTGTAAATTATCAACTTTAAGGAATTAAAGATTAGGAAACCCTATTTTGAGATGATTAATATATTTAGTAGGGTTTAATGGATGATTAAAGTTGGTATTAACCTGTTAATGATAAAAAGGAACATTAGGAACAAAAAGGATGAACTTTGCACGTAATTGGTTTAATTTAGATTTTCGTGTGCATGGATATACTTTAATGGGCCTTGAAACCCTAATATTGGTAAATGCGACTCTTAATGGCTTTAATTATTCAAAATCATGAATAAAGTTAAGATTTGATGATTCTAAGCTATTTTGAGTATAAAGGTTTCTAATTGTGGATAAATACCTTTAATGTAGAAATTAGCATTTTCTAATGAATAAAGGTATAATTAATTCATATGTGAATTAGACCATAATGAACTACGAATTGATGATAAATGAGGATAATGACTTTGTCATAGATTAAAAGGATACAAATGGTAGCTTTAATGTAAAAGAGGCTTAATGGACTTAATTGATGATTAATTGTGTTGTTTCCGAAATTAAGGTTATGTGTTGTTAAATGGTGACCTTAATTATTTTTGTGGTGGTTAGATGAAAAAATTAGGGTTTAAAAAGAGTAAGGGGAAGTAAAACCCTAATTGCAAAATAAACCCTAAAAAGAGGTAGAAATCCTAAAAAGGAATAGAAACCTTAAGTAGCAAGATGGTTTGGATAGATTTTGATAAAAGGAATTGAATGTAATTTCAGGATTCTTGTACTTGCTTGATTGGATGTCTTGATTGATTGGACTATTCTATCTCAATTCAGCCTAACAAGTATCTGGTTAATTATGGTTAACCACAATAGTTTCCCAAGGGTTTTCTGAATGTTTCCTCACTTTGAATGCAACCTAAACAGTTGGATGTTCATACTTGCAAAATTATAAAGTCACTATGGTTATCACATTTATAAATAAGTGTGTATTCTTGCACCTACATGCCACCCTGATGGATGATGCAAAAAGGTCAAGCCTAAGAGGGAAGACCAATGGGCACCATGAGAGGTAACCCCACACACCAACCTCGGGAATAAGAAGGTGGTCTATGATGCATGACTAAAGGGAACCATGAGAGGTGACCCTAGGCACCAAGCTCTGGATTGAGAAGGTGTCCTTAAGTCAAACCCTAAGGAGGGTATTCCAGGGTTAGGGAAAAAGTGGTGGAGATTGACACATTGAAAATGTAAATTGATTTGTTAATTTACCTTGGTTGTGATAATTAGTTGTTAGCCATATTTGTGAACTTTTGGTTGTCCCCACATACCAACATATTCTGGTATGCTGAACAACATTTTGTTTGTCGGTGTTTTAGGTACAAGATTGAAAAGGACAAATAGGAAAGTGGCACATGTGGAATTAAATAAGAATCAAATTACAAAGGAGGATTAGTTAGAATGGACTCCTGATACGGATAGAAGTAGATATCCCTATTTTTGGAAAAGGTATGCAAAGTTTTATTTTATACCAGTTTTTAGTTTAGTTAGTAAAATTTGATAATTGTTATTGATTATTTGTCAAACCTTTGATCCTGTTAATTGAGATAATGGCTCTGACCTCTTGGTCTCCCTTAATTGGGGGTTACCGGGAGGCGGGGTTGTTATAGAGGTTGTATTCGAGTGGTTTGATGTGGTTGGGTTGATCGTGGAATTTAGATTTAGAGCTTGTTCCAAGAGTACAAGAGGTCAGATAACCACTAATGAAAGATTTGATTAATCAATGTCTCACTAATATGAATCCTATTTTGACTAGTGGAATATTTCATCTAACTAAAATTAGTTTTTCTTGTGAGATGTTGATGTGGACATTAATTGCATTAGCAAGACGGGTTAATTCCCATGGATATTTTTCTCAGCATCCAAGGAAGACAAGACCTGGAGGATATATTGAGCCTATTTCACATTGATATTGTTGAGAAGGAAATAGATAACCATGACTATATTTAGAAATGTATGTTTGATTTTTCTTTAAGTGGACATTGCATTTCATAATGAGGTCTATCATCCTTTCCTTTAGGCCTATGACAAAGTTGGGAAAGGTGGATCTTTTGGTGTAGGAGTATCTAGGTAGCTTGAGAGACATATGGATAAATATTGTTGTGTCTATAAGGGTCTATGAGAACAATGGTTTTAGCATAAACATTCTAGTTTTTAATATCGATTGATGTACTTGGTTGGCCTTCCTTCATAAATTTGAAACCAAGTTATGACAACCATAGATAATAAACCAACTACATATTTTCTGGGGATACTTAGGTGGAGTAGTTTCATGTCAAATTTACATAGAAATTCCCTACTACCTATTTTCCCCATAGATGGCTATGGTAAACTAGAAAACCATCACTCTTGCACATTTGTGACAGAGAAAATATGGAATGTATCCAATAAGATACAAATTACACTTTTGTCAAATATTATCTATTTCTCTCATTTGCGGACGTGAAGCTTCATATCTATAAACTAATCACACTACATGTGATTCTCACAAATGTACGATGTCAAACATAGTGGAGTCTATTCGTTCAGTGGATATTGGTAAGAACCAAAAAATGTCATTGACATTGTATTACATACTTTGATATAAGGATAAAATGATTTAAACAATAAGCTATGACAAGATGTTAAGTAAGAAAAGTAGTAAGAAAGAGTAGATAGATTGATTTGAAATCCATAATGGTCCATGGTGATTTGGAGGCAAACAACTAGATCACAACCTTCTGCTTCCTTATTCATCCTTTGTTTCATTAGTGATAATCACCAATAAAGAAATCAAAATCTTATGACTCAACTACCAAGGTCACCCTTACTCAATTATTTAATGTGTTCAAGTAATGACATGTATATTTATTGAAAACCAACTATATAACACCTCAAATTTACACACATTCACATGAAAGGAAGAATCAATGCATGACTAATTATATTGTCAGGGTATCATATATCTTGAATATAATGCATAAGAAATAATTGGAAGTGTAACCAACTCAAGATCATGGTGTAATTCTCATTCTCAAGAAGTATACATAAAAGGAACTTAATACAAACTTATTTCATTGTTCAAAAATATACAAATAAACCAACTAGACTCAATGGATAAAAGAAAACTTCAATGGATAGTGGCACCCCACTAGGGTATTCTTAGTCTTTCATTTTGTCCTTCATGTTCTTTGCATAATATACTAATCCTCCGCTATTATTCTCCTATAGACACCTTATTCCCAACCATTCATTAGAAAAACAACATTATTAAGAGGCATGCACCCAAAAGATATATAATAACTAGAAAAAGAAAAATCTATACATTATTCTTAAATATTTTGCGTGAAGGATAACATGAAAATCCATAGAAAAAAATTAAACATAAAAATATGATCTAACTTTAGGATTAGTCTGTATCTTGTAAGACTTGTAATTTGGTGCATGTGTCTCACGACTTGCACTCTTATGCTTGGGTCATATATCAGAGCTGGCATACTCTCCAGTGCCTAGGCCTCATGACTTGAATAGAGGACCTGGGTCATGTCTCTTGAGTTGACCTGCACTAAGGGACTTGGTTGAATCTCTTGAATTTACCTACACTAAGGATTTTAGTCATATCTCTTAAGAGAAATCAGGGCGTATGAATAACACAGCGGAAACAAAATTTGAAGCCTTATTCCCCAGGATAGTTAGATCGCGTCAACAATAACGTATCTGGGAAGGAAAGGTTTGCATGGTTATACCTTGTCCAGGAACAAGTCCAACAACATTACCCTTGCAGCAGATGCTTCTTCTTCAGGTAGCAACACGCTCCTTCAGCAGCAACAACACTCGAACAATTTTCTCCACCAATTTCCTAGTACAATACAACAGACAACGGTTGATGATGTCCTCCTAGTGGCATACAACAACCTCCCTCCTCTAGAGTAGTCCATGCGGACCACCGAGAACTCCATGTTGTGCTAACAGAGCCAACATGAAGAATTTGTCCCCTTCTATCAGTGTACTAGTCACCAAAATGCTCTCTCACAACTGATATTAGTTGTTCTCTCCCTCGCTATCCCTCCCTTTAGTGGGTAGGACTTGCTCAGGCTCTCTATTGGTTACCATAACTAGAGAAGACAACAATTTTCAGAGCAACTAATTCTCAATTGTGTGTGTTGGGAAGCCCCCAATACCTCTCTATTTATAGTAGATGCCAGGTTCAGGTTTCCCAGCCTGTGTGGGAGTAGAAGGGTTTGGAATCCTAAATTTTCTAGAACTTGCACAGTGTGAAACCGTTCTTTTGCACACCCAAACAATCATCTTGTACACCCAAACTGTCGTTTGGTGAGTGAAATGGTCATTTCACATAGCGAACCATTTGTTTTGCAAGTTTCCTATTCTTAATCAAATTGGTATTCAATTCCTGATTAATGCCAAACATGACATCAACATCAATCCTTGTTCCAATCAAATTGGCAACTGATTTGGGCGACCCAGAGGGTGAACCAATCGTCTCACATAGTGAAACAATCGTTTAACATTGTGAGAAAATCATTTCATAAGTGAGATGGTCTTTTCACTTGTCTAGTTCAGGCAAAGTTCATTCAATATTTATTCCAGTTGACCAGACACTCCATGCAATTAGTATAACTCTTGAACTGGTCAGTTTAGATTCTAGTCAATCAATTTTGAACCTCAATTGTTTAATTGAATACCTAAACACCTTAATTATTCAATCTAAATATCACTCATGAATATACTCCTTCAATCCAAGTGTATCCTCTGTGTGTGACACTATAGGTCCAAAATCACGTTGGTAGTAAATGTCCATAACCAATTATGACATCACGTGCAAAGAGTGGTGCCTAGTCACACATCATTTCTACCAAAGTAATTCAGGAAGTTGGAGAACAACTTCAACCTATGATTCGTGATTAGTGTTACCGTGATTGTATAGTTCCTTTGTATTTGATATCCGGATTGAACTCGAGGCATGGAATCATCATTCTCTGAATGATCAATCCATGTTCCTTGAACTAGAGCAGATTGTCTTAGATGCATGTGAGTTCACATATGACATATTGAATCACATGAGTAAGGTCGTACATTTCTCAGTCTGGCTTATCAAGATGCCTTGGATATCAATATCATGTAGGAGGGGTGAATCTCATCTACATCATTCACACACAGTCCCCATGTGTCACACCTACCCAATCATCACCATTATGACAATCCTTATTCAGAGTTACTAGTAGTTTGATGATGCCAAAGTATACCAAATGACATGTGATGAATGTAGTGACTTCAGGTCTAAGAACCAAATCACCACTACCACAACGAGAGATGATTTTGACTACCATTACATGGTCTCCATGTATCACTCTCATGGTGGGTCTATCCAATACATTGTTCTCTAACATGTACCTATGTGCTTGACTTGATATCACATATCCTGACGAATGAGATTATGTCATCAATCAACACACACTCTAGTCTTATGTATTGCTATTGTCTATTTTTCTTCCACAATAATATTCGACTAGGGACATAGCAAGAATGTATGTACTCTAGACATTTGCATGATCTCGTTTTTCAAGTCACGCACTTGAAGAAATAAGACATTGATTAACATCATTCTTTTGACATCAACAATGTTTGTGTCATCATCTCATGACTGAGACAAACATAATAAAAAAATTATCTTTATTATTATCAAATTAGGTATCTAATGTCACACTCCAATCATCATATGATTGGCTTACTAGTCATACATACCAACAGACTCCAACTTGCAATTAGAGCCAATCACATATAAATCTTATTGCAAGTGATCTTAACATGTCCATCATGTTTCTACTATGCAAGCACTTTTTCTAGCAGGTGTAGAAACATTTGCTTCGATTCGGTATCATGCATGTTTCACATCTCCTCATTGTATGACTTTGCATAGGAAGTGTTGTAGTATGATATCTGAGATTCCCAACCTAACCAATAGCTCCATTTTTGTCATCAATATTTCTATGTCAATGGTTATAACCTCACACAAGTTCACCCATATGAACTTCTTGATCCATACAATATTGTCTTATGTTCCCATAACACAAAGATACTTGGCTTCTTCTGTAGATATAAACAATTGTGTTAAACTTATAACACTTTGCAACTTATAGTTATTTTTTATGTTTAAACATAAACATATATTTTGATCATTAATTTGTCATTTTGGAAACTTGCATCGGTGTAACCCTTTACACACAACTCTTCCTTATTACCATAGCCAAAGAACTGATCCTTTTAGTGCATTACAAGCACCTAAGGATGTTATTTATGGTAGTCCAGTGACTCTCACCGACATCTAACATATACCCTCTCATCATGTCCAATACATATGAGAATGCTAGATAGGCATATATATATATATATATATATATATATATATATATATATATATATATATATATATATATATATATATATATCCTCCCATCATGTGCAATACATATGAGATAATTAGATGTTCTCTCATCATGTGCAATACATACAAGATAACTGGTTATTCTCTCATCATGTCCCATACATACAAGATAATGGGGTACATAACATTGCATTCAAGATAGATCCAATTGTGAATGCATATGGAATCTATCCATGTGTTCATGTTCTTCACAACAATTGGGACAATAGGCTTCTGAGAGACTAACTCCATGGAACATGGAAAAGTTTTTATTTATTGAGTTTGGCATGTTGAACCCTTCAACACCTTGCCAATGTATGTGCTCTTTCTTAGTTCAGCAAGCTTTCTATATCTATCTTTATGGATCTCAATTCCTACCACATAGGATGCTTCTCCTAAACCCTTCCTAGAGAAGGTACTTTCCTTGCCAGGTTTTAACATTTATAGGATAAGCACATTATTCCTACTCATTATGTGGAATATAAATATGCTCCCACTAAATATTTTGTAATTACATATTTCATCTTCATTTTGACTCAAGTCATACCCTTTGAATGTCTTGTCAAATAGAAGACTCCAACTCTAAGATGCTTGCTTCAATCCTCAGATTGACCTTTGTAGCTTATAGACTTTATTTGAATTATTGGATGTATAAAACCTTTAGGTCGTGTCACATAGACATCCTTATAATTATTCCAATAAAGGAATGTGGTTTTAACATCAATATGCCAAATCTCACTAGTCATAATACACTGCAACAACAAGCATTATCTCGATAAATTTAACCATGGTAACTGGTGAAAGACTTCATCATGTTCAACACCTTGAACTTGCTTGAAACCCTTTGCAACCAATCTACCCTTCCATGTTGGTCTTCTTCCTAAAGGCCCAAATGCACTATACAAGTTTTACCCCTTCAGGTGGATCCACCAAGGACATATGGAATTGCCATGAAAGATCCCATCTTTTAAAATGAAACATACATTTATTCTTGTCTATAGAAGACACATGATGTTTTAATTAATGGTCGATGCATAATAGCAATTCACTAATTCTACTATATGCGCATGAATGATAGATTCCAACTGTAGTGGCAGCAACTATCGCTCCTTATAGTTGTATTTTATTTATTATCTGGTCATGAAGTAGAGATCTCTATATCTTTCTACTTCCTTTGTTCCTTTAAGTGAAAGGACATATTCCTTATTCACTTACCCTTCTCCTTATATTGGGTGATGAAGACTTGGACTTTAGCTTAGCCTTATAACACTTCTTGTCCTTGCTTTGCCTTTGGAATCACTCATGTAGATCACCATCACAGATTTATCCTTCTTCATTCTGACTTTGGCATCAACATGCCAAGTAGTTTTGACAACAATTTATCCAAGTTACTCAAGTATTAACATTTGATAAACTAGTTGTATGATTCACACAACAATTTGTAGAATCATATCCATGGTCAACTCTTGACCTAAGAGAAATACCAGTTACTCCACATGCCCAATAATATTTAGCATATGATGATCTATTGAATCTCCCACTATCAGTTTGCACTCAAATAATGTTGTTGAAACATTGTACCTTACTTGCTTTACATGATTCTTAATATGTGTTACCATATCAATAATGTTCATGTTTTCATGTTGTTCATGCAACTCATATTTCATACAACATAGCATAAGGTACTCAATGTCTATGACATCATTGGCATGCTTCAAGTAAGCACCCATTTCATCCTTAAGTACATTTGAAGCGAGTTGCTCTGGCTCTGGTCTTTCAAGGATGCAGAGAATTCGCTCATGATTGAGAACACTTGTCAAAAATCCTTAACAAGACATGGAACTTTATCCCATTTTGTCCTTTCTCAAGGACTAATCGTAATGTGAACATGTTTATTTTTGACATTATATTCTACAAAGAAAAATTGCAACTTAAAAAAAAATGATTTGTTTGATTTGATAAGTTAACAATATTAATTAGGCCTTTAATTAATTATTGACCCACTATTTTGTTCAAATGGATAACCCTCATGTATCAATTCAAAAAATTGCAACATACAGTCTTCTAGCGGCCAAGATCCAAAACAATTCAACTGTCACCCAATCAATACGCCTACGCCAATAGTCATTTATTAAGGTAGACAACTTTAGCCAACTCCATCATATGCAATTCTTGGATAGATGATATGTGCAACTCTTTGACATAGTCATATGCATGCCTCTAGTGCTTAATCTCATTAAGACCACACAATTAAGCCTGACCCAAAAGCCAACACGATAGATCATGCATCCTGCTTTGGAAGAACCTACGTATTTACCATCACACTTCCACGAGATAGATGGCGCACCACCCTTGGGGTGCCCACGCTTAGTCGATCAAGCTTTTTGTGCGTGCTACTAATGGAAGGCATCTAAGACTTAATATTTTATTGAGGGATTTTATATATAAATACATATACATATCCAATAACCACATACTCATTGCACGCATCATATACATGATATAACCACAATGACAACATGCAATTATTAAAACACACAAGCGATGGTTATCGCCATTCTAATGTAATTTCTTGGAACCACAAGGAATTAATACCATATAAGGTCCACATCATATGCACCCTATTATTGATAAAGATTTGTGCTCAAAACAATATGTGTTGATCGATTCAACTCTTGAACCAGTCGGCTCGCTGCCTAGTTGCTCAGTTGGGCTCTTGAAATAGTCATCTAGTTCTCGAGCACAAGTGCCTTCTGGAATCCTCTAGAAGATTAGTTGAGCCACCAATCAATTTATTCATCCTCCTATCTTTTGGCCTCCTCAATCCTTTAGTCGATCGAGTCATCTCACCAACTGGCCATTTTTCCTTATGTGCATATAGTCATCTTAAATAAAAAAAAAATTAAAACTATCCAATTTCTTATTAAATTGTAAAATAGAAAACCTAGTGTTACATTTGAGGGGAAATAGGGAGAAGAGCATTAATTTACATTTGGAAAGGAGAGAGAGGCTGAGTATGCAGACCGAGTAATAATAGGAATAAATAACCACAACCATGCACACACATATCTAGGGTTATTCACTACAACCATGCTTCACATTCATCATCAAAAGTGAGTTTAGGCTGACACGTGTATACATTATACATTATATATATATATATATATATATATATATATATATATATATATATATATATATATATATATATATATATGAGTGCGTTTTCATTGCCCGCGCGGGTACTGTAGCGCGGCTACCCATTTCCGAAGACGTGGTGGCAGTATCGTAAATAAACCAAAAAAAATCAAGGGCGCGCGACTTACAAAAGAAGCACATTCCCGACTGATTCTCCGCCAGAGATTCCCAAAATCTGTCGTCTTCCTGCTCCAGAACTCCCGAATTCATCCGCATTCCCAAAATCCCCAACCCCAACAGCCGAATTCTTCGGCCTCTGGTCTGTACTTGCGCTGCTGTGTGTGGAGTTCTTCTCCGTTGCAGCATTCACCACAGTTTCTGCCGCAACTGCATTTGCCAGTCTCTGCCGCTGAGATCAAAATGGGGAAAACAAAGGTAAAAGCAAAGAAGGCGATAGGAAAGGGAAGTACAAAGATAACGGAAAGTGAAGATTTGTTGACCAAGCACTATGAATATTTGTCCAAAATGGTAGAAGAAGTAGCTACAACCATACTACAAGGAGATGAAACGGGGAAGAGTATTGAAGAGTACAGCGAACATGCTATGCCGAGATAAGATAAGAAAGTTAAGAAGAAGAAATACAACTTCGAGACAACTGACACTCTCCAGAAGACTGTTGGAGATGACAACACATCAGGGGAGAAACCAGCCGATGAGGTTACTGAGATACAATTGGATGCAATGCATGAAAAGACTGAAGAGCCAGAAACTGACAACACATCAGGGGAGAAACCAGCCGATGAGGTTACTGATATACAATTGGATGTAGTGCATGAAGAGATTGAAGAGCCAGAAACTGAAAACAAAACTGGGGAGAAACAAGTCCATGACGTTACTGACAAACAATTGGTTGTAGTGCATGAAGAGACTGAAGAGCAAGACACAGAAGATGTTGAAGAAGTTGAACAAGATGAAGCAGAAGATCACAAAAGAAACCAGAATAAGACTTTGGAACAAAAAACCAAGCAAAAAGGAAAAGCAAAAAATGCAGAAGAAGGTAATATTGATTATTTTTACACTTATATACGAATGTAATTATCCTGAAACGGTGCTGACAATAGAGTAACTTTGATCACAGTAATTATCCTGGAAAGTAACCTTGATCCGATAAAAGTAACTAGATGAATCAACAAGTAACTATATCGACATGAAAGTAACTATGTGGTTCAAAAAGTAACTATTATACATCAAACAGTAACTTTGATCCAAGGAACGTAACTAAAGTAACTGGAAAGTAACCTTGATCTGATAAAAGTAACTAGATGAAACAAAAAAGTAACTATATCGACATGAAAGTAACTCTCTAGATCAAAAAGTAACTGTTATACATCAAACAGTAACTTTGATCCAAGGAACGCAACTAAAGTAACTGGAAAGTAACCTTGATCCGATAAAAGTAACTAGATGAATCAACAAGTAACTATATTGACATGAAAGTAACTATGTGGTTCAAAAAGTAACTTTTATACATCAAACAGTAACTTTACCTTGATCCGATAAAAGTAACTAGATGAAACAAAAAAGTAACTATATCGACATGAAAGTAACTCTCTGGATCAAAAAGTAACTGTTATACATCAAACAGTAACTTTGATCCAAGGAACGCAACTAAAGTAACTGGAAAGTAACCTTGATCCAATAAAAGTAACTAGATGAATCAACAAGTAACTATATCGACATGAAAGTAACTATGTGGTTCAAAGAGTAACTGCTACAGATCAAACAATAACTTTGATCCAAGAAAGCTAAACCGCATTTGCAAATGTGATATTGTACTATGTAACTCTGAATAATTAATAGTAACTCTGAAAGTTAAAAAGTAACTACCTGAAAACAAGAGTAGGTGTAACGGATAGAAGATAACATGTTGAACTGAAAAAGTAACACTGAAATCTAAAAAGTAACTAGACAAATTAACACAAACTTTTTCATATATATGCAGGTACAGGAAAGCTTTTCCATAGATGCTACATAAAAGGTTACAACAGCATACAAAACAGCATGTCGTATAGCACTGATCAAATGAGGATCATGAAGTCAACTGCATTTGCAAATCTGATAGCCATGCCTCATCTTACTGTAGATGTAACTCTTTTAGAAGATCTGATAGAGAGATATGTGGAAGACGACAAGTTCATGTTAGCACCAGGTTTTGAGGCGAGGATGACTGTAGAAGATGTAGGAGTGATACTAGGTTTGCCTAGTAAAGGTATTGATATAGTTCCACGAAAGCAATCACAGATTGTAAGAAAAATATGGGAGGATTTTGCTAAAGCAACAAGAGGAAAAGATACAGTTGGTGAAAGTAGTAAGAAAATAAAAGAGAAGTATGTGTTACACAAGGAGAACTTGAGTAAACTCTGGCAGGAATTTGCAAATAATGACTCTGAAGAAAACTACCAAAATATGTGTCGTGCATGGATGTTGCACTTGTTAGCAACATTCCTTTTACCGGACACTAGCTATTGTGCCCCTATTTACCTTCTACATTATTTGGATGATGTAACTGCTACAGGGCAGTTAAACTGGGAAAAATTAGTGCACGGGAGCATATTCAAGAAAATGAAAGTTATAAGTGAGAATATAAGGATGAGGAGAAGAGGGAAAACAAGCAAAAGAACACTCTACACAACTGGATGTGTAATGTGATTGTGTGTAAGTGACACATTTCATAGTTACTTTGGTTACATTAAACATCCATATATGAACATTTAAAACACTGATTTATACTTTTCTTGTCAACACAGGTCTGGGCTTATGAGTTAACAGGGATAGCAGAGCCTACATTCTTTGAAGCAAAACCACGAACAAAAAGATGGGCAACTCCTGTTAAGATGGTGAAAGATTTGAAAATTTTGGACAATGACAATGTAAGAATCAGTGTGGGTAAAGTGAAAATAAATATGCCAAATAATATAAAAGCTTTATAATAAATTGATAACTTTTGTGCACAGGTTTCTGCAGTGTTGAAGAAGGATGACAATGATGATTGGGAAGCTGCAAAGGCAGTGAAAGATTTGCCTTATTATCTCACAGCAAATAAAGCCAAGAGCAAGGTAGTTAGTAAGAAGATACTTACATCATATAACACAAGCAGAGAAGTCTCAGGAAGCTTAGAGAATAGAATATTGATCCTTGAGGACGAGCTGAGACTGCAGAAGGAAACATGCAATAGAATTGCAGTAGAAGCTTTTACTGCTCTAAGAGTAGAAAACAAGCAGTTGAAGAGAAGACTTGAGGAAGTTGAATATGAAAATAAATTGCTAAGGATCCAAGCTGACAATTACAAGTGTTCACAATCTGTAGCTACACCAACTCCCAATTTCATTGAGAATGAAAGTTGGCATTCATGTGATCTGAAGAAAAAGTTGTTGGAAATGGACCAACATGGACCTACACAAGAAAGACCAAGATTGAGCAAACTTAAACTAAGGAGAAAGTTAGTGGAGAAAATGACAGAAAATGTACCACAAGATTCAAAGAAAGTAGAAGAAGTTCCATCTAAAGAAACCAAAGAACCAGCACAACATGAAATGGAAAAAGATCCATCTAAAGAAGATCCAACTAAAGAAAAAAACACAGAAGAAAAAGAACAACTAGCAGATGCAACAGAGCTCATAGAAGATGGAATGGAAAGCATAATGATGGATATAGACAATGAAGTTGGAGTGAATGAGAAGTATGTAAATTTTGGTGAAGTTGAGATGAAAACAACTAAAATGTTGAGAAAGAGGAAGGGGAAGATGCAGACGGTCATTGGGAGCATAGGGGAAAATATCAAGATAAGGAGGCATGCACAGGTAAAATTTGTTTAGTAATGGTGCTCGTTCCATCAATGAAGCAACAGTCTGAACTAAAAAGTAGAATATGTCATCCATAAAGTAACTATGTTAATATAAAAAGTAACTATGATAATGATAGACTAATATTATGGAATGTAAAGCAATTTTATGGACTAAACAGTAGAGTAACTGCAATAAAATATGTCTTTTACATAGACTACTAACCAAAATTTGTACTTCAAAAATAGAAAAAGAATTCGACATTCATAGGATTCGAGCACTTTAGACCAAAGGAGATGCAAGAGGATGTGAAAGAATTTATTGACAACATTGATGAAGTGTAAGTAGATACTTTTTAAAGTTCTATCAGTCACATGTTTATTATGAATTACTTGATCAATCCATAAATTTCTGTCTCACATCTTCAGTGTGAATTCTTTTGAAAAAAAAATAAAAATGCACAGGTCAAGAAGAGAATGGATTTTTGGAAAGAACGCATGGTGCACGGGAAAGGACTTATCAGCTCTGTTGTTTAAGGATAAGATGATGCAGTCACCTGTAAGTAATGGAATATTAAACATTTATTAAGAAATTATAGATTGCTAATTGATGCTTGTGCATTTTCAGATAATGGATTGCTTTGTACAAATGTTGAAAAAGACAACAAGCAGAAAGAGGAAGAAGGGACTGCTTTCATGGCATTTCTTAAGCACTTATGTTCCGGTAAGACAAATAGGCTATCACACTAGATTACATTTATCACAAAAAGGCCACTAAAGCTTGCAGAAAAGTAATTCACAAATTTGTTTTTACAGCAAAAGCTAAACATGATGGCGGATGAGATAACAATCAAAGAGATTGATATGCTGCAACCACTCTTCAATGTACCTGACAAGGAATTCATGACAATGGACTCTGTGATTACAATACTTAACAATGACAATCATTGGCATTTGCTAGAAGCACGTTTTAGGGATGGGGTGCACAGGTCTTATATCTCAATGTCAGGAAGTTTAAAATCTGAGAGAGAAGTGAATAGATGGGTAAGGAACAAAAAAGAAAAACTATTAGAAAACAGTTGAATGAACTAGTGTAGATTACATTATACTTATGAATGTTATGTTGTGCATGCAGGTGGGGTTCGTTCATGAATTCTTCAGGGGGGTGCCTGAGCGTGGAAGTAAAATGTCTCAATGGCCAATAGAGTACCTTGATTTCCCCCAGCAAGAAGATGATGATATTGACTGTGGAGTCTATGTTATGAAATATCTAGAATGCTTAGTGAATGGGAAGGAAATGAACTTCACAAGCAAAGACATCCCTGCAATAAGGGCAGAGATCTTCCAAACAATGATGAAGAAGGGGAGACTGCAGCCAGTTGAAGAACATACTAGAGATCAACAAGAGAGCAAAGAAGGAGCAGGTGACAAGCATAACAAAGAAAAAGAAGAAGATGTTGTGCCAAGTCTGAATGCTTGGCTCAAGTCAGATTAAAAAGAACTCTAATACATATGTAAATGGTTATGGTTATGGTTATGTTTTGTAAATGGTTAACTGAAGTAAACTCTGCAACCAGTACTATATGTAAATGGTTATGGTTATGTTTTGTTACTTTTTGTTTGACATTTGAGCCTACAGGTTCATCAGTTATATGTGTATATGGTTATGGAATGCAAGGCTTATGTTACAGAATCTGAAGTAAACTCTGTAAAGTTGTTTTAATGATAATTACTGTGATCAGCAGGTTCTCATTGCATGAGTGTAGTAACTATCTTCTGAACTTAAAAGTAAATATGTATCCTGAAAAGTAACTTTGATCCAAGAAAAGTAACTAGATGAACTAACAAGTAACTATATTGACATGAAAGTAACTCTCTGGATCAAAAAGTAACTCGTTAAACAAAAAAGTAATTTCTGTGATGTATAACGTAACTCTCTGGATGAAAAAGTAACTCGTTAGACAAAAAAGTAATTGTTGTGATGTATAACGTAACCTCTGGATCAAAAAGTAACTCGTTAAACAAAAAAGTAATTTCTGTGATGTATAACGTAACTCTCTGGATCAAAAAGTAACTCGTTTGACAAAAAAGTAATTTCAGTGATGTATAACGTAACTCTCTGGATGAAAAAGTAACTCGTTTGACAAAGAAGTAACCTGTGAGATGTATAACGTAACTCTCTGGATGAAAAAGTAACTCGTTTGACAAAGAAGTAACCTGTGTGATGTATAACGTAACTTATTGAATCGGGAAAGTAAGTCGTCCAGCAAAAAAGTAACTAAAAAGTAAATATGTAAAACAAAAAGTAACTCCCTGAGAAAGAAACTAACTCAATGAACTAACAACTAACTATATCGACATGAAAGTAACTCTCTGGATGAAAAAGTAACTCTATTGACAAAGAAGTAACATGTGTGATGTATAACGTAACTTATTAAATGGGGAAAGTAACTCATCCAACAATAAAGTAACTTATGCGATATATAACCTAACTTATTGAATCGGGAAAGTAACTCAGCAAACGAAAAAGTAACTATGTAAACACCAACAAAAGTAACCTTCGAAAATCTGTAACTTATCAAAAACAGTAGGATGTCTGCAAACTCTACTGTGCATCTTTGCAACACCAAGAAAAGTAACTCGTTAGAAAATCTGTAACTTATCAAAAACAGTAGAAAATCTGCATAACTTATCAAAAACAGTAGAATGTCTACAGACTCTAGTGTGCATCTGTGCAAAGATAAGTCCTTACAAAACGGAACACAGATCACTGCTACCCTCATTCCGCCCTTTCACCAAGAGCTCTCATTTCGCCCTTTCATCCAGTGCTCTCATTTCTTTGCAGCACCATCAAGAACAACCTACCTTCTTCAAAGCCAAATTCTTCACAAACTACCTTCTTCACAGCCTACCATGGAGCCTTTCATCCAGCCCATCGACTACACCATTGACGACAAGACAATAGAAACCATTCAACTTCCTATAGAATGGAACCATCTCCATTTACACATCAATCCAGGCAAGACCACCTTCCTAATCGGAAACCAGTCTTTCCAGATCACCCTTATGCAGAACAAAAACGGGTCACTTTCAACTGCTAAGGGCTGGAAAAGGATGATCACATAGCTCAGTCTTCGCAAAGGTTGGATCATCTACCTCAAGCCAAATGATCACCAGACCATCACAGCATGGATCACAGATAAGTACTTAGAAACACCAACTGAGCTTATTCCACTCTTCAGAATGCCTGGAGACGAAGTATACTCTGGATCGGAGGACTCTGCAGATCAGCTCTTCGTTAGGGACATATACCAAGCAGCACCGGGATCAACTGTGAATCCCATTCAGGTTGACTCATCCACAACATCAGACAACTCAACATCTACATCTGCAGGAGACACTACTTCTTCTTCTGTCCAACATTCCGTTCACAAATAGAAGTCTGAATGCATGAAAGAATAGCAACTTTGATGTTCAGCAAAGTAACCTTCGCAGAAGGCAGATCAGCTGTTTATGATTATGGTTTGTTACTTTTTGTTTGACATTAGAACATATGGGTTCATCAGTTTTGTGGGTATATAATTATGTTTTGTTTCTTTGTGTTTGGCATTTGGACACTATCAGTTTGATATTAGTTGAATGTTCGCATAACTTTAGCTGGCTGTTGTTGTTATGTTGTGTTTGGCATTTGGACACTCAGTTATAGTACATCAGTAACTCTGTGTTACAAAAAGTAAATGCTACACATCAAACAGTAATTTTGATTCAAGAAAGGTAACTATATGAACTAACAAATAACTATATCGACATGAAAGTAACTTTGTGGTTCAAAGAATAACTGCTGCAGAACAAACAGTAACTTTGATCCAAGAAGAGTAACTAGATGAACTAACAAGTAACTATATCGACATGAAAGTAACTCTGTGGTTCAAAAAGTAACTGGTACAGATCAAACAGTAACTTTGATCCAAGAAGAGTAACTAGATGAACTAACAAGTAACTATATCGACATGAAAGTAACTCTGTGGTTCAAAGAGTAACTGCTACAGATCAAATCTCCCAGATATGCCCGTTCTCCAGTGCGGTCGTGGTATTATCAAGGATGAAGATAATAAAGATTCGTATTTCTATTTATAAAATAATTCAATTACATCAGAATCAGGGAAGTAACTGGTGCACACAAAACGTAACCGGTGCACACAAAAAGTAACTGGTGCACATAAAACGTAACCGGTGCACACAAAAAGTAACTGGTGCACACAAAAAGTAACTGGTGCACACAAAACGTAACTGGTGCACACAAAAAGTAACTGGTACACACAAAAAGTAACTGGTGCACACAAAACGTAACTGGTGCACACAAAACATTTGATTTAGATACAAATAGTAACTCTGAGCTGCAAAAAGTAACCTTCCAAAATACAAGTAAGTTATTGATTTAGGAATAACATATCACACAACAAACAAATTTTGGATGATCTTTATAAAAGATTTAAATTGGATACAATTGAAGCTACACAATACATCTTGGCCATTGCAATTACATCAGAATTTGACATGTCTCACCCACTAAACAATTGGGTACCATTATATTCAAATATCAATTACAACTGTCACACAGTACATCTTGGCCATTACAATTACATCAGAATTTGACATGACTCACACACTAAACAATTGGATACCATTATAGTAAAACTACTGAATAAATCAACTTCAATAACAACATTGTCAGCAGTAGCAGAAAATTCGCAGCTTCATGAAGCACAACAGGAAGACCACAACAGACCACAGCAGTAGTAGCATCAAATCTGCAACTTCAGTAAGCCATACGACCCACAGCAAACCACATAAGATGAATTCAAACAAACACCTATTTCTTTAATGGGCAGTTTCTGTTGTCATGGTTAACACCATATTGTAAACAATTCTTGCACTGTCTCGTTTTAGATAGATAAATTTCAACTCCAGATTTAATCCGCACATCAGTAGATTTAGGTCTACCTTTAGTTTTACAGACACTGGGAATATGGACCTTGACAGCAGAAGAAGAAGCTGTATTCAAACCAGTTACACCAACATCATCAACATCTAATTCCAACAGCTCCTTTCACAAAGCAATGAGTTTTTCAAGACACATATCTATAGCGTTGTTCCTACACGCTATATTAACAATTGAATTGCAAGCAGATACCAACTGCAGTCTCTTCCCAGTGGATAGTTGCATGATAGACGATTTGCTGAAAATCAAAGGATGATCTCTATATCCTTTAGTCCACCTCTTCAGTATATATGGCTCAGGAAGATTGCAAAAATCACGACTCTTTAGATAAGCAAGTATGTGTCTACATGGAATTCCTTTGAATTCTAACATGAAACAATTGCATGATACCATACCAATGGATGAGTCTTTCTTCAAAAGACGAGGAGAACAAGAACCACCAAGATGATATACCTCAAACTCAACATCATCAGAAGTTTCTTTTACATTATATACCATACTTTGATGAACTTCAGCTTGAAAGATCTTAAAAATTTCCTTGGTGTATATACCTCTCATTTGCTCCTCCAAAGGCCATACTGATGACTAAGGAAGATTGCTGTAATCATCATCAAAATCTTTGAAATTTTCAATCTCCCGCACATGAGAGTAGGCAGTCTCTAAGCAACATACAAGTTCAAAAAGCATTTTCCTACTGTTGACATGACTTCGAATGAAAGCATTCAAGCTCTCACTTCTTTGTGTTGTCCTCATACCAGCAAAGAAAGAATCCTGCATAAAACATGGGACCCAATCCCACCGCATAGCATACATATCAGAAAGCCAACTAATATGTAATAGGTCATTCTCTTCAACTACATAATTCCACCTCTCTTCAAATGTGTCTATATCGTCTGTATTCCATACACAATCATTCAAAGAGCTAATAATCCAATCCTTGTTTGGAACACCGCCAAGCTTAGATAGAAGCTTTTGTAGGATGTGCCAGCTGTAGAAACGATGCTTACAGTTTGGAAAAACAGTAATGATAGCAGCATTCATAGCCGGGTCTTGGTCAGTTATAATGGAAACCGACTCTTTGCCAAAACAAAGTAAGTATTGCTTAAAAACCCAAAGAAAAGAGTCATACTTCTCATCAACCAACAGAGCTGAAGCAAACAACACCGTCTTGTGATGGTGATCCACACCACCAAACATTCCAAAAACCATGGAATACTTGTTGGTACGGTAAGTGGTGTCAAATACAATAGCATCTCCAAATAATGCACAGTCATCAACAGAAACCGGATCAGACCAAAACAAATGTGTCAAGCAACCATTAGAATCATTTTGATAAGAGTAAAAGAATTTAGAATCTAAAACCTTCAAGCTTGCAAAACGATCCAAAACCATGTCCACATCATATAAAGATGACTCCTTCCTCTTGCTACTGAGATGTCCATGAGCTTGTCTACTTGTAAATGTCAAGTTTTCATAACCACCAGACTCTGTTGCTATCAATGCAAGTTGTCTGGAGACAGGTATATTTGCTTGACTCATAGAAGAAAGCATCTCTTTTTGAGTTTGGTCAAGAGATGAGTTACACTTCAAGTACCGCAAGTGAGAATCATCGACAAGATCATGATTGTGTTCATCAACAAAAGCAGTAACAAACCATACAGATTAAGACTTATCTAATGTAAATTGGATCATTGCTTTACAACCACACCTTTTCACAGAACGCTTGTGCTTCTTAGATAAATTCTCATGCAACTCACCAATATTGTCACAAACAGGACTAAGAAGACCTTTGGATCTCTTAGAAGAACTACTCTGACCTTTCTTATCACATACCAAATCTTTAGCAAGTAAGATCTTAGTACCTCGTTCATAACGATTATCATCTTTCCTAACATTAAACCCAATCAAACCAGCATACCTATAGTAAAACGATATTGCATCATCTAAACTTCCAAATTGTAATCCAACTCTAGGGACATCAACTGAGGACACAGTATCAGCAGCAACAGATGAAGAAGAATGAACATTATCATCGTCAATGTCAATAATAGCATTAGCAGCATCAGTATCAAGACTAGCATCCATTGCAGAGATCGAAAAGTAACTCTGTAAACAAAAAAGTAACTATAAAAATGACTAATACAGCACGAAAAATAACTAAGACAAACAGATCATAGAAGGGATTATACTTAGTAGATAATCAACTGCTCAACACAGAATTTGGTATTCAGTTTGTAAACAATAATTCAAAAACACACCTACTTCTTCAATGTGGGTTGCGTTGCTGGTCAGCTACTGGCGGAGCAAGGCAGTTTCTGGCTTCGAATACTTTTACCCCTGTCCTGCTTCTTGTTGGAGCCGACTAGTCGATTTCCGGAAACATCCACAAACTCGAGCACCTTGACACACCAGACCACAGCCACACTACCACATGTTCAATGAATGAGATTACCTCCAAGGATAGTCATAGATTGGAACGGCGTGTAAGATGGATTTGTGATGAAGACCGTAAGTGGAGATAGGTGGAGGTCAAAGATAGACGGAGCCAGGACTACAGATTCCAAAGACAGATTCGGGAGGTACGCTGGTATTATTGAACTCAACCGATGTCTACCAGCTCTTCCGACGCTGCAGGTGGAGGTCGGAGATAGATGGAGCCAGGACAGCAGCTTCCAAATTGCTCAGACAGAGGACAGCCAGTTAATACACCCGTACAGAGTGTTGACGGAGGATGCCGCAATGGGGGGTCGACGGCTGATGCTCGACGAGGAGGATGCCGCAACGGCGGCGGCGGCGGCTGATGCGTACAGAAATCAGCCGTATTTACGTAATTTTCCACCGCATCAAAGAGACGGGTAGCCCAGCTACAGTACCCGCGCGGGCAATAAAAAAAGCCTATATATATATATATATATATATGGGCCCATCTTTATTTCCCGCGCGGGTAGCTACCCGCCCACCCTTCCGATCACTTTTTTTCAAAAAAAAAATTCGAAATTGTAGAGGACTATTTTTTCTAGCTCTCCAAAAAATTTGAGCCAAAAATAATATCATTTGCCCCTCCAAAATCAAAAAACCCGTCCTTATATATATCTGCTGTATATTTTGTACAGAGTTACATTTTTGGCCGGCAGAGTTACTTTTTTGACACCATAGTTACTTTTTTTACAGCAGAGTTACTTTCTTAGCTAGGAGAGTTACTTTTTTGGCTGCAGGGTAGCGAAAATCCATGCTACCCGCACGGGCAATGAATGAACACCCTATATATATATATATATATATATATATATATATATATATATATATATATATATTAGTTTGTGGAGGGTATGTGGTAATCAATCTTATATTCAGATTAACCATTTTAATATTTGCATCATATGCAATAAAGTAAATACAATCATATATATACATACATACATATATATATATATATATATATATATATTAGTTTGTGGAGCGTATGTGGTAATCAATCTGATATTCATATTTACCATTTTAATATTTGCATCATATGCAATAAAGTAAATACAATCATATATATACATACATACATACATACATACATATACATACATATATATATATATATATATATATATATATATATATATATATATATATATATATATATTAGTTTGTGGAGCATATGTCATAATTAATCTGATATGTAGATTAACCAGTTTAATATTTGCATCATATTCAATAAAATAAATACAATCATATCAATTAAAATATGAGATACATAGTAAATTGACAAGGCTCTTATACCACTGTAGGGAAATTAGGATGACTAGAAAGCATCAGAAACAAAAATTTATAGCCTGGTTTCCTTGGACAGTAAGATCAAATCGACAATAATGTATCTAGGAAGGAAAGGTTTTCAAGGTGATACCTAGTACTGGAGCAAGTCCAGCAACATTACCCTTGCATTGGTTCTTCTTCAGGCAACAACACACTCCTTCAGTAGTAGCAACACTCGAACAATCATCTCCATTGGCCACCTGGTGCAACACCATAGAGAGCAGTTCATGATGTCCTCCTAGCGGCAAACAACGACCTCCCGCATCTAGAGTAGTTTAAGCAGACCATCGGGAACTCCATGTTATGCTTCTAGAGCCAACAGGAAGGAGTTGTCCCTTTCTGTTGGTGTACTAGTCACCAACATGCTCTCCCACAACTATCTCAGTTGTTCTCTCCCTCTCTATCCCTCTGTTTAGCGAGTAGGACTTTCTTTGGCTCTCTATTCGTTACCACAACCAAAGAGGACATCAATTGTTAGAGAAACTTATTCTCAATTTTGTGTGTTGTGAAGCCCCCAATATCCCTGTATTTCTAGTAGAGACCAGGGTTAGGGTTCCTAGTCTGTGAGGAAGTAGAAGGGTCTAGAATCATGAATTTTCTAGAACTTGCACAGTGCAAAATGGTCATTTCACACACTCAAATAGTCATTTGGTGAGTTAAATGGTTGTTTTGCGTAGCGAATCGGTCATTTTGCAAGTTTCCCGCTCTGAATCAAATTGGTATTCAATGGCCTATTAATGCAAAACATGATGTCAACATCAATCCTTATTTCAGTTGAATTGGCAACTGAACTGGGTGACCCAAAGGGTGAATCAATCATCTCACATAGTGAAACGGTCGTTTAACATTGTGAGGCAATCATTTCACAAGTGATGGTCATTTAACTCATCCAGTGCAGGCAAATTTCAACCAATATTGATTCTAATTGACCTGACACTCCAACTAATCGGTTCAACACTTGAACCGATCAGTTTAGAGTCCAGTCAGTCAATTTTGAACCTCAATTGTTTAATTGAATACCTAAACACCTTTAGTATTTAATCTAAACATCATTCATGCAGCTTTGACAATTGGTGGTTACCGTTGGAATCCTTTGTCCCCCCCACCCTAGTATGACTAGGTGTCCAGAGCCATCTTGCGACATCAACCAAGTACATCTTGGTTAAGATGCATCACTTCACAAAGCAACAAGTTCCCTATTTCTCTACTTGGTAGCTCTATTTTAGGTCGGCAGGCTAGGTTTTTCTCCGATGAGTGAAATCTCGCCCCCTTGCACTCACAATCATGAGTGAAGTACTCCCTCAACTTTAGCCAATTGTCCCTACCATGGATGGAACCCATCTCAAGATTTTGATCTTTAGAATCAAAGGGCCCAAGTCAGCTCTCTCTTGGCTATCACCAATAATCTTCCCATATTTTTATCTCCTTCCTCTCAATATGAGATGAAACCATAGCATCCAATTCATGGAAACTCTATCCTTCCAGAAATCAGGTTTTTATAGCCTCTTGCTCTTGATACCAGATCAAGATTCATTCCATATTCAATCTCTACCATGGCTTTGCACTCCAAAATGGATAGAGAGTCTGACAACTCTTTTTTTTATAGAAGTCCATTTTTAGAAATAATTATATAGGCCACATAATGGCCCTTTTAAACCACAAGTTTTGGTATTTAGTTTATATTGTCATCATTCTTTCTTGGGAATGCAATTAGATAATAACTAATTACATAATTACTCAAAACTTGCCTTTTAAGTATATACTAGAAAATGACTTAATTAATTACCTAGGTCACTAGGCAATTTAAATTGTCTAAAATTTCTCCCATAAACTTATATTTAAATTATAGATCTAATAAAAATATCTTGAGTATTTATTATGATCATGAAAGAATCCATTTCCAAATTCATACTCCAAGGACCCATGTGTAAACCCTAATTGGCCCGATTAGGCTTGAACTGGGTTCTAGGGCCAATATCTCATTCATTGGTCTTCTAAAGGGTTCATGATATTAATCATACTATCTATTATGAAGCTAAATCTTGAACAAATATATTTCTTTAATGAATCTCCTTGTGATATATTTGATCAATATTAGTTTACATACTTAATGGGAAGACCCTAACTAGGTATAAGGCTCAAATTCATTAATAGAGTCACCATATTCACTCAATATTATACTTTGGTTACCACCTCATATCATTTACTAAATATTAAAATTGGGGATTAAAAATTCTATCCACCTTTTAAACACATTTTGTCCTATAAATTTTCACAATCCACCACCTTTGGTTATCACATATTCCATACATACTATATATTTACTACTATCTTGAAATCTCATTTGTATACTCAATGTGTGTATGAATGTCTCATGAATACACATCTTAAACATCTAAACCTGGCATGCATGTACATATATCACAAATGAATCATGAGATCTATCTCACATTATCATCATCTAACATATATAGGAAGGTAGCCTACTTCTCGTAAGTGGAGGTTGTGAATTGATCTTGGTTCCACTTTAAAACCAACTAACTTTTATGTCTAAATATCTATCATTTGTGTTCATTCTTCCTCTTACTTGGATTTAATTAGATTGGATGACTATATGCCTCAAATTTCTATTTTATATCAAATACTTTTATTTATGCCACCTTTGGATACATGCTGGTTGTTTGTATATCTAAAGGTACCATGCCTTACAAACTTTATTTTAATACTTCACTAGTGTACATGTCCCCTACCACATGCACTCAAAAGGGTGAGACAACTATCATAAGTATGTATATAAGAACATATCATCCCTTTAACACTAAGCTAGTGTGGAAACATTCTTCCTTGTAGACTTGAAATAGCACATTAAATATTATCTCATGATTCATTATCATTAGCATGACCTTGTTACCACAATTTGTGAGTCAACAAAAGTATTTTTCCAAATAAACATGCACCAAAATGCCCATTGCAATCAAGCTATTATTTCACCAAAGTGCTCATTGCACCAAATTCTCATTAATCTTGGAGGAACACCAAGTGAAAGTTACTTTCTTAACATTACTCTAAATAACTTTGTCCATGTTACCATGGTTCTCTTATCTATATAAGCCCAAGGTATATTTGGTCGCCATCTCACCATTAAATCATTCTTATAAAAATGTTAGTCACTGATCTTTTTTAACCTCTGTTTCATATTAACATCATGTCAAAACTCATATTGTTGTGATTAGACCACTAGTCTATACTACCTCATAACTTATATGACCACATGAATAAATCTTCAGTATGTATAAACCTAGAAATTTTTTGGCTACCTCTAAACATCATTGTACTACCATGTTACCATTTTAAATTTGGTTCATAGAATGATTAATATAATATTCCACTATATACCTTCATAAACATTTTTATTCAACTTATGAGAAGAGTCTTCCCTAACTAAGTTTTAAACTCATTAGGAATTTCTTGATTTTCATCATTATATCACATTATAAACCTAAAATTAGTATCAGAACATTATCATACTACTACTTTAAAAATGTAAATTTAGATCACAACTTGATTCAACACAAATATTCCCCAAATATATTCACATGTGCCAAAAGTTCCTTCTTGGTAACCTAGTTCTAGGGTTTCCTTCTTCTCATCATTTATATAATACAAAAATTACCATACTTACTGATGCATGTCATTGCACACCAATCACTAGGAAAAATCCTAGAGTTTAACCTTCTAACCAGGTTGTCAACTCATTGTGAACAACAAGTCAACTAAGTATAGATAGTCCTTGATCCAAAGGAAAATAGAAAGAAAATGGTTGAATTCCAAGTCTGATCATAATAACAAGAAATAAAGTGTGATTTGTGAGAGTTTGATTAAAAGCCTGAAATAAAAGCTGAAACAAAATTTAACTAGTAAAGATGGGAAAAAATGGGTAGAACCTACATATCTACCATCACACTTTTACAAGATAAATAACGCACCATGCTTTGGCATAACGTACATTTGGTTGGTCATGCTTTTCATGTGTGTCTCTTATGGAAAGCATCTTAGACTTAATATTGTATTGAGAGATTTTATATATAAATGCATATACATATACAATCACCACATACATAGTATGTATCATATACATGTTATAACAACAAACAAGAACATGCAATAATTAAAACAGACAAGCTATGGTTGTGGCCATACTATTGTAATTGCTTAGAACCACAAGGAATTAGTGCTACCTAAGGTCCACATCATATGCAACATGTTGTTGATGAAGATTTGTGCTTGGGCCAATATGGGTTGATTGGTTCAACTCTTGAATCGATCGGATCGCCTCCAGGTCGTTTGGTTGGGCTCTTCAATAGTCGTCTGGTTCTTAGGTTCAAGCTGTGTCTAGACATATCTGGTCGATCAGTTGGGCCATTAGTTGATCAGTTCATCCTGTTGTATGTCATCCACAGTCATGCACTCGATTTGTTCATTCCATGAGCAGATCCGATCATCTGGTGCAGAATGTCTTCTCACAAAGAAACATAAATTAATACCATCTTATTTCTTATTACAATATATGAGGGAAAACCTTGAGTTTCAATTTAGGGGAAATAATAAGAAGAGCATTAATTTACATCTGGAAAGGAGAGAGAGGCTCGATACGTAGATCGAGTACAACAGTAATAAACAACCACAACAATGCACACACAAATTTAACATTATTGGGCATAACCATGCTTCACATCCACCATCAAAACTGACTTTTATGATGACGTGTGTGAATTGCATATATATCATATCATATATGTATATTAGTTTGTGGAGTAGAATGTGGAATTTAATTGTATAAGAAAATTAACTAGTTTAATATTCACATTGTATGCAACAAAATAAATCCGATCATATTAATTTAAATCCCAGATAAACCATAAACTGGTGTGGCTTTGATACCAATATTGGGAAATTGGGGTGACAAATAAGGAAACAAAAACAAAAAATTAAATGCATGTTTCCCAAAATAGCAAAATCACTTCAACAACAATGTATCTAGGAAGGAAAGGTGTGCAAGATAAGACCTAGTCCTAGAGCAAGTCAAATGACATTACCCTTATAGAAGAATCCTACATCTTCTTCAAGCAATTACTCTCTCATTCTTCATCAGCAACACTTGAACGACGTCTCCACCGGCCTCCTAGTATAGCACCATGAACAATGGTTGATGGTGTCCTCCTAGCGGCATAGCCTCTCACCTCTAGAGTAGGCCAAAAGTGGACCACCAACAACTCCATGTTGCTCTACCAGATCCAATGGGAAGGAGTTTACCCTATCGAACGTCAACCTACTAGAGTTGATACACTCTCCCACAACTATATGTGCCTTCTATCCCTCTCTTTATTGGGTAAGACTTGCTTAGGCTCTCTATTGGTTGCTACAACTAGAGAGGACAAAAATTGTTAGAGCGACAATCATATTCTGAGAAGTCATCTAGTACCCCTCCATTTATAGGAGAGGCTAGTGTCAGGGTTCTCAATCAGTGTGGGAGTCAAAATGAATGTATTCATGAATTTTCTAGTACTTGCACATTGTAAATTGGTCGGTTCATATGACCAACTGGTGGGTTGGTGCGCAAATCGGTCAGTTCGTGTGTGAACTGGTTGATTCATGCAGTGAAATGGTATGTTCATGCAGTTTCCTATTCTGAATCACATTGGTACTCAACGTATGATTAATGCACAACATGGTGTCAGCATCAGTCCTTGGTCCAATCAAATTGACCATCAAATTGGGCGACCTAAATGATGAACTGGTCGATTTACATCACCAACTGATTGGTTCACTATGTGAACCAGTAGGTTCACACATTGGTTCAACCATTGATCAACCAATGTTGATTCAAATTGACCTGACACTCCAACTGATTGGTTCAACACTTGAAATGGTCGGTTCAGAGTCTAGCCAATTAGTTTTGAACATCAGGTGTTTAATTGAATACCTAATAAAACTTTAGTAATCAAATTAAACAACATTCATGAATATACTCCTTTAATCCAAGTGTGTCCTATCTGTGTGACCCTATAGGTCCAGAATTAGGTTTCCAATGAATGTGCATAACTAACTTACAACATCACAAGAAAAGAGTGGTGTCTAGAAACACATCATTGCTACCTAAGTAATTTGGAAAGTTGGAGAAAAACTTCAACCTACAATCCATGATTAGTGTTACTGTGATCGTACAGTTCCATTTTCTTTGATATCTAGATTGAATTTGAGGCATGGAATTGTCATCCTCTCAAAGGTCAATCTATTTTCATTTAACTCGGGCAGACTGTTTGAGATGCATGTGAGCTCACATATCACATATTAAGTCACATGAGTATGTCCATACATTTCTTAGTCTTGCTTATCATGAGGCATTGGATATCAATCTCCTATAGGAGGGACAAATCCCATCTACATCACTCACATTCAATCCCCATATGTTATAGTGCACCCAATCATCATCGTTGTGGCAACCCATATTCAGGATCACATTGGATGATGTCAAAGTACATGAACGACATGTGATGAATGTAGTGACTTTAGGTCTAAGAACCACAATCACCACTATCACTATAAGAGATGATTCTAACTACCATTTTGTGGTCTCCATGTGTCACTATCATGGTAGGTCTGTCTGATACATTGTTCTCCAACATGTACTTGTGTGCTTCACTTGATATCATATATCATGACTAATGAGACTCTATCATCAGTCAAAACACACTCTAGTCTTCTGTATTATCGTTTTTTGTTTTGCTACAATAGTAATATCCAACTAGGGGAATAACAAGAATGTATGTACTCTTATCATATGTATGATCTCATTGCTCAAGTAGCATAGTTTAATAAATACATCATTGAGTAATATCATTATTTAGACATCTACTATGTTTGTGTCATCATCTCATGGTGAGACAAACATAATAGATGGAATTGCCTTTATTTTTATCAAATCATATATCTAATGCCTCATTCCAATCATCATATGTTTGGCTCTCTGGGCATACATACTAATAGACTCCCACTTGCACTTAGAGCTAATCACCCACAAATCATATTCCAAAAGATCTTAACATGTCCATCAAGTTTTTGATGTGCAAGCACTTTTATAGAGGGTATAGCAACATTTGCTTCAGGTTTGTATTTTGCAAGTTTCATATCTCTTCATTGTGTGACTTTTTGCATGATATGGAAGTGCCATAGTATGCTATCTGAGATTCCCAGTCTAACTAGTAGCTTCATTATTGTCATTCTATATTTCTACTGTGTCATTAATGGTTGGAACCTCACACAAGTTCACCCAAATAAACTTCTTGATCCATAGAGTATCCTCTGTTGTTCTCATAAAACATAGATACTCAACTTCTATTGTAGATTTAAACAACTATGCTTGTAACCCTTTCCAACTTACAATTCTCATTTAAGATCAAACATAAACATAGATTGTGATCACTACTTTTATTGGTCATTTCAGAAGCTTGCATTGGTGTAACCCTTTACACCCAACTCTTCCTTATTACCATAACCAAGGAACCGATCTTATTACTGCTTCACAAGAATCTAAGGATGTTCTTTATGGTAGTCTAGTGACTCTCATTGGTATCTGACATATACCCTCTCATCATGTCCAATAGATATGATATGACATCTATTCCATGTGTTTTCATTCTTCATAGGAACTAGGACACTAGGCTCCTGAGAGACTAACTCCATGGTTCATTAACAAGTTTTCTCTCATTGAGTTATTGCATGTTGAACCCCTTCAACATCTTGCCAATGTATGTTCTCTTCCTTAGGTCAAGAAACTTTCCAGATCTATCTCTATAGATCTAAATCCCTATCACATAGGATGTCTTCCCTAAACCATTCATATAGAAGGTGTTTCCAGCAATGTTTTTACATTTACAGGATAAGAATGTTTTTCCCCATCATCATGTAGAATTTAAATATGCTCCCATTAAATGTTTTGTAATCATAGATTTCATCTTCATTTTTACTCAAGTCAAACCCTTTGACTGTCTTTTCAAATAGAAGATTACAACTTTTTGATACTTCAATCGAAAAATTGACCTTTATATCTTACATACTTTATTTGCATATTAGATTTATAAAACCTTCAGGGTGTGTCACATACACATACTCATATTATTCCAGTTAAGGAGTGTGTTTTTAACATCCAAATTCTAAATCTTATTAGTCATAAGAATTTGCAACAACAAGCATGATCTTGATGGATTTAACCATGGTAAATGGTGAAATACTTCTTCATGGATTAAGGATTTTTTTCTAATTTCTTAATCATTAAATGATTTATATACAAGAACATGTACACCTTGTATTGATATGATTTGTTATAAAACATAATGCACATAAGTAGGTTGGCATCCACTCAATGATGTGAGCCTACCTTAAACATCAATTGCCATATCCTCACTACATGATATTGATAGCTACAAAGACTGAGGCTCACCAAATCATTCAATAGCTGAAATCCAAGGTAGAATTCTAGATATAATTTTCTTCATGTACTTAGACTTCATGATTTTCATCCACATAAGCATTTGTGTTCATGAAACTTGATGTATATTCAAGATATACCAATCTAATCTTAAAATTTAAATATGTACTCCACATAAGCATTTGTGTTCATGAAACTTGATGTATATGCATGATACACCAATCAGATCTTAAAGTTTAAAAATGTATAAGAAAATATACATTTAATTTGAAAAGAATATACATTCATCTACTTTAGAGAACAATTATCTGAACATGTTTCGCAACATAAATACACTTATATTGCATAAGAAGGAGATATAATCTTGTTTGAACATAACTAGAACACTAACTAAGGACTTTTAAAATCCTTCATACACTGTTAAATTTCCATACACAGAAATATTAGGGTATTTATCCTTAAGAAAACATTATATCCATTTTTTGAGGTCAGGACACCTATGTATTAATAATGGGTCCTTGATGTAGCTCATGGATGGAAAAGCTTGATTTTCATTTAATAAGAAACCCTTAGCAATAGATATCATTGATTACTATACTTGCATGCATTCCCAAATTTTTAATGACTTATTTTGATTCTCAATATTTATTAACCATTTCTAGATAATTTAAGGTATGTATTACTAGATGAACATGTGAATAAGCATTCCTACTCTTGCAACCTTGGGGTAACCCAGAGAAAGTTATTACTCTAAACCCATTACTCTATTGTTTATGCCAAGTAATCTACTACCCACCATGGTTTGTGGACTTATACATATTTTTTGTTCCATTAGGCTCACGTGACCACATGTATAGGTTTCTAGTATTACATCTTTATGGCATATCTTAACCTATACTCAGGATTGTCTGTATCTAAATACGATAGAGTATTATATACTCAACTCCAACATCCCCTATTACAAGTGTTTCATACTACAAGAACAAGAAGAAAGGAGAGTAGAAAACTAAAATAACAATGTCTCATAACATATCCTTTATGGTTCCCAAATTATCTATGCCCTATACCAAAAACTATCCAAAAAGAAGAGAACATGATATGAGCTAGGGATTTAATACTCTAAACTCATTACACATAGATACTTAAATATAGAGTTACTCATCCCTCTTTATCTCTTGAATTTTGTATGTAACAACTTTGATTTCTAAAATATGAAATCCTAATGAAACATCAATTTTTTTCCTTCTTTTAAAGAAGTTTCAGAATTGAAAACTTTAAGAAAAGTAGAACATTTTATGATGTAATATTTATAGAAAAATATTTTTTTTGTTCATTCATAGCATAGTCTCTAACGAAAAATGCTAAAACAATCATAAAATGCGGATCCAAAATCATTATTCAGGAAAACATAAATCAAAAGTTGTACATTAATGATATCCATGTATCAAAGGTGAGGTATTTTTAATTAAATATATTGATATGAACCTTATTAAGTCATTCATTATTCCAAAATTAGGAATTATAACTTTTATAGATTTCATTCTACCTGATCTACACTTAATTATCTTATTAGGAAGGTAGACCTTTTGTATAGGGTATAACAAACCCACGAGATAGGATATTCTATATCCACAAAATCATGTGATTTATTAAACATGGGGAATAAGATAAAACACACATCTATCTTATTGTGAATCTTATCAATACTACTTCGTCTAACTTTCTTACTCTTAGCATTGATCTAAGAGGTGAAGACTATAACAACGTGAGGATATTTCCTAGTGAACATCTATATTATTGCTTTGATATCACATTTGCAGCAACCCTAAATAGTGGTCTAGAAATAACAACATGGAAACAAGGACCATAAAAAATCATGCTTAAAGTATATCACAAATAGCATATATCATTCATTGAAATAATAAAAATAACTTTACATAGAACATAAATACATCAATTGTCATACATATTCTTTTCTCAAAACTAACAACTAGGGAACTAAATACTAGAAGTAGAAAACCAATTAAACCTCCTTGGATTATATGGATGGCACCCCAAAAGGCCTTGAACTCGTTCGTATATCCATCTCCTAAGAGATATCAAATGTTGCAGACTACCTATGTGCATCCCTACATAGCCATACATTCAACAAACTACTGTAAGTGGTTGGGTTTTAATAATTTGATGAAAATAAATTGAAATCAAACACAAATCTGATAGGAGAATGCATATGCATTCATAAGGGATTTATAATGTGTTTTGAACATTTTTAAGAATTCTAATTGGTGTACCTACTCAATGAACCATATCTGACTTATCTTACTAAACACACACGTAGTATGCATGCTTCTGCACACACTCCATGTGTGCATGCTTGGTCTTGAAGTCATAAAAATAAACATCACTAAATAAGCTCCAGGTGTGCATGCTTGGGCTTGAAACTGTAAATTTAAGGGGACTCATGAGGCACCAAAATTCCATAACATGTTCATGGGATATGGCCTAACAATTGTTCCTTATTATGAAATGATATTATCTTATCTTACTTAGATTTTTACCGACATTTTCATTAATGATCTCAAATATGAAGAGGTATCATTCTTAACTGATGTGATCTTAGCATATAAACTTGTGTATTAAATCTTAAAATATATGCATATAATAGATACCTCTTATATCAATAAATTGTTCACATAATAGCATGTATAATATAAACTTTAAACATGATTATGAAAACAAAATTGAATGATGAAATGTAAAGAAACCCAAGGGTTGGACCACTTATCTTTACAATGAGGGTTATCTTTAAGGTAGCCTTGGTTCCTTGTTCCATAACCTAATAACTTGGACATCATTAAAGTTTTATTGGTCATGGGTATCCACTTATTTTTATATTCTAAATCTCAAACCCATCACCCTCACCTCATAAACTGAATTAGGATTCTTATCTAGACTAAAAATAAGTTTTCATCTAAATCCACAATAAAATCTTTGTGTTGAATTTATATCAAAATTCACATTGTACAATCACTTTAACCCCCATACTCAAATAATACATAAATATCACATGATGCATTGTGAACATATTGATCCATGATCAAGAGAAATCTTTCAAACATAATCATATATATCTAGATACTATGATTTTATGAAATCTGAGATGACCTACAAAATTTTAATACACAGTAGTTAAGAATAAATGTGATGTGATGTCACATAAACATCCATTAAACACATTATATAATGTCTAGTTAGGTCTAAAAACCAAATAAAAATTTAAGAAGGAATGAAACCTCACCAAAAACATTGAAAATAGTAATTATATCATGTAATATGGTATACATAAAAATATCAAATAATAAATGAAATACCCATAATGATCTTACTAGGTTTACGTAAAAAACATGTAAAATATCAAAATGATCAGACTTTGGAATCATGTTAAACATATCAAAATACACTCACTATAAAATTCATTAATTTATAAAGTCATTTGATATTTCTAATGCATAAAACATTGAAATTCAATGCTAAATTTTCTTATGAGTTGTTGAGAAAGCCTAAATATGTGGAAACCTCGAGTGACTGGTCCAATATCTTGAAACTCAACGCTCCTAGAAAACTAAAGGTCTTTGCTTGGTTGATCACCCATGTTGTGCTACTCACTAATGTAAGGATAAGAGAACAACATTTGACTGATGAGGGAGTTTGTAGTCATTGTGGTATGGAAGTTGAGACCAGTTCATGCTCTTCAGAATTTTAATGTGATCAATAATGTATGGAAAGGTGTTTTAGATCCTACGATCTACATACATGTTTCATTCATTTAGATGCTAGAAGCAGGATCAAAAGTTACCTAAATGTCCTAGAATATGTAACTGCCACGTTCTTTTTAGTTTCCAATATATTTGGAGCTATAGAAACACCCATATTGAGAACCAAATAAGAATCACATATCATAATATAGATTATATATAAAAAGTTTGCAAACTATATGACATTGTCTTTAGTTAGAAGGATAGGAACGTAGGCCACAATATCAGTCTAGGTGGTCTCCCCCTTGACTATACTATCTTCAATATAATACTAGCACATCCTTTGGCAAGAAAGATGCAAATGTTTTTGTGGTAGCTCATGGTAACCATTGGATCGAGAGACTAGATTACAAGAAAAAATTCAACTCCAAAAATGTTATTGAAGCCGATATGGTAGGTATATACTTAGATTTAGACAACGCAGAAGAAAGAGGACTCTCCAATGTTATTATTGAGTCAGATTGCAACACTACTATGAAGGCTATTAAATATGAGGACGCTAATTATTCCAAGTTTTCCTAGTGAACAATAATGATTGTGAAGCTCCTTAGTGAGAATAGAGAGGTGAATGTTCTAAGCAGAACTAGAATAATGTTGTTGACACTCTTACCTAATACCATAATGAAACCATTTTGGTTTCTTTAATTATGTCAATCCACCCAATGAGGTGGTAAGCAGTATAACTAGATACGAAGCATGTAATGGTAGTAGTACTACCATGATTATTTTTACAATAGTTACTAGTGATTGTAACCTATTTGAGAATAAGATTGCAAGAGGGAGGCAAGATGAAAATGAATGCTTCCTGACTTACCCAGGAAAATTAGAGTTATATTTTTTATATGTAAAATATAAATATGTATTTAAACATCAAAATCATCTACTGATGGTATTTTCAAATTATTCTAGTTGACAACCCCTTTCAAATTATAACTTGTATGTCTCATATGAGATCTCTAGATTCTAGGATATGATTTTTACAACACCTCATATACTCGAACAATCATGGCCGACAAGATCTCACCCAGTGAATGTAGGGGTTTCTGCACCCATAGACTAGTAAAAACCTACACTCATTGATCCAGTAACAATTCTGCTTTCATTTCAGTCTAACAGATTGGTGTTTGCCCCTTCTTGTTCTTTCACAATGAGAACGCTCTGCTCTTGTGTATCTACACCTACTGCACCCAAAACAACTTCAACAAATTGAGGTCACCATTAGAAGCCTCCATCCTCCTCTTAGTGCACTTAGGAATCAAAATCCATCCTCCAGCAGTGGACATGAACACCATGCTTCAGATGCAACACTTTGCAAGCCAAAAATTCCTCTATTTCTCTATTTAGCATCTCTATTCCAGTACAACTAGCTAAGTATGTTCTATGTCGAGTAGGAGCTCTCCTCCTTGGTAGCATGATTGGAAGGTAAGTAATCCCCCATCTTTTTCCAAATGCCCTAGAATGGACAAGATCCTCCTCAAGGATCTGACCATCAGAATAAAAGGGCCCCAGGTAATCCCTCTTTTGGACGTTGTCAACCCTCTTCCCATGTTCTCATATCTTTCCTCTCAACACAAGATGAAAACCTAGTATCCAATTCATGCCAACCATCCTCCTCTATTCTGATTTCCTTCATCTCAAAACAAAATGAAACCATAGAATCCATTTCATTCCAAATGTATCCTTCCTGAATTCAAAGTTTTTATAGCCTCCTACTCTTGACACCAGATCCATTTTCAACCCCTATTCTATCTCTTTCACGACATGCACTAGGAGTCTCACACTCCCATTTATTTTATTTTATTTTTAATACAAATCTAGTTTTTGACAATGTACTATATATGCCACATCATGACCCAGTTAAATCCAAAAATTTTGTGATTTATTGCACATTATCATTATACTTTCATGGGTAAGTGATTAGATAAAGGCTAAATATAATCACTACAAGCTTACCTTTTAAGTAAGTACTATAAATTGTTACATTAATTACCTAGGTCATTAGATAAATAAAATTATCTTCAACTTCTCCCATAAATATATATTTCAATTATCCATCTACTAAAAATATATAAAGTATTTATTATGGGCACAAAATACTCCATTCCCAAATTTTTACTACAAGGACCCCATGTGTAAACCCTATTTGGCCCAATTGGGCTTGAATTGGGTTCTAGAGACAATGATTCATTCCTTGTCTTCCAAAGGGTCCATAAGTTTAATCATACTCTTGATTTAAAAAATGAAGCTTGAACCAATATAATTTATCAACTAAATCTTCCTTATTATACATTTTATCAAAATTAATTTACTTACTTAAGAAGGATACGCAAACTTGGTCTAGATTTCAATTCTATTTAATAGAGTTATCATATTCCCTTCATACATCTACTTTGGTTGCCACCTTATATCACTAACTAAATAAGAAATCATGGGGTGTTACAATTTTACCCAACTTAAATAATCTTTGTCCTCAAAATTTTCATTAGTTAACTGCCTTAGGGTTTCACATATTACATATGTAATATATCTCTAATATTATCTTGAATGCTCAAGGTGTGCGTTCCTCTCATGGATGTACATCTGAAACATCGATCTAAATCTGACATATATGTGCATATGTCAGTAATGAAGCTGGACATATATCTTACATTATTATTGTCTAACATGGCAAGGAACTTAGCTTTCTTCTTTTGAGAGTGGGTTGTGAAAGGGTCTTGGTTCCAGTTAAAATCCAACTCTCTTATCTATGTCAAAATATCTATTCTTTGTGTTCATTATTTCTCTTACTATGGATCTAATTAGGTTGGGTGACTATATGCTGCAAACTTTATTTATGTCAACTCCTTTTCTTTATGTTGCATTTAGATACAATATGGCCATTCATATGTCTAAAGTTGGCATATATTATTACTTTTATTTAAATACTTTGCTAGTGTACATTTCCCCTACCACATGGACTCGAAAGGACTAGACAAGCATCATAATAATGACTATAAGAAAATATCACCCCCTTAACACTAAGCTAGTTTAAAAGACTATTGGGAAAGGTTCTTGTTATACCCTCAGTTTTGGTAAAAAATTGAAAGGTATAAATAGAAAGCATGTTTTGATAGATGGGTTTCTTCAATGATTTTATTGGTGGAATAATAATAAATTTGATCACATTCGTGGCATTGGTGCTTGTGGCACAAATTAATAAATAGAAGAACTCGTAATAATGGTTTTTGTTTTTCCAATAAAGTGTCATGCTTTCCTTAACGGCTTATTATTTCCAAATCCAAAGTCTTAATAAGAATATGATAATGCTTTTTCATGACCTTTGGATTAATAAGAATAAAAGGCAACAGTTTTGTAGAAAGGATTGAAGGAGAAATGTATTCTCTTCTAGAATTATTCCTTGATTTTCCATGGTATTAGTTATCGGGTATAAGGGTGTCTTTAATGCATACGGAAAAGAGAGTTATGCATGCCTTGCCTTTTTGGCATATTGCTTGAATGCAATGTAAAGGATGAGAAAAGAAAGGAGAGAGAGAAAGATAGATGCCTCGTGAGGTCTCTCTCCTTACTAGATCAACAAATTAACAATGTTAATATGGGGAAAGGAAAAAGAAAAGAACAAGGAAAGTAATTAATCATCTTCCTTTTGTGGAGCATGGTATACGTGTCTCTCTCACCCTTCCTTTCCTCCTATGTAGTACCCCTTAGGGTTTCTACTATATATATATATATATATATATATATATATATAGATGAGACCATAAACTCTTGTCTCCACCTTGGACATCAGCCACCATTGTCCACAAGAACCGTATAATTGTCCTAGATGGCAGAACTCCCCTCCACAGATAAGCCGAGCAGGACATCAAGTGGTTCTTCGACTCCAAGAGGGATGAAACCTTGCCACCTCCCTCCATCGTCCTCCATGAGCAACTTAAAGGTCTCCCAACCTCTTATATACTCACCGCTCCCTGCCACTGCTCCCTGCTCGATGAGGGGTGGAGTCATGCTTAAGATTCACCTGAGAAAACCTGATGGAAGCACACTAATACATGATGCATTGTTGGGCGACGAATGATAGAACCACACATGAGGCTTTGGGTTCTAGGGGTGTCGACATAACCCCCCCCATGCTTGGACCTGTGACCTTCTCCATGGTTGCAGATCTGACCACGCCTCCTCCCCACCCTGGTCACCTGGGATCGACCCTGCAGCCTTCCAGCCCCAGCAAAGGCACGCGAGGGGCTCCGGAACCTTGCGTCGGCCTGGGGGCACCCTGCCTTGATACTGGCGGAAGTCCCATCGTGGAAACGATATCCACGGAGATACGGGGACCAACGGCATTGCACCTTGCTCAAGGAGAAGCCCCACGTCTATGGTGATGGTGGGCGGAGAAGGAAGGAGCAAGGAGCATTGGTTGAGGTAGAACTGATGGTGAAGCTGTGGTGACTGTAGTGTGCAATGGCGAGGGGTTGTACGCCATTTTGGCACCTTCGGTAGCGACGTGCACGCTGGAGTGCGATCTGCAAATTGCATGAGGGAGAAGGAGACAGGCTGGTCCACTGACCTGATAATTCAAAACCAGTGAACCAAACCCTGATGGCCGGTCCAAGAGGAATTGAGGATTGAACCGCCCCCCCAACTTATCCAGGTGGTGCTGGTTTTGACCAATGGCGTGACGCCACGTGGCCTGTGTTTATGGTAAATATCCTAATTTTGTGTAATTCATAATAAATGTTAGGAATGTCCAAATATAGTTATATTATATATCAAATTGATCAGAAAAACGAGTAGAATCCAAATAAAATATGATCAAAGTCTGTTTATGCTTCCTGTTCTAAAAGTGTACATGGTTTGATTAGAATAAAGGGAAAACTAAGATTTACCTTAGTCTGATGCTTAATTGATCTAAACATGTATAATGAAGAAATCCCTGATAATGTTGGATAATGGATGATTCCAAATTAGTAGTCTTTTTCATGCTATTTAGGGTGTTAAAATCAATGTCAACATCTTGCTATGATCTAATGTTGATACTAATCTAGATGTCATGAATAGTTTAATATGCTTAAGTTGATGATTAGGGCTTAACCTAATATGCATAAGTGAGATTGTAATCTTAGAAACCATAACGTGAGGAGTTAGGGTTTGTGACCCTAATCCTGGATCCAAACATGAGATAACCCTAAACCCTAGTTTAGGAGTGCATCTACGTCTGAGTAATATAATGTGAATACATGGTGACACATATGTAGTATGCTTATTTCAGATTATGTTGGTTGAATGCTTGTTGCTTGGATGTTTGGATACACTCTTAAAGTACATGTGATATATTCTGCATGGTTTCTGCAATGGCATAAGGTACGTGGTTACGCTTATGAATATTCATATATCGAATTCCGAGATTGCCGATGTTTCTCGATGAGATTGAATGACAAATAAATTGCTTGCTTGTTTATTTAGTTCTTGCAAATTATAATGTTCCTGTGAGTATCATGTAAAGTAAATAATAGTATTTTGAACCCTGGGTTAGACTGATCTTAAGGGTAATGCACACGAGCCCCGGAGGGACAGTGATTACGCCTGAGGTAGTTGACCAGATATGGGTTAGAATATGAAATCAAGTTTATTTTCTTATATGCAAGATAAATATGTTTGCTTATATCTGTACTTGTGATTATGGTTTGAACCCACGTACCAGTATAGCAATATACTGACCATGTATTTGTTTGTCGGCGTTTTAGGTATCAGATATACTTCATAGCATGGACATGAGGGTACAGATAAATATGTTGAAGACACTACAGTTTAATCATGAAGTTTTAGTCTTAATGGTTTATCTTCACACATTTAAAAGTTAATTCTGTTTAAAAGTTATGTAACTCCTTAGAGGAGCTTTTTATGTAAACATGTAAATATTTGATCATTAATGGAAATTGTTTACTATTCTGTATTATTTCAGGAATCTGATCCTGTAGTATATGATTAATGATCTGCGACTTTAAGGTCTTTTAGACACTGAAAAGTGTGGGTCGTTACAGTTCTTCTTTGTAGACTTCAAAATTTTACACTAAATATTATCTTATACTCTATTACTACAACTAGCGAGTCAACAAAAGTGATTTATCCTCATAAACTTTCTAGGAAAGTGCCCATTTCTCCCCAAGAGATCACTACACCCAAGTTCTCATGGCACCAGTTGTTCATTAACCTTGAAGGATCACCAAGTTAACATTAATTTCTTATCCATATTACCATGGTGATCTTATCTAGATAATCCCAATGTATTTTTAGTCAATGTCTTACCAATAAACCATTCTTATTTCTTGTTATACTAAATGAAGTTGCTAATCACTCATCATATCTAAGTAATATTTCATATAACATCATGTACAACCTCATATTATTGTGATCTTGGGTCGTTGATCCACACTGCCTCATAACATATACCACCAGATGTTAAAGCATCATCATGTATAAACCTAGCAACTTTCTATCTACCTTTAGAAATCATTGTACTACTATCCTACCAGCTTAAATTTGGAACGTAGCATGATTAATATTTTATTCCACTATTTACCTTAATAAATATCATCATCTAACTTGTGAGGAGAGGCTTCCCTAAAAATAAGATTTAAATCATCAAGAGTTTCCTAATTTTCATAATGGTGTCACATTACAAACATAAACTTGGTATCTAAACATGATCATGCTACTACTTTACAAACATAAAATTAGATCACAACATGACTCAACATTCTTGAAATATTCCTCAAAAAGATTCAATTGTGCCATAAGTTCCACCTTGGAACCATTGTTATAGGGTTTCCTTATTCTGATTAAATGTATAGTATTAAGAATACCATACTTAACATCCAATCATTATTCTTATAAATGAAAAATAATTTAGATCAATCAATTATAATTCATGGATATAAAGGAACAAAGTGCTTATTATTTACTCACTAGTCCTTCCTAATATAATATAATCTAATAATGAAAGTATCTAAACATGGATCCTCTACATGGTTTAAGGATGCATTTTCTCATTACTTAATCATTACATGAATTATATGAAGGAACATCTACACCTAGTATTGATCTGATCTGATATGCAACATGGTGAACATAAATAGGATGGTTTTTATCCTATGATGTGAGCCTACCATAAACACGAGTTGCCATATCCTCACTACATGATGTCAATGACTACAAACATTGAGTCTCACTAAATATATCAACAGTCAAAACCCAAGGTAGAACTCCTACTTACAATGTTCTTCATTTAATACACTTTAGGATATTCATCCATAGAAGCATTTATGTTCATAAAATTGATGTAGACGCATTCTAAACCAATCTGATTTTAAGCTATAAATATGGTCAACAACATATACAGTAAATGAAAGGCATTTATATCCATCTACTTTAGAAAATAATTATCTGAACATGTTTTGTGATACAAATACATTTATTGAAAATCAAGAGATATTATCTTGGCTGAACTTAAATCGACCACTATCTCACAACATTCATAATCCTCCATACACCTTAGATATCCATGCACATATGTATTAGGTTATTTCTTCATATCCCCTTTTTTCGAGTTTAGCTTCCTAGGTGTTAAAAATGAGTCCTCAATGTACTTTTAGATGTCAAAGCTTGCATGTCGATTAATAAGAAGCCCTTATTAGAAGATTTCATTGATTACTATACTTGCATGCATTCCCTAAATTTTAATGACTTATTTTAATTCTTATCATTCCTCAACCATTTGTAGATAACATAGAGCATGCATGACTAGATGAAGATGTACACTACAAAGTCTTATCTTTCAACCTTACACTACTACATTTTTAGCCAATAACGTCGCTCCTGACACCATCATTTTTATAAGAAAAATTGACCTAAGTACTCTATTGGATCGATTTTGTTATAAAATTGACCCAACAGGTTTCCCGCGGCAAAAATTGGCTCGAATTTTCCTTCACGCCTCAATCTATAGAGTCAGTTTTTACCAAATAACCGACCTAGCTATTTACAAAAAAATTCGGGCACCGCTTTACTCTATTGAGTCGATTTTTTGGAAAAAAAAGACCGTGGAAGCAGACCTATTGGGTTGGTTTTTAAGGATAACCGACCTTAGAGGGTTCAATCTGAGTTAACTTCTTGGGTCATTTTTATCAATATACCCGACCTTATAGGTGGTAAAGTGTGGGCACTGGTGGCCCTCTTGGGTCAGTTTATGACTCAGAACCGACCTTAGAAGTCGGGCATGTTACTAACTTACTGGAAAACAAAAATAATGCACGCGATGGTCGTTCTTTGTCTTACTCTCTTCCCATCTCTCCTTCTTCTATCCCTCATCTTTCCTTCTCTCACAGTGGTGCCAAGAACCCTAGCCACCATCCGTATATTCACCTTGTGCCACTAGTTCCAAGCATCATTCAGAACGGGCCGTCATCTTCTCGATCGGGAAACTACTGCTGCCGATTCCGCGGCCGCTCTTGGGTGAGTGTTTCTGCTGCGTCGTGTCGGTCTGACGTGTGAGAGGAGCCTCCGCCACCGTGCCCACGAAGAAGAAAGAACCTCACAGCCACCACCACCAGGCCTATGAAGAAGAAAGAACCACCTTCAAAATGGTAGCAACCGAACAGAGGGAACCAAACAGAGGCTGAGTTACTGCCGTCTGTGTGTGTGTTCTAACCGCACCCAAGGTATTCAGTGTTTTGTGTGAATCAGTCTCTAAAGCTATGCTCTTCATGTAACTATTACTACATCTTGCTTTGTTACCTACCTTTCTCAACTAACCTCACCAGTTAATCATTAGCATGGCTTTCCAACAAGTATCAGCTTCCTCACACATTAATAACATTCTGAAACATGCATCTCCATTGTCATTATCAATTTAAGAACTTGTTGGTTTGATATGTACTCTAACACCTTTTTATAGGTATATGCCCTTTTTCTGGAGAATACGAATTTTCCTTCTATATCTATCTATAATCACACAGACACACTTACCTCATGCTATGTTTGTGATAGTGTATGGTTATGATACAAACAATAGGAAGTAGAAACTCATGAATGATAAGAAAAGAGAGGAGAAAATTAGAGTTGCATGCTGTGGTTTTGTTTTTCTGATTGAATAGTTGTTTAAGAATTTGTTGTTATCATATTCTTCACGAGGGGGTCATCCATGTACATGGATATAAAGAACCGTATCATATTCATAGGCTAAGAATGAAGACATCACAATTACTATTTGTCTCTGACTAGTATGTTCCCCAAATGACGCATCAATCATTTCCCTTCTACTTTTATTTGTTGCATGTGATGTGTCTTTTTTTATTTTTCCTGTCCATATATCCAAAATGTTCATACAAAACAAGTAAAATGTGGTACACCTAAAACAATTTTTCAAATACAAAAAAAATTGATATATAGAATTGCTAGTGATGTGATACCACTAAAAATATGCTCTATAACTTTTATTTGTATGATTGATTTTGTTTAAAAATGTGTTGCCTACCATGCAACAACCGGTGTTCACAAAACAAATTTTGTTGTTATGAATTTTGTAAATTATGTGTTCTCTTCGATGAATATATATATATATATATATATATATATATATATATATATATATATATATATATATATATATATATATATATATATATATATATATTACCCAAGGTACATCGAGATGATGATGGGCCAAGATTAGTTGAGATGTATTTTAAGAGTATCTAAAGCTTCTCGGTCTTAGTTCCTTTTTCTCCACTTATTTGTTATCTTTTAATGTACATGGATAAAATTTGTAGTAATCGGTTTGATATTTTATATTTAGGTCTAAACCTATTATCTTACAAATGTGACTTTTACTTTGGTTAGTTATTTTATCTCAATCCTAATGTTCATCTTACTGTCTAGCACATGCGGGATCCTCCCTTGTGGGTCAAGACAATGCTCCGTTGTATGAAAAGAAATTGATTCTTTTGTATAAGTTACTATAAAAACTTACAACTTATAGTATCAACAATAACCAATTTGATAGGTGTTCCTCTCTATCCAATTTTGGGAATTAAACCAACTAAAATGTTCCCATAATGAGGTAATTGTTGTTGTTGTTGGTCTTCTGAGCAGGAAGATAATTGGCTAGGAATTAGGATTGAAAAACTTCACTGCTCCATCTCACCTAGTTCTCACAAGCTCTATTTTTTGTTATAAGATTATTTCTTTGTTCATGGCTACTCTTTGGCATGACCTTTAGTTTATATTTGTCAAGAATTCCTAAGTGATTCTTCAATTTTGTACATATAATGCATGTTTATCTATGGAAGTACTCTTGGTTTGCCCATATTGTTCACAACAGTCATCCTTTTTCTCACAGAAGCTCCAGTGCTCGACGGTCATCCTCTTGTGTGCCTTCCACTTCCCACGGTCTTCTCTCATTTTAATCTTGGTGGCTCAGGTCAGTTGCATTGTTTTTCCATTTTATATGACTAGTAACCCAACCAATAATAAAAACATGTATTTTTTCATATCTACATTTTATTATCAATCACATATGTAATCATTGTATACATTCTAGAAATATGAGATTAGACATGTGTAGTCCCATATTGACACTTTCGGGTTTATAGATGAGATCATCGATGCATGATGTTTAACTTAATATATAAATATGAAAATAATACATTTATATATTAACTTAGAAACCCATTCAAAATTTACTCATTAGGAGTACATTTTGGATAGTCCCTGGTCTGGGACTGTTCATGGATATTTAATCTCACTTAGGATGTAAGTGTATTTGTATGTTTTGGTTTTGAAGAAAATTTTAGTAGGATTTCCTCATTTGTTCTCTGGGTACATATGTGAGTGGTTATTTGCCATTTACATTGGTGTACTTGGAGAATTTAGGGGAAATGCTACTGGAATTTTCTTCAAAACTAAACATACATTATATAGTTACTAGTGAGATTAGATATTCCAAAATGGGATAGGTGGTACACTTTAGGATAAACGTAATTAACTTCCTAAAAATAATAACTTACAACTTATAGTATCAATATTAAATGCTCAGTTTTATAATTAATTTTAATGTGATCTAGAAAATGGATCAAAGTTGGATGTCTATCAAGAACCGTTGCAGTCTAGATTTTGCCACAGGTCTTGATGAATTTATCATATTTGCTGAGGAACATAGAAAACTACCTACAAATAGGTTCTATTGTCCATATTGAAATTGTGGTAAATATTTGAAAGTTGATACTGTTGAGGAAATTAAGAATCATGTCATATGCAATGGGATCATACAAGGTTATAATGAATGGTATTGTCATGGAGAGAAATTTAATTATGGATCAGAAAATGTTGATACTAATAGTGGCATAGAAGATATATATAATGATGATAATGTCAATGATGAACCGATTCAGGATGAACCGATTCAAGATGATATGGTTGATGAGATTCTACATAGTTGTCGGGACAATGTCATTGATCCACCTTCTTTATTTGCAAACATTGTCCATGATGTTGAAAAACCATTATATAGGTGTTGTACTAAGTTCATGAGGTTGAGTGATATGATGTGATTATATACTCTTAAAGCTCAAAACCGGTGGAGCGATAAGAGTTTCACTTCATTGTTATCTTTGTTAAAGGAAATTCTTCCTGAAGGCAACGAGCTTCCAATTTCAACATATCAAGGAGTTTTAGTGGATGAGTTGGATTTCACATTGGTGAATTTTGAAAATATTGGTGAGAAAGATGAGCCATTCATCATGGCAGACCAAGCAAAACAAGTATTCCATATTGATGACCCGAAAAATAAAAATTGGTCTCTCGTTCTTCATGGAAAAAGATAGTTTACTATAGATCTGATAAATGAAGAAGAATACTATGAAAAGGATGATGATTCCAGCCCATTCGCAGTTGGTTTGCCAAGTGTAAATGTTGAAGTTAACACCGATGAATACTATAAACATCAAGACCATGCTAAAGGAATTTTAGTTGAATAACAACTCAACCAATACTAGAGGCATTTATTATTGAATTATTTATTTTATTATCATTCAAGCACGTAATCTTTTAAATATACATCATAATATCCTTCAACCACTTATGCTTTTATTATCACTTATGTTTCTTTTATCATGTATACATGCAAGTTGTTCTAAAATGGCAAGTGAAGATGAACATTATGAGCATGAGCACCATGAGTATGGTAGTGGTGATGCTAAGAAAAGTAGAGGTCCCACACTGATGCGTAGGCTGCAGGAGCTCAGGGCCAAAGGGGAGAAATTGGCAGTCCAATTTGATGTCACAGGAGCACCTATTGGGGAACATGCTAGTGCTTTCAAGCATTATGTAGGGGTGACCGCGCACAGTAAGGTGACAATAGATATAGAAAATTGGCATGATGTTTCTAATGCCTTAAAAGACCTCCTATGGAAAGATATATCTATGGTTTGAAGTGATATTATTTTAATATGTTTTTTGTTTATTGATTCAAATTTAGTTTTTTTGGAAAGACATATCCTTTTTAAGACAACATTATTACTTCTTTTGTATGTATAGGGTGTTTTTCATCTAAATGAAAAAGATCACAAGAAAAAAGTGCTACAACGTTGTGGTGTATGATGGAGAGCTTTTAAGACCTATCTCAAAAGGGATTATATAGATAATCCTAAAAAAAGAAGAAAGCAAAATATCAATATATTTTAATAGATCCTGAGGTGTGGGAAAGATTTGTTGCATCAAGGAAATCGGAAGAGTTTTAGGTAATAAAGATTGTGATGTATTGTATGCATCTTTTTACACAATTAAGGAGGTGAATCTTTTTATATATGTTTGCCAAGTCTAAATTGCAATACATCATTTTAATTGATCAAGCTATTCACGAGGTCCAAAAGAAAAGATGGGCCAAAAATATGCATGTCCATCGCTTGGGGCCCGGTGGTTATGCCTTCTGCTGCCAACTATAAGAGAAGCAGCTCTCTTCTGGAGAAGAGTCTAGTAAAACTCAAGTTGAGCATCAACCCCAACACTTACAGTGGATTGATGCTAGAAAAAATCGAGCAGGTGAAATTGTCAACCCTGCAACTAAGGAGGTGGCACACAAGATGGTAGGTTTATCCCAACTAAGTAAAGAGTAACTCCCACAAATGTGGATTTATTTATATCTAATTGATATTGTGATTTAATATTTTTATTAACTATGAATAGATTGATCTCCATGAGTAAAGGAAGGAAGGAAAGTTCATCCCAACTGGCCCCATGGATGAACTATCAATTTCTCTTGGTACGAAGGAGCATCCTGGCCGTGTTTGGGGATTAGGAGTTGGCATAGGATTCAACTCTTATTTTGGCCCTACACTATAACATCCTTGACATGGGTTATGTACTAACCCTAGGTGTTTTGCTTAATTATGTGATTAGATGCTTGTGTTTATCTGTTGTAATGTAATTAAAGCTTTTCAGGAACTTATATTTCCATTTCAGTCCTTTTTGAATAATGTTGCAACAATGTTTTGTTAGTAATGGACTAAAGTGCAAATTACCCTAGTTGAGGGGTTTAATTGCAATTTGCACATGATAAGATGTTCCTCTGATGATGATACATCATAAGAATGAATATGATGTGGTGGTATGGATTTCACAAGCTTGAGCACCAAGATATAGCTTGTAGAGCAATCCTTGTGCTTTAAAACCTAGTTTTGGTATAATGTGAAAATTACCCAAAACCTAGGGTCCAACATGTAAAATATACCCTCTAGAGTATCTCTCATGTTTCTTGACATCAAGTAGAGCAAAGGAAATGAGTAGGGTTCCTCATTTTAATGATCAAGAAGGAAAGGTAATCTTGATATTAAATAATCAAGATTGAAGCAAATGGCCCTTTAATATTTATATAACTTAGTAAGGTAATTGGTTTCTTTTCCTTTTAACCTTAGATAAGGGAGGAGTTTTGCATGTGATTAGGAGGAAGAGACGTGTCCAAGGATGGAACAAGCCTTGGTGGATATGTTTAGGAAATAAAAGAAATAACAATCTTTTCACTTTCCTTGAAAATATCCAAAAAAATATAAAGCATCCTTAACAACAAAGCAAAGGATCGTTTCCCTTAGTTTCTTTTCTTATCTTCTTGCATTGACTGACCAAAGGATAGCTCTGGAGAAGAGGAAGGACGACCAAGCTGGTTTGGTAAGTATGGATCACCATCTACCTCGAATTCATGGTTGGAACCCTAAAACAAGGTTGGTTTATTGGTGTTTTTCACACAATTCTTCTTTCTAGCCATCTTCTTCATCCAAAAAGTGAAGAACGGACCTTGGACAACCTCTGGAGCTTCATCCACCATTATAGCCACGGATCTTGGAGCTCTGTATTATACCTAAGTTTTATAACTTTAACCCTTAAGCTTTGCTTTTGCATTCTTCTTTCTTAGAATCGTTGCTTATACTTCTTCTTTAGACACCTTTGTGTGTTCTTGCTAGTAATTCCGTGAAGAACAGCCCCTGTTCTTGAGATAGAAGATGATGACCTTAATATCTATGTTTATCCTAAATCTTTCTTTATCAAATGGTCTCCCAACTTTTGCAAACGGTTTCCCAAACCGTTTGGGAGCAAATGTCTTCAAACCGTTTGAATGCAAATGGTTTCAACCAAGAGCACATGGAAGCAAACTGTCCAAGACCGTTTGGATGCGTTGACCAGGCATTGACCATTTCAGAGGTCTATTGTAAATAATGTGGATTAATCACCTACCAAAAACCATCAAGTAATTCCAAGTAAATCACCAATTGAAGGCACATCAACCATCTAAACCCTAATTGGGTTAATTGCTGATTTCAATAATTGAATTAAGTTGAAGTTTGGGTTGAGTGGCCCAAACGGTTTCAAAACCATTTGGGGATCACCCAAATGGTCTCAAGACCGTTTGGTGATAACCCAAGACCGTTTGGAGGTCTAGGGTTAAGTGGGGTTGACCAATTGAGGGTCCAATGATATCAAGTTGTTGAATGATTAAGTGCTGATTTGGTGACAAAACCTAGGGTTCAAACCTTAAGTGAATGACTTGGTTTTTGATCAAATAATGGGAAAACGGTCTCAAGACCGTTTGGAGGATATCCAAATGATCCCAAGACCGTTTGGGGGTCACCCAACACCATTTGTAGGTCTAGGGTTGACTATGGTTAAGTGGTTAAAGATTCAAAGGCAATAAGTTGAAGTACAATTAATTGTTGACCTAGTGATCAATCTATTGAGCCAAACCTTAATTGGTTGAGTTATTTTTTGGTGTTGACTTGAGAAAACGGTCTCAAGACCATTTGTAGGTCATCCAAACGACCCCAAGACCGTTTGGGGTCAGGTCATGACCAAATTGAATGATGGTTCAATGGTTTCAATATTAATTAGACTCATGTTGAAACATGTTGAAGGGTGATCGATTCCAAACCCTAATCCAATTGATCCAAGCCCTAATTGATGATCAATTGAGGGTCAATTGAGTGTCAAACCAGTTGAGGGTTGACCTAATTGACTCAATTGATGAGTGGCTAACAAGTGCATGATCGATTGAGGGGTTCAACAATGGAAACCCTAACTTAATTGAAGTGGTTGAGACACTTTTTGGTCCATGCGGTTTTGAGGTGGTTTGGACCAAACGGTCTCAAGACCATTTGGGACCAAACAATCCCAAACCGTTTGATCTCATGCGGTTTCATGATCAATTTTTCCCATGCGGTTTTAAAGTCAAACTTGGCCAAACGGTCTTCATGACCAAACGGTCTTCACCTAATTTTGGGCAAACGGTCTTGAGTGTGCGCTTTACCAAATGGTTTCAAAATTGAAACTAGATCAAATGGTCAACAACACCAAACAGTTTCAAGGTCCATCCAAGACCGTTTGGGGTTTGAGTATGCAAGACCGTTTGAAGTCTAAAAAGGTCAAGAACGTTTGATGCCTTAGTGGTCAAGATGGTTTAGTGGTTGATTAACCTAAACCTTATAGATACATAAAGTGATTAAGGGACCAAGTAGTTAGTTGATTAGTACATGTTATAATCAAGTGGTGAACATTACTAAGGTACCCTTGATGGGATAGAGTGACTAACACCCTTTGAACAAGTGAACCTTGATGACCACAAAAGTAATGACATAATCCATGAGGTCAATATTGATTTGACTTAGTCTAATTAAGGTGATACAAACATCATCTTATAGAAAGAAGAGAGAGAAGACTCCTTATATAAATGAGAATCAAGTAGCAAGCTTCCAAAATGTATGAATGTATCTAATTAGGGTATGATCCATCATAGTGAGATCATAAGAACCCTAATTATGATGGTTAATGGATCTTAACCTAATTTCAGGGCATTAATGGAAGTAATCCTCATACATGATAATGGTATGATCTTAATTCATTGAAATGTGAATAGTAAACCGTAATTTAGGGTAATTTGATGTATTGTGAATAGTAAACCCTAATCTAGGGTAATGTAATGATATGAACAGTAAACCCTAATTTTGGGTTATGCCCTTAAGCATGAAATACTATGCTTGATTATGGAATGAGTAATCATTATGCCTTTGTAAGTTAAAGGGGTTGTATAACCCTAATTGAATTAAAAAGGAAAACCTAACCCTAGAAACCAGCCGTGGTGATGTGACACGGTCGTGGTGTTCTATATTCAATTTGAAAAGAACTTATATTGTATTGATATAGATACAATGCGCATGTTGTCAATTGTGTTAACCATGCATGTTTTTACAAAGAGGTGAGCATAGCCAAGTAAGGGTTATGATGCCATATATATTGAAAGCACTTTATAAATTTTAAGAATAATGATAAGCTATGTTGCCTAATGAGAGGTAACATATGAGAATGGTAGGCTGTATGAGCTATGAGAAACATCTGCATTGCTACAATCAAGGTCATGTTGTTAAATGACTTGATGTCAATATGTTACTTGGTAACAAGTGTTTTGATGATCTAAGGGTTTGAATACCCATGTTCTTGAATCATAATGATGACATGGTTAGGGATTGATATCCCAATGATTAATAAGATGTGAAATGAACTTGATACAATTAGTACTCTTTATTTATAGAATTTTTCTTATTGGTTTATGTTTGAAAACATGTCTGATGATAAAAGAATGCTATAATGTACTTAAATAATCAAGTATAATGATATCATGTAGAGCCCTGACCATAGATCCATCATTGTCAGAAGTTAAATGATGGTGAAATAGGTTTTCCTAAGGGAACTCCTAGAGAGCATACTTTTGAGTATGTGGGGGTTATGGACATGAATATCCTTACATCCTAATGTAGGATTTGATGTGAGATGTACCTCTAATCTCTCAATCCTTCATTATATGTTTATGCCGGGATGATGTATCACTAATCTCCCGATGATGTTGTTAATGCCGCATCGATGAGAGATAAACAAGAAATCCCTCGATGGTGAAGAGAGAACAGAATTCCACTGTAACTCTAATAGTGAAGTTGCCAGAATACCCTAGAAAGCTATTATGGCAGAGACACAAGATGTCGTGCATGTTGTTCCTCACACTGACTGAGGAGGATGAGGTCATAGGAATCTGGCTCTTATAATGACCAATGTATGGTACCAATTGCAATTTTGTAATGGTCGGTTGGAGTATGAGAGGTGTAACTCATCTCCTCAGGGCATAAATATGTTTGAAAGATGTAATCAGCCGTATAACATAACTACTTAGGTTGAACTACGAGAAATAATGATTGATGATACATTGTTTATAATGTTCTAGTTGAATAAACTAGTATACATATTCTTCATATTCCTTATCGATTAAATGTCTTATCATTCAACCAAGTTATAATTGAAATGATTGCTTAGAGAATACTGCTCTACTTAGTTTATTTATTGAATCACCTGCTGTTGAATATTTATAATTCCTCTTCTTAGTATTATTCCTCTAACTGCAATAACAATGCTTCTGGTGGAGAGTTATAACTCTCGCTGGGACAATTATTCAATTGTCTCACCCCCGTGGGAATAAATTTTTAGGTAATCGCCGAAGAAGAGGAAGAAACCCTTCGGTGGGTGAGCAGCAGCAGCAACATCAGGGACAATAGTGATCCTCAGGTGGAGACATTGACTATCAAGTCTTGTAGATAGAATGTCCTATGTGTCGTCTCTGTACTCTCAGGTCCTAGGAGTCTGTAGATGATTTATATAGATCCGAGATTTTTGGCTTAATGCCTCGAGATTTTTGTATCTTGCCTTGAACAGTTAATAGGGCAATTGATGATTGTAATCCTCGAGATGGATTTTACAGAGATGTAATGATGGATTAGTTTGTAAATGACTTACCTTTTTTTTTTATAAAAGTGTTTCACAGTTTATAGATCTCTTTACGAAAAGTTTTAATTTTTAGTGATTTTCAGTAATTCCACTTCTAATTAATCGCTTCCGCATTTGTTGATCTTGTTTTAGCGAGTCAGTCATTACAAGTTAGTGGTATCAGAGCTCTAGGTTCACTGAGTCTATAGAGACATAAGACTTAGGTTGTAGAGTCTGTTCTAGTGTCTTCCAGTATATCTGATAGTGTTTTCTTCTCATCAGGAGGAGAAGATAAAATTAAGAATGTTTGGACCATACGAGGAACATGTTGCAGAGAGTAGTGTCGCTGCACCCCAAGGAGGTGCAAGAAACCAAGAAAGAGAAGAACATGTGCCTGAACCACCCCAGTTCAATCCACCTGACATGGGGAACCCATCCGTCCAAGCCATGTTTGGGTAGTTTATGACTGCCATGACACACATGACTGATAGCATGCCTATACATGTACCTAGGGCACCTACCCATCCAGAAGAACAAGGATCTGGTAAGACGTTTGAACGATTACGCCGGGTTGGAGCCACAAAGTATGCTGGAATAGCTGACCCAGCAGATGCTGACTTGTGGTTAACTGAACTAGAGAAGGCCTTTAGAATCATGAACATCCCAGAAGCTGAGAAGGTTAAACATGTTGTGTATCTTCTCAAGGGGAGTGCTGGTCATTGGTGGACCATGGAAGAGCAGAAGAGGCCAGGAGTGGAGATTGCATGGAAAGTTTTCCGACGGGAATTTATCAACAGATACTTCCCTAAGATGTTTCTGGATGAGAAAATCTCTCAGTTTGAGAGGTTAAGACAAGGACTAATGAACATTAGCGAGTATGAGGCTAAGTTCATGGAGTTGTTGTGTTTCTACCTGCACATGGCAACTACAGATGAAGAAAGGATTAGACATTTTGAGAAAGGGTTAAACGCTGAGTTGACTACCCCTGTGTCTGCTCTAGAGAATAGGGAAAGGTTTGCTACCTTCATGGAGTCTGTTAGAAGGGTAGAAAGGTCTGTGCCAGAGAAGAGACAAACCAAGAACAAGAATATGTATCCCCAATTCCAAGGATCTTCATCTAAAGGTTTCAAGAAACCAAGGTTTTCTGCACCTGCACCACCACCTAGATTCAGTACCCAGACACAGTGGACGTCAAATTGGGGTAGACGACAAAGCCTACCTTTAGAAGGAGCTTGTAGCTCATCATCTATGTCAGTTACAGGACCACCCAGACCACAACAACTGAACAGAAGCTGTTATATAGGTGGAAAGATGGGACATCTGATGAAGGATTGCAGGGCCAGAGAAGTGAGTATAACTCAACCTCAAAGGCAGAGTCAACAAGGATCTCAAAGGTGACAGTTTCCAGGAGGAGCTAGAGGACGTGGACAAGCGTACCAAGCTGGATCATCAGCACCTAGTCATCGAGCACCGAATCAACCATAGGCAACGACAAGGTTTTACGCGATGAATCCACCTGATGCAGTGATCAACCCTCGGGATGTGGTAGGTCAGATGGAGTTGTTTTATTTTGATATGTCTACATCTTGCGTTGTATCTGTTTTGATTGATCCTGGTGCTACGCATTCCTTTATCACTCTAAGAGTGATTCTTGACTGCAACTTGACTATAAGTCATAGAGCAGATAGTTTGTTGCTAGAAACACCTTTAATGGGATCTGCTGTGTTGCAGGAGGTATGTTCTCCCTGCATTCTCTTCTTTTCTAAACATCGCATTCAAGTGGATCTTATACCACTTGAGATGCATGGATTCGATGTAATCCTTGGGATGAATACCTTAGAAAGGTATAAGGTTGTTTTGTATTGTGAGTCCAAGCAAGCTGTGTTCACTGATGATAGTGACACATGGATCTTTCAAGGAGAAAGAAAGATTCTACCAACCTATCTCGTGTCAACTATGGTTGCTGAGAAGCTGATGAGGCAAGGATGTTATGCATTCTTGACCCATGTGGTAGATACTACCATGAAGAGTCTTAACCCTGCTGAAGTTCCTATAGTCAGGGAATTTGAAGATGTATTTCCTGAAGAACTTCCAGGTGTACCACCGCCATGGGAAAGTGATTTTGAGATTAATCTAATCCCAGACATGCAACCTATAGCACAAAAACCATAGAGGATGGCGCCTGCTGAGATGGAAGAACTCAAGAAACAACTGCAAGAGTTGCTTGAGAAGGGTTTCATCTGACTGAGTACTTCACCTTGGGGTGCTCCGGTATTCTTTGTTAAGAAGAAAGACGGGTCAATGCGGTTGTGCATTGATAATAGACAGTTAAATAAAGTAACAATAAAGAAATAAGTATCCTCTACCGAGGATTGATGATCTCTTTGACCAGTTGTGTGGTGCTACTGTCTTCTGAAAAATAGATTTGAGGTCGGGATATCACCAGCTACGTATTAAGGATAGTGACATACCCAAGTCTGCCTTTAGGACAAGGTATGTTCACTATGAGTTCACAGTTATGTCGTTTGGACTAACTAATGCACCAGCTGCATTTATGGAACTCATGAATAGAATCTTCCGACCTTTTCTCGATTAGTGTGTTGTTGTCTTTATAGATGACATTCTGATCTACAGTAGAGATGCTCAGCAGCATGAACAACATCTTCGTCAGACTCTAACTTTGCTAAGAGAGCATAAGTTATATGCTAAGTTTAGCAAGTGTGAGTTCTGGTTACTAGAAGTATCTTTCCTTGGACACGTAATATCTGCCTCAGGTATTCTTGTTGACCCTAAAAAGGTAGAATCTATTTTGCTATGGGAGCAACCAAAGACACCGATGGAGATTCGAAGTTTCTTAGGGTTGGCAGGCTATTACCTGAGGTTCATTAAGAACTTCAGTTCTATAGCTTTACCCTTGACTAAGTTGACCGGGAAGGATGTTCCTTTTGTTTGGAGTGATAAGTGTCAACAATCATTTCAGTTGTTGAAGGAAAGGTTGACAAGTGCACCTGTACTTGTGCTACCTGAACAAGGGAAATGATATATAGTTTTCTGTGATGCTTCTAAGAATGGACTTGGATGTGTGTTGATGTAGGATAAACAAGTGATTTCTTTTACTTCCCGACAGCTTAAGAAACACGAGGAGAATTATCCGACACACGATCTATAACTAGCTGCTATAGTTCATGCCTTGAAGATCTGGAGACATTATCTTTATGTATAGACATTCCAGATTTTCACAGACCATAAGAACCTTAAGTATATCTTTTCTCAGCATGAGCTTAACATGAGGCAACGCCGATGGATGGAGTTAATCAAGGATTATGACTGTACAATTGATTATCATCCAGGGAAGGCCAATGTAGTTGCTGATGCTTTGAGTAGGAATTCAACAACACCAGCCTTAGACAGAGCACAGATGAATTCCTTGGTATTCTCTATAAGGGATATGCTTATCTCCTTAAGGCAAGATAATGTATAGTTAAAAGTATCTTTGTTATCAGGGTTGTTAGCTGAGATGCATATAAAACCTACTCTGAGACAACAGATCAAGGAGGCACAACAAGTTGATGTTGTGGTTCAACTGATTAGATCAGAGTATGGTAGTGAGAAATGAAATGGTTTCCATGACTCAGATGATCAAGTAGCTTGTTACCATGGTAGAATGATAGTGTCTGATGTGGATAACTTGAGGAAGTTAGTCCTAGAAGAAGCTCATTCTTCAATGTATGCCATGCATCCAGGAAGCACCAATATGTATCGAAACTTGAAAGATATGTATTGGTGGCCTGGTTTGAAGAAAGACGTTGCTGAGTTTGTTATGTGGTATCCTATGTGTCAGCAAGTTAAAGCTGAACACCAGAAACCTACAGGAAAAATGCAACCTTTGCTTATACTGCAGTGGAAGTGGGATCATGTAACCATGGATTTTGTGGTTGGTTTACCTAGAACAACCAAAGGACATGATTCCATTTGGATAATAGTTGATAGGTTGACAAAGACAGCTCATTTCTTACCTATCAAAACAACCTATTCTGCTGAGAAGCTGGCACAGTTGTATGTAGATGAGATAGTACGACTGCATGGAGTCCCAGTTACCATTGTTTCTGACAGAGGTCCCCAGTTTACGAGTCATTTTTGGGAGCGACTTCATAAAGCCTTAGGCACAAAGTTAAGGTTTAGTACAACCTTTCATCCTCAGACTGATGGACAATCAGAAAGGACTATATGAACCTTGGAGGACATGCTTAGGGCATGTGTTCTCCAGTTTACCGGGAGTTGGGACATGCACCTAAGTTTGATAGAGTTTGCCTACAATAATAGCTATCAACATAGCATTGACATGGCACCTTATGAAGCCTTGTATGGTAGACGTTGTAGATCACCCTTATGTTGGTATGAAACTGGTGAGTATCAACTTTTAGGTCCTGATCTTATGTAGAAGACCACCGAGAAGATTAAGATAATACAACAATAGTTGAAGACTGCATAGGATAGGCAGAAATCTTACGCTGATAAGCGTCGTAGACCTTTAGAATTCCAGGTTGGAGACAGAGTGTACCTCAAGGTCTCACCTTGGAAAGGAGTTCTTAGATTTGGAAGGAAAGGAAAATTAGCTCCTAGGTTTATAGGGCCTTATCCAATCATTGAACGGATTGGAAAGGTAGCTTATAAGCTAGAGTTACCACTAGAGTTACAGAAGTTACACCTAGTGTTCCACATTTCCATGCTTAGGAAATGTCACCCTGATACAGAATCAGTTCTGCAACCTATGGAAGTAGAACTGAATGATGATGTATCTTATAAAGAAGGACCTGTATCAATCCTTGATAAAAGAATTAAAAAGCTGAAAAAGAAAGACATAAGTCTTGTAGAAGTCCTATGGAATCACCGTGGTGTTGAAGAAGCCACGTGGGAATTAGAGGAAGAAATGAGAAGGAAATACCCTGCTCTTTTCTCTTAATATGTTTTTGTTGATTTCGGGGACGAAATCCTTGTAAGGGGTGGATAATTTGTAACATCCCTAACCTGGGTTATGTACTAACCCTAGGTGTTTTTCTTAATTAAGTGATTATATCTTGTGTTTATCTGTTGTAATGTAATTAAAGCTTTTCAGGAACTTATATTTCCATTTCAGTCCTTTTTGAATAATGTTGCAACAATGTTTTGTTAATAATTGACTAAAGTGCAAATTACCCTAGTTGAGGGGTTTAAATGTAATTTGCACATGAGAAAATGTTCCTCTGATGATGAGACATCATAAGAATGAATATGATGTGGTGGTATGGATTTCACAAGCTTGAGCACCAAGATATAGCTTGTAGAGCAATCCTTGTGCTTTAAAACCTAGTTTTGGTATAATGTGAAAATTACCCAAAACCTAGGGTCCAACATGTAAAATATACCCTATAGAGTATCTCTCATGTTTCTTGACATCAAGTAGATCAAAGGAAATGAGGAGGGCGCCTCATTTGAATGATCAAGAAGGAAATATAATCTTGATATTAAATAATCAAGATTGAAGCAAATGGCCCTTTAATATTTATATAACTTAGTAAGGTAATTGGTTTCTTTTCCTTTTAACCTTAGATAAGGGAGGAGTTTTGCATGTGATTAGGAGAAATAGACGTGGCCAAGGATGGAGCCAGCCTTGGTGGATATGTTTAGGAAATAAAATAAATATCAATTTTTTCACTTTCCTTAAAAATATCCAAAAATATATAAAGCATCCTTAACAACAAAGCAAAGGATCATTTCCCTTAGTTTCTTTTCTTATCTTCTTGCCTTGGCCGACCAAAGGATATCTCTGGAGCAGAGGAAGGACGACCAAGCTGGTTTGGTAAGTATGGATCACCATCTACCTCGAATTCATGGTGGGAACCCTAAAACAAGGTTGGTTTATTGGTGTTTTTCACACAATTCTTCTTTCTAGCCATCTTCTTCATCCAAAAGTGAAGAACGGACCTTGGACAACCTCTAGAGCTTCATCCACCATTAAAGCCACGGAGCTTGGAGCTCTGGATTAGACCTAAGGCGGTTTTTATAACTTTAACCCTTAAGCTTTGCTTTTGCATTCTTCTTTCTTAGAATCATTGTTTATACTTCTTCTTTAGACACCTTTGTGTGTTCTTGCTAGTAATTTCATGAAGAACAGCCCCTATTCTTGAGGTAGAAGATGATGACGTTAATATCTATGTTTATCCTAAATCTTGCTTTATCAAATGGTCTCCCAACTTTTGCAAATGGTTTCCCAAACCGTTTGGGAGCAAACGGTTTCAAACCGTTTGAATGCAAACGGTTTCAACCAAGAGCGCATGGAAGCAAACGGTCCAAGACCGTTTGGATGCGTTGACCAGGTGTTGACCATTTGGAGGTCTGTTGTAAATAATGTGGATTAATCACCTACCAAAAATCATCAAGTAATTCCAAGTAAATCACCAATTCAAGGCACATCAACCATCTAAACCCTAATCGGGTTAATTGTTGATTTCAATTATTGAATTAAGTTGAAGTTTGGGTTGAGTAGCCCAAATGGTTTCAAAACTGTTTGGGGATCACCCAAATGGTCTCAAGACCGTTTGGTGATAACCCAAGACCGTTTGGAGGTCTAGGGTTAAGTGGGGTTGACCAATTGAGGGTCCAATGATATCAAGTTGTTGAATGATTAAGTGTTGATTTGGTGACAAAACCTAGGGTTCAAACCTTAAGTGAATGACTTGGTTTTTGATCAAATAATGGGAAAACGGTCTCAAGACCGTTTGGAGGATATCCAAATGATCCCAAGACCGTTTGGGGGTCACCCAACACCATTTGTAGGTCTAGGGTTGACTATGGCTAAGTGGTTAAAGATTCAAAGGCAATAAGTTGAAGTACAATTAATTGTTGACCTAGTGATCAATCTATTGAGCCAAACCTTAATTGGTTGAGTTATTTTTTGGTGTTGACTTTAGAAAACGGTCTCAAGACCATTTGTAGGTCATCCAAACGATCCCAAGACCGTTTGGGGTCAGGTCATGACCAAATTGAATGATGGTTCAATGGTTTCAATATTAATTAGACTCATGTTGAAACATGTTGAAGGGTGATTGATTCCAAACCCTAATCCAATTGATCCAAGCCCTAATTGATGATCAATTGAGGGTAAATTGAGTGTCAAATCAGTTGAGGGTTGACCTAATTGACTCAATTGATGAGTGGCTAACAAGTGCATCATCGATTGAGGGGTTCAACATTGGAAACCCTAACTCAATTGAAGTGGTTGAGACACTTTTTGGTCCATGCGGTTTTGAGGTGGTTTGGACCAAACGGTCTCAAGACCGTTTGGGTCCAAATGGTCTCTAGACCATTTGGGACGAAACGATCCCAAACCGTTTGATCTCATGCGGTTTCAAGATCAATTTTGCCCATGCGGTTTCAAAGTCAAACTTGGCCAAACGGTCTTCATGACCAAATGGTCTTCACCTAATTTTGGGCAAACGGTCTTGAGTGTGCACTTTACCAAATAGTTTCAAAAGTCAAACTAGATCAAACAGTCAACAACACCAAACAGTTTCAAGGTCCATCCAAGATCGTTTGGGGTTTGAGTATGCAAGACTGTTTGAAGTCTAAGAAGGTCAAGAACGTTTGATTCCTTAGTGGTCAAGATGGTTTAGTGGTTGATTAACCTAAACCTTATAGATACATAAAGTGATTAAGGGACCAAGTAGTTAGTTGATTAGTACATGTTATAATCAAGTGGTGAACATTACTAAGGTACCCTTGATGGGATAGAGTGACTAACACCCTTTGAACAAGTGAACCTTGATGACCACAAAAGTAATGACATAATCCATGAGGTCAATATTGATTTGACTTAGTCTAATTAAGGTGATACAAACATCATCTTATAGAAAGAAGAGAGAGAATACTCCTTATATAAATGAGAATCAAGTAGCAAGCTTCCAAAATGTATGAATGTATCTAATTAGGGTATGATCCATCATAGTGAGATCATAAGAACCCTAATTATGATGGTTAATGAATCTTAACCTAATTTGAGGGCATTAATGGAAGTAATCCTCATACATGATAATGGTATGATCTTAATTCATTGAAATGTGAATAGTAAGCCCTAATTTAGGGTAATGTGATGTATTGTGAATAGGAAACCCTAATCTAGGGTAAAGTGATGATATGAACAGTAAACCCTAATTTTGGGTTATGCCCTTAAGCATGAAATACTATGCTTGATTATGGAATGAGTAATCATTATGCCTTTGTAAGTTAAAGGGGTTGTATAACCCTAATTGAATTAAAAAGGAAAACCTAACCTTAGAAACCATCCGTGGTGATGTGACAAGATCGTGGTGTTCTATATTCAATTTGAAAAGAACTTATATTGTGTTGATATAGATACAATGTGCATGTTATCAATTGTGTTAACCATGCAGGTTTTTATAAAGAGGTGAGCATAGCCAGGTAAGGGTTATGATGCCATATATATTGAAAGCACTTTATAAATTTTAAGAATAATGATAAGCTATGTTGCCTAATGAGAGGTAACATATGAGAATGGTAGGTTGTATGAGCTATGAGAAACATCTGCATTGCTACAATCAAGGTCATGTTGTTAAATGACTTGATGTCAATATGTTACTTGGTAACAAGTGTTTTGATGATCTAAGGGTTTGAATACCCATGTTCTTGAATCATAATGATGAGATGGTTAGAGATTGATATCCCAATGATTAATAAGATGTGAAATGAACTTGATACAATTAGTACTCTTTATTTATAGCATTTGTCTAATTGGTTTATGTTTGAAAACATGTTTGATGATAAAATAATGCTATAATGTACTTAAATAATCAAGTATAATGATATCATGTAGAGCGCTGACCATAGATCCATCATTGTCAGAAGTTAAATGATGGTGAAACAGGTTTTCCTAAGGGAACTCCTGGAGAGCATACTTTTGAGTATGTGGGGGTTATGGATGTGAATATCCTTACATCCTAATGTAGGATTTGATGTGAGATGTACCTATAATCTCTCAATCCCTCATTATATGTTTATGCCGGGATGATGTGTCACTAATCTCCCGATGATGTTGTTAATGCCACATCGATGAGAGATAAACAAGAAATCCCTCGATGGCGAAGAGAGTACAGAATGCCACTGTAACTCTAATAGCGAAGTTGCCAGAATACCCTGGAAAGCTATTATGGCAGAGACACAAGATGTCCTACATGTTGTTCCTCACACTAACTGAGGAGGATGAGGTCATAGGAATGTGACTCTTCTAATGACCTATGTATGGTACCAATTGCGATTTCGTAATGGTCAGTTGGAGTATGAGAGGTGTAACTCATCTCCTCAGGGCATAAATATGTTTGAAAGATGTAATCAGCCGTATAGCATAACTGCTTAGGTTGAACTATGAGAAATAATGATTGATGATACATTGTTTATAATGTTCTAGTTGAATAAACTAGTATTCATGGTCTTCATATTCCTTATCGATTAAATGTCTTGTCATTCAATCAAGTTATAATTGAAATGATTGCTTAGAGAATACTGCTCTACTTAGTTTATTTATTGAATCACCTATTGTTGAATATTTATAATTCCTCTGCTTAGTATTATTCCTCTAACTACAATAACAATGCTTCTGGCGGAGAGTTATAACTCTCGCTGGGACAATTATTCAATTGTCTCACCCCCGTGGGAATAAATTTTTAGGTAATCGCTGAAGAAGAGGAAGAAACCCTTCAGTGGGTGAGCAACAACAACATCAGGGACAGCAGTTATCCTCAGGTGGAGACACTGACTGTCAAGTCTTGTAGATAGAATGTGCTATGTGTCGTCTCTGTACTCTCAGGTCCTAGGAGTTTGTAGATGATTTATATAGATCTAAGATTTTTGGCTTAATGCCTCGAGATTTTTGTATCTTGCCTTGAACAGTTAATTGGGCAAGTGATGATTGTAATCCTCGAGATGGATTTTATATAGATGTAATGATTGATTAGTTTGTAAATGACTTACCTTGTTTTTTTATAAAAGCGTTTCACAGTTTATAGATCTCTTTACGAAAAGTTTTAATGTTTAGTGATTTTCAGTAATTCCGTTGCTAATTAATCGCTTCTGCATTCGTTGATCTTGTTTTAGCGAGTCAGTTGTTACATACACAATCTAAAAGAGGTCGTGAAGGAGGTCTTACACAAGAGGAAGTTGAAGCATTAGTAGTATAGAAAGTATAAGAAATAATGTCTTCATTTCATCCTACTCAACCTTATCAACCTATTCAAACTGTGTGTCTCTTAGATGATGAGGTACAAGCCCATGCTCCATCTGTAGAAGGTCACGGGAGCACTCCCAATGACCCACCACAACAATCTGCAGTAAGTTTGATCTATATGTTGTGTTATTAGTATGATATATATATGATTATATATTGTTGTAGTAGGTATCTGGTTTACCGCTTCATATATAACTTATATTATTTCAATTCTAGGTTGGTATGAACTGTAAACTTGCATTGGAGGTTCCAGAATATAATGTTGTGGCAGTGGGCAAGGTATACAACCTTGGTGGTACATTACATTGCCAACAAATTACTGATCACATTTGTCGTGTGTCCATCCATCTTGTGTATGATGGAATGGAGGACAAACCACTACCCATACCTAATCCTAAATATAGTACAGTTGAAGAAGCAGAGGGTGCTATGGTGGGTTGGCCTAGACACATGGTTATCAATGACAAGGTATACCTGAATTCTACCATGTTTTTCATATTTGACTGCATATATGAACTCGTGTAATATAAGTATGTAATTTAATTAACAGGTTTGCAAACCAAAAAGTAAAAATTCTACTAGTCATCCTCCTATACCCAAGCCATTTTTTATTCCAGAATCCACATTCGAGTTGGGAAGTAAATGTAAATGTTTGTGTTGATACTTAGCCAACCAAACCTCTGGATTACAAATGTTGGTCAATTTAATAGAAGATGCAACTGGGAGGGACTTTGAAAATTATATTTTTCTTGATGATATTATAGAGTTGTTCCGGTATGATTGGCTAAATACTTCAATATTAGAAGTATGGATAAGGTAAGGATCTATCAATATAGAAAATTCCAATACACATTTTTAACTTATTTCTATATATGAAAATAATTACAAATGTTATACAACCACTTATATACCGAGGCCATAAACTTTGAGATAAAGAATGTTGGATTCTTAGTTCCTTCAATCACTAGTCAGGTGGAGACACATATTGAAGATGTGAATGAGTACTTCTCTACTGCATTAAAATATTTTTCTAGTGTGGGAAAGGAAATTATTCTAATTCCTTTTAATGTCCAGTAAGTATTATTATTCAATATAATTTTAATAATGAATAAATTTCTTTATTTTAATGTTTGTTTTATTCTTACTCAAATCTAAACATTGGGAATTATTGGTGGTTGTCCCAAAATTGATGACACTTTATTATCATGACCCAATGGGAAAAATAATAAGGGACCACAAATTGAAATTGCCAACTATGGAGTAAGCATAAATTTAGTCAATGCTTCAACATGATATTTCTATTTAGAATTTCTATTTTACCAACTATCGTTTAATTGATAGGGGTATAAAGGCTTTTCATGAAGGTGGAGGACAAATACCCATAAAATTAAAGACATTGACTTTGAAAAATGTCAAGGTAGCTACTTTGACAACTACTTAGTCTTATATGTATTAATTTTCAACTCTTATATGTCAACTCTTATATATAGTCTTATCTCAACTCTATTTATAGTAGTTTACTAACATTAAGTATAATTTGTTATTTGTAGTGTCCGATACAAAATAATGGCTGGGCTTGTGGCTACTATGTAATGAAATATATGCAAGCTATTGTCAAACAAGTATCACATGACATTCAGACTATAGATCAAGTAATAAAGAATAACATCATAAATTTACAAGTTAGTTGTAGTCATTTTATAAAATATTAGCATGTGCATTTTCTGTTGTAGATATTTACAACTCATCCTTACACACCGGAGGACTTAAATGAATTCTGAGAAGAGTGGGCAGATGCTTTTCTAAATGAAGTCAATATAGCATTGAATTGAATATGTCATCTCCATTTATGTATATGGTTTTGGAACTCTTTCATATTTACTTTTATATCTGACAATATCATCTGAGACTTGCAATCTATCATTTTGTAAATGTTATGATGTGATTATGTTGTAATGTCTCAACTGAATATATGAATCATTTTTGTTATGAATGTGTGGTTTGGAAATTGATAATTCAAATGGACATAAAAGCTAGCAAATGTGGCTTTGGAATTTCTGGCTTGCATCATTTGCATGTCTTTTCTATTGTATGTTTTGATCTCCTCTGTTCTGAATATTTCTGTTCTATTTCTGTAGATTTAAAAAAAATTGTAACCTATAGGGTCAGTTATTTTAAATAACCGACCTTGTAGATCTCTAGGGTAGGGTTTTATGGAAAAACTGATCTTATAGGATCTGGGATCAATAGCTCAATTTTTGTAACCTATTGGGTCAGTTGTTTTACATAATCGTCCTTACATATGATTTCTAGGGTCAATTTTTAAGTTATACCCAACCTTAGAAGTTCTGGGATCAGCTCACTTCTTGGGTCAGATTTTTTATAAGAATGGACCTAATAGGTTCTCTCTAAGGTCGGTTATTCTATTAATAACCGACCTTACAACCTCGGTCGTAGTTTCTTTCCTCATTTTTTACATCCTATTGGGTCAGTTTTTACTATATAAGGTCAGTTTTCTTTGGTTAAAAAAACCGACCCTATAGGTCAAATTCTATAGCGACGACCACTTAGGAATCGGTTAAAAAGTGACGCTACAGGTTTAAAAAAACCGACCCTATAGATCATTGTTGTAGTAGTGTTAAGGTATCAAAAAAGCAAGTTATTACTCTAATCCCATTACTCTATTACTTATGCCAAAGAATCTACTATCCACCATTATTTATGTGCTTATACATAGTTTTGTACTATTAGGCTCACGTGACCACAAGTATATGTTTCTAGCATAAACTCTTTATGGCATCTCTTGACATATAGTTGCAATTGTATGTATCTAGAGATGATAGATCATATTATATTGAGTTGTAGCATCCCTCAGTACAAGTGTTTTATACCACAAGCACTAGAACAGAGAAGAATGGCATAGTCAAATTACTTGTCCCATAACATATTCTCTATGTTTCCCAAGTTATATGCCTCCTAAAACACAAACTATTGAGAATAAAGAGGACATTCTATGAGTTAGGGAGTCAACAATCAGAACCCATTATGCATAGACACTTTAACATAAAGTTACTTATACCTCTTTGGCTCTTGCATTCCATATGTAACAAATTCCATTTCTAAAACATGAAATCTGAGAAAACATTTATTTCCTACCTTCTTTCATGAAAGTTTGAGAATTTAAATCTTTGAGAAAACTTGAACAATTTAGGATACAAAAACTATAAGAAATTGTTTTTTTGTTTGATCATAACCCAAGTGCTAAAGAGAAATGCTAAAATAGTAATAAAATGTGGATCCAAAATCGTCATCTGGGAAAACATAAACCAGTAATTGTACCTTAATGCTAGGCAAGTACCAAAGGTGAGGGATTTTTACCAAAAGAAATAGATATGAACCTCATCAAGTCATTTATTACTCCATCAATAAAAATTCTAACTTATTGGAGATTTCATTCTACTTGATCTACACTTAATTATATTCTTAGAATTGTATAATTTTAGTCTAAGGTATGACCAAACCATGAGCTAGGATCTTTATCCACAAAGTATTGTGATTTATTAATGATGGGGATTAAGATAACACACACCTATATCTTAGTGAATATCTAATAAATACTACTTGATATGACTTTTCTTACTCATAGAACTCACCTAAAAGGTGAAGACTATATGAATGTGAGAATCTTTCCTAGTGTTCATCAATACTATTGCTTTTCTACCACATATGTATCATCCCCCAAGTGTGTTCCATATATAATAATAACATGTAAGTGTAGACCACATAAATCAAACTAAGAGAATGTCACAAATAGCATATATCATTCATTGAAATAATAAAAATAACTTTACATAGGACATAAATACACCGACTCTCATACATATTCTTTTAGAAAAAGTTATAACAAGGAAATTTAAACATGAAGGGAAACCAATTAAACCTCCTAGGATCGTAACATGGCACTCCATTGGGTCATGAACTTGTTTGCACATCCACCTCTTGAGAGTTATACCATGCTCACCACAACCTACGTGCATTCATATATAGCCATTCATTTTACAAACCGTTGTAAGTGGTTGGATTTCAGAAATATGATGAGCATAACTTAACATAAAACTTAAAGCTTATAGGAGCATGCATAAACATTAATAATCATTTTTAGTTGCATTCTTATCTTGATTAAGTATTATTAGTAGGACATCTACTCTGTGAACCTTATCTGATCTGATCTCACTGAACACCACATGTGGTGGGTAAGATTCTCAACACACTCTAGGTGTTCATGGTTGGGCTAGGATCCATAAACATTAACATCACAGAACAAACTCAAGGTGTCCAGTATTGGGCTTGAACCTGTAAAGTGAATGGGACTCATGAGTCACCAATTTCCATAACATTTTCATGAGATAGGGACTAATTTATTGTTTTGTTAATATAATTTTAATCTTACTTTATTAGCCCATGTTTTGGAGAAAGTTTCACATATATAAAAGTTGGAAGATAAACATGTCATCTTTTATCTTTTTACTATTATAATATTGAGAACTATGTATACTTTCCTTGATTGAAAATTAAGAATTTTGCTTATTCTTCATAAGTAAGTATTAGAGCTAGATTTTCTAGATAAATATTATGAAGTCGAAGGATTTATATTTTTATTATAGAATATGATGTTCTTAGTGTTAAGAAAATATGTAATATGTATTCATCAAATATGTTGTTTGTAAAAGTGATACAAATGATATGTGATTCTAGATATCTACATTTTGGTACTATTTAGTATGTACTTCGCTAACATATAAAATATACAAATATAATAATAAGCTAGAAAGGTTTTTTTTAATTTATGTATATATCTTTTGTTCTTAAATATATGAAATAATTCAAAAAGTCTGAGATCCATAATATAATTAGGTAAAATAAGACACAAACGTGCTTAATATAATCCTTTAGTAGATTTAACAAAACTGAAAAAACTATTATGCAATTAATTCTCAAGTTAAAACAATAGTCCATTTTAGTTTATGGATAGGACCTTGACTTATAGAACCACCACATCTTGCATGCCATCAAGTTTGATATCACCAATTAACCCATTTTTTTAATAAGGTAAAGTATTACTACTCGCTCAAAAAGGTGTATAAGGGGTACAACCAAAATCCCCAAAAATGTACAAGGTTTGTTGTACACCACACATTAGAATAACCTCAAGTTTCACCCCTCTAACGATGACTAGGTTTGATTTGACAATCCAAATAATATTATTCATAATGTTCTCAAAATCTAAAATGTTATCCATCTCCAACTTATTGTGGACTCTATTGTTTCTTTCCCTCCATATATGTAATATGAGACAAGTGAACATAATCCCAGCAAAGTTATGCATCCTTGGGTTTTGTCTAGTCTACTCCAAGATCCAAAGAAGTCCATCACCACAGTTTAAAGGAAGAAGATTGCCCCACCCACACTTGAGGGAAGACATGTTCCAGAGATACAAGGAAAAGTCACCACTCGAAGAAGAGGTGGAAGTGAGCTTCCAGCTCCATTTTGCATAGAGGGCAGGTGGTGTCAATTGGGATATCCCAAGGTTCAAAGGCTACATTTTAGATAGTGGTGGCTACCCCATATAAGTGGGTACCATGGAACTTGAGGGAGGAATCTCATAAGTAGCAAACATTTGTTGTTTCTGGAGATGGACTAGCTATTGTTACTTAGCAGGTACCTGGTCTGAACCTCTAGCCACAGGGTAAGAGGTCTGGTTGTCAAGGGTGGCATACCTATTGTGCATCCAAGCATCCCAAAGGCTCTGTGGTTTAAGCAATAGGTGATGGATTCTTCTTGCAGTGTCCATCCATGTTCCATTTCCAAGATCAATGATGTCCAATCCACCACTATCTAGGTTGTGCCACATTAGACCAGGTCACACTATGGGAGCCATCCCCCCACAGAAAACTTGACAACAAAGATTTAAATTTTCACAACACAAACTCAGGTATTTCCGCCAGTCGACACCAATGGTGTATCTTAGTGGTAAGCACAACTTTGATGAGGATGACCCAACCTGCCATGGACATGCTGATGCCACTCCATTTATCCACCATAGTGTGAAGATCATCAATACATTTCTTATAGTGAGATCTTTTCCCTTCTACCCTGATAGAGGGATAGCTGGATATTGCAAGGAAATATGGCTACAGAGAAGGAAGTGAAAACAAAAATTTTATCTATCATATTCCCCATTAACCCGTGGATCGTGTAAATAACTATAACATAGGAAGGATGGTTTCAAGGATATACCTGGTTAAAGAGAAAGTCTAGGGACATCTCCTCATCGTTGTAGATGTGCAACCATCTTCTAGTTCACTGAGACTCGTCTGACCATTGCTTCTCCTGTCATGCACCACGGGCTGCAGCCTCAAACGTCATTGTCTGCAGTATCTCCTCTCTCAATGGACTGTTGGTTGAAGTTGTTCTCCTAGCAGCAGACAATGGCCTCTCGTCTCTAGAGAAGTCGACATGGACCGCCTATAACTTATGTCATCTTGCTAGAACAGACAGGAAGGAGTCATCCCTTCCATTGGCGTACTAGTCACCAACTTACTCTCCCACAACCATGATCTCAGTTATTCTCTCCCGTAGTTATCGCTCCCTAGTCAGTTAGGACTTTCTTGGGCTCTCTTGGTTACCACAACCAGAGAGGACAACAATTGTTAGAGCAATTGGTTCTCAATTGTATGTGTTGTGTTTTGGGCAACCCTTGAATTTCACAACCTGCTATTACCAAAACGGTCATCTGGCATGCAAGATGGTTGTATTGTATGGTGAGATGATTGTTTTGCAGTTTCCCAATCGCATTTGAAATTGACAAATGATTTCCCATCAATGCTAAACATTAATTCCTTGAACTCCAAGTAATGTGCAATTGAAATGAATATGGGAAAGTATCTAGAACCTTTCCTTGGCCCAACTAAGTGGTCTCGCCCATGCGAGGTGGCCATCTCGCTCACCCAGCCGGTCAGTTCAACTCATAGCCAATTTCAACTTGAATCATCCTGGATCTTCTAAATGCCCATTTCAACCCTTGAAATGACTGCTTGGCACTCCGAACAACCGTCTCACCCTGTGAGCCAATCGTAAGGCAACGTAGCAAGTTTATTTGTTGCATGGATCAATCACCTAAATTCTTTAGTGATTAATTCAATCATCATTCAAAATTAAACCCCTCTTCTAGGATGAGACCAATGTGTGTGACCCTATAGGTTCCATATTACATTGGCAGTGAATGTCCATAAAAACTTATGACATCACAAGTAATGAGTGGTGCCTAGACACACATCAATGCTACCCAAGTAAATTGAAAGTTGGGGAACAACTTTGACCTACAATATGTGTATGGTGTTATAGTGCTTGTATTGTTCCTTTATCACTGATATCCATATTGAACTTGAGGAATGGAGCAGTCACCCTCTTCAACATTCAGTCTTGTTTCTTGAACCAAGAATAGACTATTAGAGTTATATGTAAACTCAATCACATATTGACTCATATGTGCATGGCCATGCATTTATCAGTCTCTCTAATCAAGAGGCCTAGGATATCATGTTCCTATAGGAGGGACAAATCCCATCTATATCACTCACAATCTATCCCCATGTCTCACAGTCACCTAATGATCACTGTTATGACACCCATGTTTCAGGACTATGTTTGATGATGTCAAAGCATACCGAACGAGATGTGACGAGTGAAGTGATTTCAAGTCTAAGAACCACAACCACCACCATCACTGTGAGAGATGACTATGACTTCCATGATGATGGCTTCCATATGTTAGTCTCACGGTGGGTCTATGTGATACATTGTTCTTCAACATGTATCTATGTACTTCATTTAATATAGCCATATCATGACTAATGAGATTCTATCATCAACCAACTCATAGTCTGATGTTGTGTGTCATTGTTGTCTGTCAACCTTCCATAGTAAAAACTAATCAAGGACGTAATGAGAATATATATGTGTACTCTTAACATTTGTATGATCTCATTTCCTCAAGTCACATACTTGAAGACATACATCATTGAGTAATATTATTATCTAGACATTTATATTGTTATAATATTATCTCATAACTGAATCAAATAGAATAAATTGGAAGCTTTCCTTTATTTATTAATCAAATCATTTACAAATTATGGCATTACAATCATCACATGATTGTCTCTCAGGGTAGACATACCAACATAGACTCCCCCTTGCACTTAGATCCAATCACCCAAGAATCATATTCCAAGTTACCTAACATATCCGTCATGGTTCTGTTGTGAATGTGGTTTTGTCAAGGGGTCAACAACATTATTATCAGTTGGTACTTTGTAAATCTTTACATCTCCTTGATGTATGATATCTTATATGAGATGGAACTACCTTTGTATATGCTTTGGGAGCTAATGCGATCTGGGTTCCTTAGCTTGTGCAATAGTTTCATCATTGTAACAATATAGCTTGATTGCATTACTGATGCTTGGAACGACCCCAAGTTCTATAATGAACTTCTTGATCCATATAGCCTCCTTTGTTGCATTCTATGCAACAATATACTCAACCTCTGTTGTAGAATCGCAAAATGTCTCTTGCTTAGAACTCTTCCAGCTTACAACTCCATTATTGAGGAAAAACATAAGTCCTGATTGTGATTTGTAATCATCTTGATCTGTTTGGAAGTTTGCATTGGTGTAACCCTTTACCACCAACTCTTCCTCTCCGCCATAGACCAAGAATTGATCCTTATTCCTTCTCAAGTACTTGAGGATGTTCTTTAAGACTATCTAGCGAGCATCATCTAGATTAGACTAATATCTCCACATCATGCTCATGTCATACGAGATGTCTGGATAGGTACACATCATTGTGTACATGATTGATCCAATTGATAAGGCATATGGAATCAAACTCATGCATTCCCTTTCTTCACAAGGGCTGGGACATTGAACTTTAGAGATGGTCACTCCTTGAAACGATGGCATGTTTCCTCTCTTTGAGTTCTCCATGCTGAATTGCTTCAACACTTTGTCAATGTATGTGCTCTGACTTAGTCCAAAAATCCTTTTGGATCTATCTCTATATATCTTTATTCCTAAGATGTTGGATGTTTCTCCCAATTCTTTCATAAAGAATGTATTTCCAAGCCATGCCTTCACCTTTTATAAAGTAGGGATTTCATTCCCCATCAATAATATATCATCCACATAGAATATGAGGAATGCCATTATGCTTCCACTAACCTTCTTGTACACACAATATTCACCTTCATTTTGATTAAAGCCAAACTCTTTGACTATCTCATCAAAATGAAGAATTCATCTCCGAGATGCTTGTTTCAATCCATTGATTGATCTTTGTAGCTTCCAGACCTTGTTTGCATCCTTTGGATTTATCAAACCCTCAGGTTGTTTCATTTACAAAACCACAAGAAGATTCTTATTAAGGAATGCAGTCTTAACATCCATCTACAAATTTTCATAGTCATGATAAGCTGCAATGGCAAGCATTATCCTGATCGACTTAACTATGATCTTATACGTTGAGCTTTCCCATCCATGTCAGTCTTCTTCATGAAGATCCACTTGCACCCTATGGGTTTCACCCCTTCAAGTGGATCCACTAAAGTCCATACTTTGTTGGTATACATGGATTCCATCTCAAATCTGATGCCTAAATCCATTTGTTGGACTATGGTCCCTCAATAGCATCTTGATAGGTTATTGTCTCATCATCTATGAACAATTCACTGCCTTCCTGAGTTACAAGATATCCAAATATTTTAGGCTCAAGGTGTGTCCTATTAGATCTATGAGGTACTTGTGTAACTTGAGGAATTTGAGACTCCATAACACTTTATGATTCTCTTTGTTCCTCTTGTTCATCTATCGGTTCAATGTTTTCTTGTAGGTCGTGAACTTCTTCATGTTCCACTTTCCTCCCATTGAGTACTTTGGAAATGAAATCCATCCCAAGGAATGCAGCATCCCTGGCAACAAACACTTTGTTGTCAGATTGGGAATAAAAGTAATATCCTCTTTTTTCTTTAGGATATCCAACAAAATAACATTTATCGAATTTAGGGCAAAGCTTTTTAGAAAACACTTTTCTATCATAAGATTCACATCCCCAGATCCTCATAAAAGACATTTTGGGACGTTTTGTTGGATATTAGATGGGTGATTAGATTCTCTAGAGGGGGGTGAATAGAGTTGAATGCACTTAAATAAAAATCATTAGACCTTTAAGATATATCACAAGATAAGGTTGCCAAATAGGAAGTTTGAGTGCAACTAAACATGCATAGCAAGGATGAGAGAGATTGAGCAAACACAAGTAGACAAGCTATTTCGAGTGGTTCCACACTTCAAACTAGAAGTGAGTCAGTCCACTTACCTAGAGAGGTCAACCTGTAGGATTTCTTAACCTTGCACCTTCATTATATTCATTATAAGAGATACAATACATGACCAAACAAAGGACTTACCTATCTAATACAAAGAGTCTTCAACCTTACCAAGAACTTACCCACTTTGTAAGGAGTCTTCCGCCTTCTTATAAGGACTTACATACTCTTTTACAAGTGTTCATCCTTCTAGGGATTACCCATTGTTCTTGGATCCACAACCTTTGACTTCACCTTCACTCAGAGAAGCTTCCACCAAGGACTTACCCACTTGAGCAAGGAGTCTTCTACCATCACCAAGGTCTTACCCACTCTTGCTCCAAGTCTTCATCCTTGATCTTCACCAAGGGATGCCTTTCCTTGTTCTTCTTCACCTCTCTTAGCCAAGAGATAGAACCTTCATCTTCATGGTTGAAAAGAGAGATAGGGAGGTGATGGAAGTGAGAGCCTCACAAGATATACATCTAAGACTAGCTCTCTTACAGATTTCCTACTCACACTAATGAATGTAGCAAGTGATTAAGCTTAGAGAGAGAGAGAGAGGAGGTTGTAGGAAGCACTCAACTATCGAATAGGAACCTCACATAGATTTTTGCATTGAATGCTCAAGCTTGGAATGAAGCCCAAGGGGTCCAAGTTATAGTTGGGGATGCCTCTTAGCCTTTGGGAATACTTGAGAATGAAAACTAGTCGTTTTGTGGCTTGCAAAAGATATATTTTCACTTTTTATAACTCCACAATGGCTAGAAACACTTTTTTACACTTTTTCGTACAGTGCAGTCGGTCGAGTTTCTATAAAGGAAACTCGACCGATCCCACTAAGAGATAAGACCAATTTAGGCCATCGGTCGAGTTTGTCCTGGGGTAACTCGACCAATTCACTTAAATTAGTTTTAGTCAGTAGAGGGGTCGGTCGAGTTCTGTGAGGTGTAAACTCAAATGATCAAAAGTCATTTTCAAGATCCAATTAGGTTCATTCGAGTTTGCAACTCGACCAATGAACAGCCGGATGTGAATTTTGGAAAATGGCTTTTTAGTTCTTAAACATTCGATGTAAGTGCTCCAGATTTTTATCTAAGTTTAATTACAAGTCATGCAATTATTACAAGTGATTTACAACATAATTCTAATGGATTTACATCATATTACAAAAACATGCACTTTTATTGACTTTGACTTATCTTTTCTCCAAGTTGAGATACGCAAGTTAGGGCATTTGGAGGTTGTCCATACCTAATCTGAAATCATTCAAGTAGAAGCATTAGACACAAATAATTGGAATGGTTTAGTCATCATCAAAACAAAGGTTTTGTCAATTTAGACCTTGAGTCAACATTCTCCCCCTTTTTAAAGATGACAAACCATTCCATAAATGTATTGAAAGCATTTAAGTAAAGGCATACCTTTGGAGAAACTTAGGGGTTTCAACAGAATTGAGTTCATATGCTCCCCCTCAATTTATGGTAGTGGAGTTTCCATACTCCCCCTTAATTGATGGTATTTCTCCTGTATGATTAGCTTTCATAACATTTAAACAATACTATGTCTTCTACTCATATATATTCTACACATATTTGTCTTCTCCCATTTACCTTCTCCCCTTTACATGGACATACTTCTCTTCTTCATGTAAGACATGCCTTCTCCCTATTTTGTCAAAAGAAGACATACCTTTCTCCCCCTTTGTCATTTCAAAAAGTGGGGTTATGAAGAAATAAGAAACATGAATTGTTAAGAGAAAGGAGATAACAAAAGTTATAAAAGGAGAGTAGAAGAGCACAACTAGGGGCTTGTCCAAGCATACAAAGAAAAACAAGTTAAATATTGCACTTGAACAACCCAAAATGCAAGATGAAGTGCTGTAGAAAAATAATAAAATGCAATTTTGACCCTCAAGATGACATAATTTTACCAAAAGAGTATCAGGGCTCATGACATAGCAATGAGACTTGCTCAAAAGGTAGTTTCTACATAATAAACACTAGTCTTGCACCAAAAACTGAAACTGGAGCAAAAGTTGCATGAAATCCAAAAAAATGCTCCAATTTCTACATACAATGTGGATCTATGTATATTGCATCACAAAGTTATGCAAGTAACTCAAGATAGTAGATATGCAATTCAAGGAACATGCTTGAGCATGTATGGGACAAGATACAAGCATAGCATTTAGTGAAATACCACTAGATGAGCAAAGATACCAATTATAAACAAGGTTAGAACTACATGTATGTGAACTACTAGTAGATGTTTTCACAAGTTAGGACTACTAGTAGGATCTAGACCATAGCAAGAGATACCAAAACATATACAAGATAAAGAAAGCTATGAGAGGATGTAGAGATATATCCAAACAAAGAGATATGCAATTTTAGAAGCATGAAAGGATATAGCTCACTAACTAGTATGCATCATTACCAAAAGATGATCACCACTAAGAACCTCAAGGTTGTATCCAAACAAGATATACAACGAGATATATGTAGCGAGTTAGAGCACAACGAAAGCAATTTTAGACACAACCAAGAGATCCAAAGAGATCATCATCAAGACCTACAAAGCAAATAAAATCAAGTAATTGCAAGATATAGATATACCAATTTAGAGCAATTAGCAAGATAGAGTTGTAGGAAAGATAGAAAATTTAGAGTATGGCAATATGCATATATAAAGGTACCAAATGAGAGTGCCAAAGAATAAGGCTATTGGTTGAGAAAATCTAGTTGAGAGAGAAATTTTCATTCAATAAGACAAATGTATATTCTGTGCACAGTGTTGTCGGTCGAGTTCTATGTATTGACAACTCGACCGATGACAGTTGTTGGCAACACTCATTGGTGTTGGTCGGTCGAGTTTCTAATAGGACAAACTCGACCGAAGAAGCTATTGTTAAAAGGCACATATATTTCATTAAAACATATTTGAAGGCATGCTAAAAATACAAACCATATCCAAACTTGTGTAAGCAAGTTAGTAATGCACTATAAAAGCATTTGAAACAATTTTTGAGCAAGAGTGTGAAGAGAAACACAAAATACCACTTTTGACTCAAAAACCATATGTATAGTGAACACTATCTTGACAAAAACAAGTTAGGATTGGTTATAAGCAAGAAAAACATTACCTTTGTGCTTACCATTGCTTTTCCACTTGTTTTCACCTCATACACATCTCACCTTTCTTCTTTCATGTGGATTGAGAAGTCAATTCACAATTCAATGGCTCAAGTCAATCCATTTGCAAGTACCTACAAGAAGAAAGATGAAATGGTCCCCAATCATGTTTTTGGGTCCAGAGGGGTTAGCTTAGCAACCCAAGTCATATTTCTCTTAGGTGCTTTCCTAAAAGGACAACAAGTAGAATAATGGCCAATATCATTGCAATAGTTGCATGTGCCCATAGTCTTGGAACTAGAGGATTCTCCATGGAATATTGGAGGTCCTTTACCTTTGTTGTTCATTTGACTACTATCATACCCCAAACCATGTCTACCAATTTGTTTAGTAGTATGGTGTAGGATATCATTAAGGCTCATCTTACCAACTAAGAATCTTTGCAAAGAAGATCTCAAACTATCATTATCATGCATGAGAGAAGTAATAGTAGAAGACAAATGAATGATATTATCTCTAGCATGCAAAAGATCATTTTCTAAGCAAAGAGATTTAGTTAAATAAGAATCCCTATCAATATGAAGAGTAGCAACATTATTCTCTCTACTAGTAGAACTAGAACAAGATTCAAGAACATTGATTTTAGCAAACAAGGAGGCATTTTCTGTTTCAAGCAAAGCAATCTTAGAAAGATAAACACCATTTTCAGATTCTAATCCTTGCAAAGCAAAATCTTTGTCCTTGTTTTCAGTTTTAAGAACATCAATATCATGCATGAGAGAATCAACAATTAAGGTATGCTCTTCATTATAACTAGGCATAAGAGGTTGATCTTCTAGAAATCTAATCTTATCAAGCAAACTAGCATTTTCAAGTTTAAGAGAATCCACTTGACTAAGACAATCATTTTTATCATCAAGCAAGCAAGAATTAGCATGTTCAAGATCATCTAGTTCTACATGCATATTATCAACAATTCTAGCAAGCTTTTTTCTTTTCTCTTTAGAAGACTTAAGAGAGGCACGAGTATCATAAATAATAGAAATCAAAGATTTTTTATCTAAAGAGTTTAGATTTACCTCACTTGAGTATTTACTTGTTGATGCCATGAGAGAAAAATGACATTCTCCATCTTCACTAGAGCTTGATCTTCTACTTGACTCTTCATTTGATTCTTCACTTGAGCTTGAGTTGGAGGAGTCACTTGAGCTTGAGTGCCACTTATCTTCTCTTTTCCTGTGATGATGGGTCTTTATGACTTATGGGAAATCTATCTTGTAGTGACCCTTCTTTCCACACTCGAGGCACCAGATGGAGGAGGAATTCTTGCCTTTGTATAATCTACCCTTGGAGTACATAGCATCTTCTTCAACATGAGAGGATGGAGAGGCTTTTCCCATAATAGCTTCGATTTGAGCCTTCATTTTATCCTTCTTCATTTTCTTTAGCTCTTTCTCCTCTTATCTTTCAACTTCTTCTCTCTTTTCAAGTGTGACTTCATGGGCTTGTAGATTTCCAATGAGCTCTTCAATAGGAATATCCCTAAGACACCTTGCTTCTTCAATGGAAGTCACCTTGGGTTCCCACCTCTTGGGGAGAGTTCTAAGGATCTTTTAGTTGATCTCTCCTCTACTCATAGGATGTCCTAGAATAGCAAGACCATTCACAATGGTGTTGAGACTTGAGTACATGTTGGCTATCTTCTCCTCCTTTCCCATCTTGAAGTTCTTAGGAAGCCCTTTGAGCATGTAGACTTTGCTTTCCTTCACTTGAGTTGTCCCCTCATTGGTGATGCATAGCTTTCTCTATACCTCATAGGTTGTTTCACATGAAGAAATCTGGTTGAACTTGGTGGGGGTCATGGAGGCATAGAGGATGTGCATGGTTCTAGCATTCAAGGTTGCTTTCTTCAAGGTAGAATCATCCCATTCTTCAATCTTTTTCTTTGGTAGCTTGTATGGACTGTTCACCATTTGCCACATCTCAAGACTTGATCCTTGGATGTAGAATTGAAGCCTTCTTCTCCAATAGTGGAAATTTCTCCCATCAAAGATTGGAAGGCTGATCAAGTATCTCCCTCCTTGGTAGTCACCCATCATCTCCTACTTGTTGAATTATGCTTGGAGAAGCCCACTCTAATACCAATTGTTGGATCATAGATGGGTGATTAGATGCTCTAGAGGGGGGGTGAATAGAGCTGACTGCACTTAAACAAAAATCATTAGACCTTCAAGATATATCACACGATAAGGTTGCTAAATAGGAAGTTTGAGTACAACTAAACATGCATGGCAAGGATGAGAGAGACTGAGAAAACACAAGTAGACAAGTTATTTAGAGTGGTTCCACACTTCAAACTAGAAGTGAGTCAGTCCACTTACCTAGAGAGGTCAACCTCTAGGATTTCTTAACCTTGCACCTTCATTATATTCATTATAAGAGATACAATACATGACCAAACAAAGGACTTACCTATCCAATACAAAGAGTCTTCAACCTTATCAAGAACTTACCCACTTTGTAAGGAGCCTTCCGCCTTCTTCTAAGGACTTACCTACTCTTGCAAAAGTCTTCAACCTTGCAAGGATTACCCACTCTACTTGGATCTTCAACCTTTGACTTCACCTTCACTCGGAGAAGCTTCCACGAAGGACTTATCCACTTGAGCAAGGAGTCTTCTGCCTTCACCAAGGTCTTACCCACTCTTGCTCCAAGTCTTCAGCCTTGATCTTCACCAAGGGATGCCTTCCCTTGTTCTTCTTCACTTCTCTTAGCCAAGAGAGAGAACCTTCATCTTCATGATTGAAAAGAGAGATAGGGAGGTGGTGGAAGTGAGAGCCTCACAAGATATACATGTAGGACTAGCTCTCTTACAGATTTCCTACTCCCTCTAACGAATGTAGTAAGTGATTAAGCTTAGAGAGAGAGAGGAGGTTGTAGGAAGCACTCAATTATAGAATACGAACCTCACAAAGAGTTTTGCATTGAATGCTAAACCTTGGAATGAAGCCCAAGGGGTCCTATTTATAGCTGGTGATGCCTCTTAGCCTTTGGGAACACTTGAGAATGAAAACTAGTCATTTTATGGCTTGCAACAGATATATTTTAACTTGTTTCAACTCCACAATGGCTAGAAACACTTTTTTGTACAGTGTAATCGGTCGAGTTTCTATAAAGGTAACTCGACCGATCCCACTAAGAGACAAGACCAGTTTAGGCCATTGGTCGACTTTGTCATGGGGTAACTCGACCGATTCACTTAAATCAGTTTTGGTCAGTAGAGGGATCGGTCAAGTTCTGTGAAGTGTAAATTCAACCCATCAAAAGTCATTTTCAAGATCCAATCAGGATCAGTTGAGTTTGCAACTCGACCGATGAACATCCTGATGTGAATTTTGCAAAATGACTTTTGAGTGCTTAAACATTCGATCTAAGTGCTCCTGATTTTTTCTAATCTTAATTTCAAGTCATACAATCATTACAAGTAATTTACAACATGATTCTAATGGATTTACATCATATTACAAAAACATGCACTGGTATTGACTTTGACTTGTCTTTTCTCCAAGTTGAGATGCAAAAGTTAGGGCATTTGTAGTGTGTCTATACCTAATCTGAAATCACTCAAGTAGAAGCATTAGACACAAATAATTGGAATGGTTTAGTCATCATCAAAACAAGGGTTTTGTCAATTTAGACCTTGAATCAACACGTTTCCCATACCGTATCTCATATGGTGTATTTTTAACTAATTTAGATGGTACTTGTTTAGTGTATATATGGCGATATGTAGAGCATAACCCCAGAATGTAGTCGGAAGCTCAACTAAACTCATCATCAATCACACCATATCTAGCAATGTGTGATTCCTTCTTTCTGACACACCATTATGCTGAGGTGTTCCAGGTGGAGTCCACTGGGATACAATTTCATGGCTTTAAGAAGGTCTTCAAACTCTTGCTTTAAGTATTCCACACCTCGATCAGAACAAAGTTCCTTAATACTTTTACCAAGTTGGTTTTGTACTTCGTTCATAAACTCCTTGAACCTATCAAGAGTTTCAGACTTATGTTTCATTAAATAAACATAACCATACCTATTGATGTCATTAGTGGAGGTAATGAAGTATTGATACCCACCTTTAGTGATTATTCTAAAAGGTCCACAAACATTAGTATGTATGAGTCCGAATAGGTCATTATCCCTATCATTATTACCAGTGAAAGGGGTCTTAAAAACAAACAAGATTCGCATGTCTCTATTGATTCCAGATCAAAACAGTCTAGATAACCATCATTATGGAGTCTAGATATGTGATTTTCATTTATGTGCCCAAGATGACAATGCCAAAGGTATGTTTTGTTTGAGTTGTTGAGTTTTAGTCTTTTGTTATTAACATTATATGCATGTCTTTAGAACTAATAAGTAAAGACCATAATACATTGGGGCACTGTCATAAAAGATCCCATCTTTTGATATAGAACATCGACCATTTTTAATAAGGAATTCAAATGCATCCTTGTCCATAAAAGATACATAAATGGTATTTCTATTTATGGTAGGTACATAATATCAGTTCTTTAACTTTATTACAAACCCTACGAGCACAAATATACTAATGGTTCCAACTGGGATGGCCACAACTCTTACGCCATTAGCAACTCACAGTTCCACCTCACCTTTTCGCAAAGGTCTAATTCCTTTCAGATCCTACATATGAGAACATATGTGATATCCACATTCAGTATCTAGTACCCATGATGCTTAAGTATATAGGTTTATTTCAATAATGTATATACCTGAAGTGGAGATCACCATCCCCATCTTCTTCTTTTGGAATGCCTTTAAGTACAAAGGATGAGTTCCTCTTGTACTTTTCTTTCTCCTTATCTTGAGTGTTTAAGATTTGGATTTATGCTTGACCTCAGAACTCTTCTCAGTCTTACTTTCATCCTTGGACTCAAATCTACTAACCAGCATCACGGGCTTGTTGTTCTTTAGTTTTGCTTCTGCATGAATCAACACAGCAAGCAAGTCTGACATTTTTCCAGCCATATTATTCACATAATAACATGTGATAAAGTGGCTATATGATTCTGGCATTGTCTTTATAATCATATTAGTGGACAACTCTTGGATCAAGTTGAATTCCAATTCTTCAAGGTGATATACATGTCCACTCACATTGAGCACATGTTCTTCTTTTGATGTTCCCTCTGTCATCTTAGTCTCAAGCAACACCTTTAAGATATTGTTTGTTTCTTGCTTTGCAAGACCAAGTGTCACTTTCTTAAGATGTGCTACCATCTCGAGAACACTCATATCTTCACACTTATCATGCAACTCATAGTTCATGCAGCTAAGCATAAGGTACTTTATCTCCAAGGCATCATTGGTATGCTTCCAATAAGCTTCCACTTGTGCCCTAGGTGCATCGGGGGCATGCATTTCTGGCATTGGTTTTTCAAGGATGTAGAGCTTGCACTCTTCATTGAGAACCCTTCTCAAATTCCAAAACAAGTCACAAAAATTTGTCTCTTCAAGTTTGTCCTTCCTAAGGACCAATCGTAATTTGGAATTGTTCGTCATTTGATTCTACAAGATAAAATTTTCAGTTGCCAAAAATGTTTTGATTTGGTTTGAAAATTTTGATGATATTAATTAGGTCTTTAATTAATACCGCTCCTACTACTTTATTTTAAATTGATAGCCCTCAATATCAATTTAGAATATTGCAACATACAATATTCTAGTGGGCCAGATCCAAGCTAATTTGATTATGGCCCGATCCACCCTGCAAAACACAGTCAACCATCAAGGTAGGCAACTCTTGCCAACCAGATCATATGAAATTCTAGGTATATTATATGCACAACCCCTTGACATAATCATCTGCATGCTTCTGAGCCCAGACACTTTGAGAATCGCCAATCAAGCCTAACTCAAAAAGTGACATGATAATAATGCATCCCATGAAGGCAAAACCTACATTATTACCATCACGCTTCCATGAGATAGATAGCAAACCACGTGAAGGCATAACCTACGCTTGGTTGATTAAAATTTTAATGTGTGCCACTTTTCTGAAAGCTTGTAAGAGTTTGATATTTTATTTGAGGGAGTTTCTATTTATAAATACATATACTTTATCCAATAACCACATATATAGTATGTATCATATACATGCTATATCTCACAATGAAAACATGCAATAAAAGAAAGTGATGGTTATGGCCAGGCTAATGTAATTCCTTGTAGATATAAGAAATTACCACATCTTAGGTCTACAACACATGTAGAAACCTATTGAAGGTGAAGATCCTTTCTTTCCAATCTAGGTTGATTGGTTCAACCCTTGAATCGATCATCTTACCTCCTAGCCAGTCGTCTGGTTGTCTCACTGGTCGTCTGGTTCTTCTATCCACCATCTATTGGCTCCTCCAGCAGATCTATCACGTCCATCAGGTCATCAATTTGTCTTGTCCTCCTGGACCACCATGGTCCTTGAGTTGGTCTGCTCATATTTGGAACATATTCTCATTTATCATAACAAGAAAGTAAACTATCCTACTTTTAAATGATTATAGAGAAAACTTGAGTTATATTTGATGGGAGCAAAGGTAGGAAAGAAGTAATTTACATTAGGATGATAAGATAGAGGCTTGTTACATAGACCGAGATAAAAGGATAAACCGACCACACAACCATGCATAGATAATATGGGTTATTGGCCATAACAATGCTACACATCCACCATCAAAATGCTTTTAGGACGATGCGTATAAATTGCATATATATATATATATATATATATTGGTTTGGGATTATCATGGTATTAGATTAGACAAGAAATTATTCACACCTCATGTAATAATTTAATATGAAAATCAAAATATGATCATATAGATTATCCCATAATATGGTAGATTGACATTGGCTCTGATACCACTGTAAGGAAATAGGACTACAGAGCAGGCATCGAAAACAATTTTTTTATCTACCATATTCCCCATAACTAATGGATCACATCAATAAATATAAAATGGAAAGGATAGTTTCGAAGATATACCTGGTCCTGGAGCAAGTCCAGCGACATCTCCTCATTGTTTTTGATGTGCAACTTTGACTCCTAGTTGCACTGGGACTCATCAGATTGCTCCTCCATGGACAACAGACTCAAACATCATTATCTGTAGAAGCTCCTCTCATCACGGACTTCTGGTTAACGATGTCCTCCTTAGAGACGGGCAAAGCCATCTCACCTTGAAAGAAGTCTACACAGACCGCCTAGAACTCATGTCATCTTGCTAGAACAGGCATGAAGGATTTGTCCCTTATGTTGGTGTACTAGTCATCAACTTTTTCTCCCACAAAAATGATCTCAGTTGTCTCTCCCTTGCTATCCCTCCCCAGTCGGGTAGGACTTTCTTGGGATCTCTTGGTTACCACAACCAGAGAGGACAAAAATTATCAGAGCAATTGATTCTCAGTTTTCTATGTTTTTACTCTAAGAAGCCCTCAGTACCCCTCTATTGGTATGAGGGATTTGTGTCTGGGTTCCCAGTCTGTACGGGAGTGGAAGGAATTGGAAGATCTTGAATTTTCACAACATGTGACCATAAAAATTGTCATCTGGCATGCAAGATGGTCGTCTCGTACTGCAAGACGGTCATCTCATACTATGAGACGGTCGTCTCATACTACAAGATGGTCGTATGGAAGTTTCTCAACTGCATACGAAATTGGAAAATCAATTCCATTAACGTTAGACATTAATTCTTTGCACCACAAGTATTTTGCAATCGAAACAGTTTGAGAAACTTCCAAAATGTTCATTTTCCCAAATGATTTTGTCTTGCACATGTGAAATGCCTATCTTTATCACCCCAGATGGACGTTTGGCGAGCCAATCCGAGCCGGTCGGTTCATCAGAATGAGCCGATCAGTTTGCATCTCACTCTGAACAAAGCTTAACCAATTTCAGTTTGAATCAGCCTAACATTCTAAATGCCCATCTCATCCTTCGAGACAACCGTTTGACACTCCAGATGGTCATTTCACAGTGTGAGATGGTCATTTGGCAGTGCAGTCAGCTTATGTGTTACGTGAACCGAATACCTAAACATTTTAGTAAATTCAATTGTCATTCAAGATTAAACTCCTCTTCTAAGTCGAGACCTTTATGTGTAACCCTATATGTCTCATATTACAGTGGCAGTGAATGTCCATAACAACTTATGACATCACAGGCAATGAGCAGTGCCTAGTCGCACATCATTTCTATCCAAGTAAAATAGAAAGTTGGAGAACAACTTCAACCTACAATCTATATATGGTTTTGTAGTATTTGTATAGTTCCTTTATCACTGATGTCCAGATTGAACTTGAGGCATGGAGCAGTCATTCTCATTATCATTCAATCTTATTTCTTACACCAGAGAAGACTGTTTGAGATATGTGTAAGCTCAATATCACATATTGACTCACATTACATAGCCATCCATTTCTCAGTCTCACTAATCAAGAGGCCTAGGACATCAAACTCATGTAGAAGGGACAAATCATATTTCTATCACTCACAATCTATCCCCATGTGTCAAAATCACCCAATTATCATCTTTATAACATTTCATGTTTCAGGATTGCATTTGATTATGTCAAAGCGTACACAATGCTATGTGATGAGTGTAGTGATTCTAAGTCTATGAACCACAACCACCACCATCACAATGAGAGATGATTATGACTTCCATGATGATGGCTTCCATATGTCAGTCTCACGGTGGGTCTGACTAATACACTGTTCTCTAACATGTATATGTGTTCTTGGTTTGATATTGCCATACCATGACTGATGAGATTATATCATCAACCAACTCACACTCTGATCTTATGTGTTATTATTTTCTATCAACCTTACAAAATAACACGCGATCAGGGACATAACAAGAATATGTATATGCACTCTTAACATCCATAATATCTCATTTATCCAAGTCCTATACTTGATGACATACGTCATTGAGTACTATTATTCTCTATACATTTATAATGTTATATCATTATCTCATAACTGAATTAAACACAATAAAGTGGAAGTTGTTGGTATGTATGCCCTGAGAGCCAATCATGGGATGATTGGTGGGATACATTAAGATTGATTTGATTAACATCAAAGGCAAGCTTCCAATTCTTTCTGGTTCAGTCATATGAGATAGTGATAGAACAGATTGAATGTCTAGAGAATGACAGTACTCAATGACGTATGCTTTCAGGTTAAGAACCTGAACGATGAGATCATACGGATGCTAAGAGTTTGTACATTCTTGTTATGTCCCTAGTCGGATGTCATTGTGGAAGGTAGATAGACAGCAATGACACACAAGACTAGATTGTGGTGTTGGTTGATGACAGAATCTCATTAGTCATGATATAGAGATATCAAACCAAACACATAGGTACTTGTTAGAGAACAAGTGTACCGGACAGACCCACCGTGAGTTTGACACATGGAACCATGAGATGGTAGTCACAGTCAGTACTCACAGTGATGGTGGTGAGTGTGATTCTTTGACCTGAAATCACTACACTCAACACATGTCGTTGGGCACACTTTGACATCATCAAACGCAGTCCTGAAACATGGGTTGTTATAAAGGTGATGATTGGGTGGCTTTGACACATGGGGATTTGGAGGGGTGAGTGATAGATATGGGATTTGTCCCTCCTGAGGGATTTTGATATCCAAGGCCACTTGATGAGTAGGATTTAGATAGGCGTGCGCACGCATGTGTGAATCAGTATGTGATATTGATGTCATACATATCTCGTTCTTTCTGCTCTGAGATCAAGAAAGTGAATGAACGTTGACAGGATGACTGTTCCATGCCTTGAGTTCATTCGGGATATCAGTGACAAAGGAATTATACATTCACTGTAACACCATTCACGGATTGTAGGATGAAAGTTGTTCTCCAACTTTCTACTTTCACTTGGGTAGCAATGATGTGTGACTAGGCACCGCTCTTTGCTTGTGAAGTCATAAGTGTTATGGACTTTCACTGCCAACGTGAAATGGACCTGCAGGGTCACACACATAAGATTTAACCTGGAAGAGGAGTTTTGTCCACAAAGAAATGTTTAGATTGATTACTAAAGGAGTTTAGTTGTTCAATTAAACACTCAATTAGTCGATGGCTCAATATCGTATGGTTCAAGGTGTTGGACGCATTGATTGGAGTATCGGATTGATTGAAATCGCAATTGACTGATTTTGCCCAACCTGTGCTCCCAACCAATCAGCTCATGTGATGAACCGGTCGGCTGAGGTTGCTGAACCGGTCGGCTGGAGTGTCCAGGCCGATCGGCTCATGCCCAGGTTGAAACGACCAGTTCAAGGGTTGAACCGATCGGCTCAACTGGTGCAACCGACCAGTTGGGAAAGTCATGTCGGCAAGAATTTTCCTTTGGTTTCAAATTGCCCAATTCGATTGGGAATAACATTGGTATTCGATACCAATTGAGAACGAAACAAGGAAAGTCTTTTTGAGCCAGATTAGGACCATGAACCGATCGGTTCAGGGAACCAACCGATCAGTTGGAGTGCCCCAAACGATCGGCTCAGGTCCAACCGATCGGCTCAATGGCCGAACCGATCGGTTCAGTTGTGAACCGATCATTTCAAGTTGCGAACCGATTGCTTTTTGTGGAAAATTCTCGAACCCTTCTACTATTGCTTTAGTCCCATATTGCCGGACACAGAGAACCCTGTCCCATGACCCGCCTATATATATAGGGGTATTGGGGGCTTCTCCAAGTACAACTCAATGCAAGCCGGTTGCTTTGCGAAGTTGTCGTTCTCTCTGGTTTTGGTAACCGTGAGAGATCTCGAGCAAGTGCTTCCCGCAAAAGGGAGGTGCAGCAAGGGAAGGACAACTGTAGTTGCAACTGGTAGCAGGAGAGTGTGTTGGTGACTAGTACGTCAACACGAGGGTGCGACTCCTTCCACTTCCTTGTGGGACAAGGAGAGTGGAGTTCCAGGTGGTCCGTGTGGACTACTACAGAGGCGGGAGGACACTGCCGCTCAGGAGGACAACTGTCATCCGACAGTCCGGTAGGAGGAGGAGTCGTCAGTCCCGGTGCGACCAGGAGCTGCACAGATGCCGTCCAAGACCGGAGTTGAAGACCGCGCATTGCGCGAGGTATTGTCGCCGAGCAAGCCTTGGGACAAGGTATGATTCCACAAACCATCCTTTCCTATTATATAGACGTTGACGCGTTTCCTCGGTATGGGTTAGGGGAGAAATTTTTGTTTCCGCTGCCTTCTCTGTCTCCCCTAAAACCCAACAGTGGTATCCGAGCCACGTCAACTGCTCTATATTTTAGGAATATCGATATGATCGATTTTGGTTTGTCACCTTTATTTATTGCATACGATGCGAATAATATCGGCTTTATGCATGTCCAATCCTAAATCCACAAATCCCAAATTACATATATGATATGTATTATTAATGCACTCAATACGCGTCGCCCTTAAACGAGTTTTGTGGTGGATGTGTGTAGCATGATTATGACCTATAAACCCCTATCTGTGTGTGGTTGTTTTTGGTTACTTGCATCTCGGTCTGCGCACCGATCTTCCCTCTCTTATTCCCGATGTAACTCGAAATAATTCGAGATTCTTTCCTACCTTTTCTCCCCCCGAATGTAACTCGGGGTTTCCCTTTTTAAAGCAATGTAATAATTAGGATAGATTTTATTTCCTGTTATGTCGAAGACCGGCGGACATCAAGACGACAGCTGAAACGATCGGTTCAAGGCGTGAACCGATTGGTTGACGTTCCAGACGGTCGGTTCAAGGAGTGAACCGATCGGTTGATGACCGGTTCGAGGAGCGAGACGAGCGGGTGGCGGACATGACGAGATGCACGACGACCAGGCGAACCGATCGGTTGGAGGAGCCAACCGATCGGCTGGTGGCACCCAGACGACCGGCTGGAGAGTACAGATCATTCATGTGATGAGTTGATCAACTCGGATGGCAAGGCACAGAGTTCATCTTGTACAGGTTGCATATGATGTAGACCTAGATGACCGTGATTCCTCTTGGCTCGAGGAATCACATTAGGATGGCCATAATCATCGCTTTTTATCGTTTGTGCATGTTTTCTGTGGGATATAGCATGTATATGATACGTACTATGTATTGTGGTGATTGGATATGTATATGTATATAAAACCAAATCCCTCATTAAAATATTAAGTTTTAGATGCCTTCCAAATGCGACACACGTGAAAAGCTTGTTCGACCAAGTGTGGGCATGCCCTAGCATGGTGCACCGTCTACCTCGTGGAAGCGTGAAGGATGAATGTGTGGGTCTGCCCTAGCAGGGTGCATGTTCATCATGTTTGCTTTGGGTTGGACTTAACAAGGTGATCTAGATGGGATCTAGTACCTTGAGGCATGGAGATGATCATTGCAAAGAGTTGTATATGACATCTTATCAAGAGTTGCATATGATGCAATTGGCAAAAGTTGCCTACCTGAGAGATCTATGTTGTGGGTGACAGCCCTAGCTGGTCCATGGCTTAGAGGATTTCAGGATCTTTCCCACTAGAAGGTTGTACGCTGCAATCTTCTGAATTGATGGTGAGGGCTATCAATTTGAAGTAAAATAGTGGGAGCGATAATTAATTAAAGGCCTAATTTTATCGTCACCTTTTCAAATCAATCAAACAAGTCAAAAATGAGTTTTTGGACTAAAATTGCATATATTTCCTTTTGTTAATATAAATGGTTAATCAACAAATCACTTTATTTGCGATCGGTCTTTGAGACCAACAAATTAAATGGGAATAATTCCACGACTGGTTAGGATGATGAGAAGTGTTCTCAGTCAAAGAGCGAAAGCTCTAAGTCCTAGTTATACCAGAACTAGATGAACTCGATCCCACCACATCAATGGCTGAAAGTATGCTTATGGAAGCGTACTGAGAGAGACATTGATGAGGAGTGCTTGACGTTGTGTTCTCTGAACTGTGAGTTGCAGAGACAACATGAGACATATGATGTCTCCAAGACACTATCCAAGTATGTCATGACAGAAGGAGATCCAGTAAGGGATTCACACACTCAATGTGATTGGGTATGTGGAAAAACCTGACTAAGAAGGATTCCCTATGAGCCAAGAGTTGGCTATTGGTATGATACTGCAAATGTTGCGAGGATCATACAATTCATGATAAGCTACAACATGAACAACTTTGACAAACGTTGACAGAGTTGTTGGACATGTTGAGGATAGTAAAGGCAAAGATGAAGAAAGACAAACCATAATCTTTGATGTGATCAAAGAGAAAGGTAATTCTTAAGGGCAAGGATAAGGGCAAAGCTAAGAAGTGTTCTGATGCTAGCCAGAAATCCAAGCCGTCTTCAGCCTCAAGGCACATGGGGAAAGGGTGTATGAGGGATTGCCCTCTATATCTGGAAGAACAAAAGAAGATGAAGGATAGGATGGAGATCTCCACCTAAGGTATCATGAAATGAATCGCTTCTTTATCTGAGGTATATGATACCAAGATATGGATATGTCATATATGCAATATCCGCAAAGAAGTGATGGCCTTTGTGAAAGGACCAAGAAAGAAGTACCCATCATTGGAGCAAGTGTTGTTGCCATAGATAGGAGTATCTTTCAGTTTATTTCAGCCTAAAAGGCACGAAATAGAGTTGAGAACTGCTATTTCATATATTGCCAATAGATAGAAACACTTTATTATTGCATATTGTATGACAATGATGGCAATTAATAAAGTTGATGTTTCAATCTCAAAGATATGATCTTTGTGGCAATGCCTTGTTTATCTTGTGATACATGGTATGCATAAGATAAAATGATACCTAAAGTTATTGATAACTCAAACAATCAAATTAGCATCAATAATGAGAAATTGATTTCTAGTTTCCATATGATGGATAAATCTAGACTCTTTTGGTTAGAGAACCAGTAAGAGACATGAATCTCTTGTACATGATTAATCAATCTTCACTAATGGTAGTGGGAGAATGATTGTCCTATTAGGTATAATACATGTGATGTATTTACATACCTATTGGAGTGAATGCTAATACTTCAAATGGTGTTTAGAGAAATACCAATATGAATATCTTGAAGTGTTCAAGATTATCATAAATGAAGTACAAATTTGGTAAAGTATTAATTCTTAATGAGATCAATGAATGAAACACTTGAACCAAATGTTTGAGATCCTTACGAGTGATTATGATAATGTATCATAGTGAACCCATGATTAAGGCATGGTGATGTCTAAATCAAGAAGGAATAATACTCTAAGGAGTTAGAGAATGATTATCAAATAACTGAATTCTTCTTAATAAAAGGATACCCCACACTAATAAAGGACATTAAGAATCACAAGGAGTTGTGAATTCTTATATTCTTGACAGATACACCTCAATTATCTATGTGATGAGTTGTTCATATGATGAGTCAACTATCTAGATGAATATGAGGAATCAGATTTTGAGTTATGGTATAAAACCATTACATCCTAAATGACATCCGTGTGAACCATAAGGTATGACCTTGATGGTAGCACTCATTGGATCATATCCATAAGTGCAAATAAGTCTTAAGTGTTAAGACACATGGATAACATTTTGAGAAGGATGATGCTTGTTGATTGCAACTTAATGACTAAGACATTTGGCATATGGATACTAAAACCGCATTCCTTTGAGGAATAAAATCAGGATGTGTACGTGACACAGCCTATAAGGTTTATGAATCCATTAATGCAAATGAAGTCTATAAGTTACAATGGACTAATCAATGTGATTGATTGAGTACAAGCAACTCAAAATTGGATCTTTACTTTGATGATATAGTCAAAGGGTTTGACTGATATGTCAAAGATAAAGACGGGATCTGTGATTTAGTGGGAGCGTATTCACATTCCACATATTGATGTGAAATGGAATTGTTCTAGAATGGAAATCCAAAAGTGGAAATTATCTTTAAGGAAGATAGAGATGTTTCCTATGTGATAGGAATAGAGATCTATAGAGATAGTTCTCGACAAATCTCTTGACCTAAAAAAGAGAGAGCATACATTGGCAATCTGTACTGAAGGGTTCAGTATGCACAGATTCAGTGGGAGACAACTTGTCCATGTTATATGGATATTAGTATCCCAAGGCCAAGTGTCCAATTCTTATGAAGAATGGGAACACTAAGAATAGATATGGATCTATCATGTATGCAATCATCCCATTATCTTGCATGTATTGACATGGAAAGAATAAAATGCATTCATCATCTTGTATGTGTGACATGACAATATGATGTGCTCATCCTGATAACTCGTATGTGAGACATGACGAGTGGATGTCTGTCTGATTCCAGTAAGGGTTACTGGAATACCATAAGAACTTGATAAGTACTTGGGAAGTACTAGTTCTATGGAGATAAGGAAGAGTTCGATGTAAAGAGTTACATTGATGCAAACTTCCGAAAGGACAGAAAATAAATCGCAAAATATATATAGGATATATAAAATTGAAAGTTTGTTGATAATTGGAAGTGTTCCAATAAAACCATTTAAAAGGGAAATGCCGAGTATCTGTGTGTTAGAGAACAGCAGTGGATACTATATGGATCTGAAGGTTCATAAGATGAACTTATATTCCACTCATTGATGACAAGTCTGGAATCCTTGATCATGCAATGTGGCTAAAGGTTAGCAATGGAATACTAGATCGCATATTACGGAAACTCTATCTCATACGTGTGACGTACAACGAAGAGATGAGAGACATGCAATTTATACTGACTTTGGCAAGGTGTTGCCATTACTCACTATGTTCGCACTAAGAGCACAGTAACATGTGGGACATGTTTGAAGATCACTATGAATATGATTCAAGGGTGATTGGCTCGCAGTGCAAGTGGGAGTCTGTTGGTATGTATGCCCTGAGAGCCAATCATGGGATGATTTGTGGGATACATTAAGATTGATTTGATTAACATCAAAGGCAAGCTTCCAATTCTTTCTGGTTCAGTCATATGAGATAGTGATAGAACATATTGAATGTCTAGAGAATGACAGTACTCAATGACGTATGCTTTCAGGTCAAGGACCTGAATGATGAGATCATACGGATGCTAAGAGTTTGTACATTCTTGTTATGTCCCTAGTTGGATGTCATTGTGGAAGGTAGATAGACAGCAACGACACACAAGACTAGATTGTGGTGTTGGTTGATGACAGAATCTCATTAGTCATGATATAGAGATATCAAACCAAACACATAGGTACTTGTTAGATAACAAGTGTACCGGACAGACCCACCGTGAGTTTGACACATGGAACCATGAGATGGTAGTCACAGTCAGTACTCACAGTGATGGTGGTGAGTGTTATTCTTTGACCTGAAATCACTACACTCAACACATGTCGTTGGGCACACTTTGACATCATCAAACGCAGTCCTGAAACATGGGTTGTTATAAAGGTGATGATTGGGTGGCTTTGACACATGGGGCTTTTATGGGTGAGTGATAGATATGGGATTTGTCCCTCCTGAGGAAGTTTGATATCCAAGGCCACTTGATGAGTAGGATTGAGATAGGCGTGCGCACTCATGTGTGAATCGGTATGTGATATTGATGTCATACATATCTCGTTCAATCTGCTCTGAGATCAAGAAAGTGAATGAACGTTGACAGGATGATTGTTCCATGCCTTGAGTTCATTCGGGATATCAGTGACAAAGGAATTATACATTCACTGTAACACCATTCACGGATTGTAGGATGAAAGTTGTTCTCCAACTTTCTACTTTCACTTGGGTAGCAATGATGTGTGACTAGGCACCGCTCTTTGCTTGTGAAGTCATAAGTGTTATGGACTTTCACTGCCAACGTGAAATGGACCTACAGGGTCACACACATAGGATTTAACCTGGAAGAGGAGTTTTGTCCACAAAGTAATGTTTATATTGATTACTAAAGGAGTTTAGTAGTTTAATTAAACACTCAATCAGTCGATGGCTCAATATCGTATGGTTCAAGGTGTTGGACGCATTGATTGGAGTATCGGATTGATTGAAATCGCAATTGACTGATTTTGCCCAACCTGTGCTCCCAACCTATCGGCTCATGTGATGAACCGGTCAGCTGAGGTTGCTGAACCGGTCGGCTGGAGTGTCCAGGCCGATCAGCTCATGCCCAGGTTGAAACGACCGGTTCAAGGGTTGAACCGATCGACTCAACTGGTGCAACCGACCAGTTGGGAAAGTCATGTCGGCAAGAATTTTCCCTTGGTTTCAAATTGCCCAATTCGATTGGGAATAACATTGGTATTCGATACCAATTGAGAACGAAACAAGGAAAGTCTTTTTGAGCCGGATTAGGACCATGAACCGATCGGTTCAGGGAACCAACCGATCGGTTGGAGTGCCCCAAACGATCGGCTCAGGTCCAACCGATCGGCTCAATGGCCGAACCGATCGGTTCAGTTGTGAACCGATCATTTCAAGTTGCGAACCGATTGCTTTTTGTGGAAAATTCTCGAACCCTTCTACTCTTGCTTTAGTCCCATATTGCCGGACACAGAGAACCCTGTCCCATGACCTGCCTATATATATAGGGGTATTGGGGGCTTCTCAAAGTACAGCTCAATGCAAGCCGGTTGCTTTGTGAAGTTGTCGTTCTCTCTGGTTTTGGTAACCGTGAGAGATCCCGAGCAAGTGCTTCCCGCAAAAGGGAGGTGCAGCAAGGGAAGGACAACTGCAGTTGCAACTGGTAGCAGGAGAGTGTGTTGGCGACTAGTACGTCAACAGGAGGGTGTGACTCCTTCCACTTCCTTGTGGGACAAGGAGAGTGGAGTTCCAGATGGTCCGTGTGGACTACTACAGAGGCGGGAGGACACTGCCGCTCAGGAGGACAACTGTCATCTGACAGTCTGGTAGGAGGAGGAGTCGTCAGTCCCGGTGTGACCAGGAGCTGCACAGACGCCGTCCAAGACCGGAGTTGAGGACCGCGCATTGCGTGAGGTATTGTCGCCGAGCAAGCCTCGGGACAAGGTATGATTCCACAAACCATCCTTTCCTATTATATAGACATTGAGGCGTTTCCTCGGTATGGGTTAGGGGAGAAATTTTTGTTTCCACGGCCTTCTCTGTCTCCCCTAAAACCCAACAGAAGCTTGCCTTTATTTATTAATCAAATCAATTTACAAGTTATGTCATTACAATTGTCAAATGATTGGCTCTCTGGGCATACATACCAACACCTTCTTCTCTCTTGTTTTCCTGACATCAATGAATCCCAATCACAAGATGGGCCAGTTCTTGCTACGTGGTGTGGACTATAGAATCCCAAAAATGAAATCTATCCACCTTAGAATTGGAACCATAAACCACTGAGATGATGTAGTGAAATCCACAAGTGTTGATGAAACTAATTGTAACTAGTTGATCAGTCTCAAGGATTCTTTGAACATCCCATATGGTAGAGTTCCACCCAACCACAACTTTGCCACCCAACTACAAGTTAGGTGTGGTGGTGCCCTCACCAGGGGAGGTGGCAGCGGTAGAGAGGGGGATGGAGGTGAGGGTGGGTGTGGGGTGGGGGTGGAGGAAGGGGAAGCGAGATAGGTGGTTTAGAGAGAAGCAAGCAGAGGCCAACTAGTATGCCCCCCGCTGACGGGCACAACACCTGCCATCCCACCCAATTGCCTAGTTGCTAGAGATGGAACAATAGAAAATCTAGAGAGAGAACCCACTCAATTTTATGTTTATTTTGAAACTTATTTTAATCGACCAATGTTCTATTTCTTTTGCAAACTTGTACATGATGTGTATGTTTCTAAAATTGTAGAGACTATTGAGTGATGGAATTTGGGAGACCAAGATTGTATCTCACAATCAATCACCTTAATGTTCAATAGATCTAATATCTAATTGTCTCGAAGGAGGTAGACACATATAAACCCAAAATACCTACATAGACTAAAAAAATTACTATTATCAAACCTTGGATACTTCCTACCTTAAAAATTAGTGTCTTATGTTTGTGGAAGAACTATGGTGTGTATCTTTATAGATAAGTTGTGGCTTACTATTAAGATAAAAAATAACATATCTTTTACAAAATTTTGCGGTTAGTTGCACAGAATATCAAAAGCACAAGTAGCATAAATGCTCATTGCCATTGTTGTAGCTCAATTTATTCAAAAACTTTTAACTTTATAAAATTTATCAGATATGAGACAATGAAATTGGAAGGTATACAATTTGTTTGGTGACACGTGCACTACTTTTTGCCAAGTTTCATAATTCAATGACGGTGAGCAGCGCCAAATCCAGAACCTTGTCCAGATCCCCAACATGCACCTCCAGGGCTTGAACTACCACCACCCCCTCCACCACCGCCACCACCAGCAACAACAAAGCCATTATGCCCATTGGAAAACCCTCTTCCTGAACCAGACCCAAATCCTCCATTAACACCTCCGCCACCTCCACCACCTCCACCACCACCGACTGCTACGGCTCCCTTAGATCCACGGGCAACCGCACCACCTGAACCGAACCCGCTGCCAGATCCGAAGCCACCGTTAGCACCTCCTCCACCGCCCCCACCACCACCACCACTAGCGGCTGCAGTGGTTCCCTTAGACCCCATGGCTACTACACTCCCTGAGCCGAACCCACTGCCAGATCCAGAGCCTCCATTGACACCTCCACCACCACCTCCACCACCGCCACCACCACCAGCTGCAATGACTCCCTTTGACCCTGTGGCTACCGCACCTCCTGAACCATACCCACTACCAGAACCAATGCCTTTGTTAGCACCTCCTCCACCACCACCACCGCCGCCACCTCCACTAGCTACAAAAGCCCCACGACCCCCAGCTGCATGTCCAATACCTGATCCAGATCCACTTCCATAGCTAGATCCACCATTTGTGCCTCCACCTCCTCCTCCACCACTGCCCCCTCCTCCAGCAACAACTTGGGTCGAGGCCCTCGATGACGACACAACGCTAAGGGCCACGAGCACAAGGAGGGAAATCGCCATACTCTTTGCCATATTGAGGTCTATCTTGGACGACATAATGTGAGAGAGGAAGTGATTGATGTGGAAGTATGTTCGTCCAACCTAAGTATATATAGGCCCAAGGACATCGGCACAACATCCTGTCTTGATCGGCCGATCAAGTAAGTGGATTAGCAACAATTTGGTTTTGATATAACATAGTATTCTAAAGTGTTTTTTATTTGAAACGTGCCTACATGAATTCTTTCTATATCTTATAAAATTATATTGTATCGTTTCTAGTTTTGTGTGCAGCAACGTGATTATTTCTGATCTACACCAACGTGATATTGTCGAAGGCCAGGACATGGTATTGTTGTATACCGACGACATGCTATATGATCTACTCACCACGTCGAACGGCAAGACGTTGTATATATTACTTCATACATTGTATTCTACACAGATGTGATCACATATTGAGATGACGCCACCACGACATATGTGAAATGCCACAATTTCTGATTAAAGACGCAACTATGTAGAGACTGAGGTGGTCAATTTTCCTTTGGTTCCTTTAGGATGAGACATTTCAAAAAGCAATATTTGGAAACAACAACTTTAATGCAAAGTTGTTCTTCATTTGAAGACTCAATCTAGTTTGATAAATTATATTTTACTTTTTACTTTGATATTACTTAGTCCAGAGTATATATTATTAATTCTTTTTCTCTTCCTCTATATAATATTTACAAGCTAGTCCTTTAATTGAGTATCATTTTCCATATTTGAAATCACTTCGTGCAATTTGATGTTAGTGTGTCTAAATACCTTGATTAGACCTTTAACCCACCTCACTATGAAAAAATGATGATTTAGCTACGGTTGCTTTAGTTACATTTAATTTATATGTAGTGAGAGCTATTTTTACTTATAAAATATATTTGTGTAACTTAAATGATTGTAGCCACCTCAGTAAATAAGATGTAGCAACAAATTTTCACTCCTTTTAATTGTATCTAAAATAAATGTAAGGAGATAGAGGGAAAAAGTCTCTCTATTATCCCCGCGTATGGGACGGTTCCCCCACCCTCCCGCCCCCGACTCCAACCTTTGTCTCCCGATCAGACCCTCTCTCTCACTTGATCATGCGCCACGCTCCTACTCTCTTCTCGGCCCGCCTGCTCTCTTCTTCGATGAAATCTCTACGGCCCCTCCCACCCTGGCCACCGTCCGCCCAAGCCAAGTGGCTGGCGTCTCCTCACCGTCTCCGTCTGCTCACAACCCGACTGACCGCCCATGTAAGGACCCTGACCTTCGTTTAGGTCTTACCCTATTTTCTTTGCTTAACCCTGGTGCTTTGGTGCTTGCTAATCACCTTTAGTGGCGATTAGGGTTTGGTTGTGCTTTGTTGAGAGTTGGAGGTGCTACTTGCAAATAACCCAAGTATAGGGTTTTGTAGGCAAGTTAACCACCTTGTGAGGTGTTCCTCCCTCTCTTTTCTTACTCTTATATAGAGAGGTAGGCTTGGGCTCATTGCTTGAGTTCTTTTGGGCCTTGTTGAGCTTGTTGGGCCTTGAGGTGCCTTGCTTTGCTTAGGGTTGAGCCTTCTATCAGCCAAGTGTGGATGTGTATCGGCCAAGAAGTGTGTCGCCCATGGCAACAGAGTGTGTCGCCCAAGGAGCAACATGTCGTGTCGCCCATGATGCTTGACCTAGCCTTGACCTTGTTTAGTGGACACTTGGAGCACATATTGGACATGTGTATGGAGCTTGGTAGAGTGGTGGCTCGTGCACTAGGACAAGTGTCCCTAGGCAAGTGACACCTTGCTTGGACCAACCTTGTTTTCTCCTCCCTTTCCTTCTATATAGGCGTGTCCTTCCCTTAGCTAGGAGTTCCTTTTGTCCTTTGGTTCTTCTCCAACTTGTTGCATGACACAACCCTCTCCCTTGCTAGTGGTGGCTGATATCCCCTTGAAGAAGAAGAGTGGTGGCTGATACACCCTTAGAGGAGCAAGCTTGTCGGCCGACACACCTTGGAGGGGCAAGCGGTGGCCGATAGTCTTGGAGTCTCTGTGACGACCCCAATTTGTACATACTTTCCTTAGTGACATATACAGATATGCATGCACTCATATCTATAAATGTCAAAAGGGAAAATAATAGAAATCAAGATAGCCAACTAAAATCAGAGATAAGCCAAGATCAAGTTCACATCATAGCAAATAGCCACACAACATTTCATTCAACAATATAAGATAAAGTCATACATATTGATACTGGAGAAAGAAGAAGGATAAGTCTATGATTATTACATTGGATCTCAATCATCCTCAACATAATCTAGGGAAAGAAATAAACTAACATCTAGCAAGAAAGAGATAAGAGGACTAGGTCTATCTAATAAATCCTCCATGCTTATTATTTGTGCCTTCAGGTACTTTGAATATGCATTTCACTTTAATCATCAATTGTTCCTTGCACCTAGAAACTATGAGAAACAAAAACATCAACAAAGTTGGTACGTGGAATAAAAGCTATACTATTCTGATATATAAAATATTCAAAATTGGAGAAAAGAATGAAAACATTATTTAGAAGCCGAAAATCAGGAAATCCCAAGTTATTATCCTTATTTAGAATGAATATGCATTACTATGGTGGACTTAGCACAAACATAAATATTGGTTCGATATTTCTTGATATTCCTATCATTTTCTAGATTTTTTCTAAAATCTGACCAATCAGGAATTTCTAAAGAAATTAAATAAAATAAAATAAAAAGATTTGCGAGCTCTGGCTCGCGGATCATGCGAGGGATCCGACCAACCGGACCCTCTCACTGACCCACGAGCAAGTGCTCGTTTGGGATGGTCGGGCCAACCGGTGAAAGGTCAGAAGTACCCCTTGGGGGTCACCTATGCATCGTAATTGGGCAAGGGTAGAAGGGGAAGGTCACCCCTTTGATTGTTTCTCACGCCATGGCTGCAGCGAGGCAACAGGGGGAAAATCGGTCAATGTGGGATGTGGTTCCAGGGAGCGAGTTGGGCTACGCCGTCCATCAGGTTGAGTTCGCCGACTCACGGCGGTAGTGGGGAGGTCGGGCTAGTCGGAGAAGGTGGTTTAGGCGTCAAATTCCGTCCAAGACAGGCTAGCACAGGTCGAAGAGGAAAGTTGGGAATTACCTGCCCTCGGGTTGGATTGAGGGAGTCCACAGCTTCGCGGAGGTCTACTAAGGTGCTCACAAACCTCCTTCGGTTCCTAGCAGGCTCCTACCTCACCGACGGTGAAGCTCTGGAGTTCAGCTGTGGCGGCTAGTCGACCCGGGGTTCTAGGCCTTCGCGGCTCCAACCGAGGATGTCGGTCACCTCGCCGAGACTCCCAGATGGTGCGGTCAAGTTTGATTGAGCGGAGAGGACCGCTAGAGGGAGGACGAGGTCAAAGTCCGGCGAGCAGGGTGTGCTTGAGGTCGGGGAGTAAGGGGTGATCTCGGTTGCAATTGACGGGTTCGTGCGACTAAAAGGTAGGTGGCGTAGCTACTGGACTCCTTAAATAGGAGTGGGGGTGCTAGGAAGGGGATCCCTCAATTGGCTGCCGCCGCCACTGAGAGGCGCGAGAGCTCGGGAGATCGTTCTCCAAGATCCGGTGGAGAGGGATGACGTGGTGAGGGTTGTTGAGTTCAGTTTCGGGAGTAGAATCGGTCCTCCAAAAATCTCGCGAGGAGGAGTTGGGGTTCAGGCGCGTGAGGTGGCTGTTGAGGTTGGCGTTCAGCTGGGGTCGTAGCCGAAGGAAACGGGAGGTAGAAGATGGGGTCCTGGACCCTTGGATCTAGGGCGGATCACAATCCACCTGATCGAATGGCTAGGATCAAGTCCCAGCAAGGAGACCGCGTCAAGGCAAGGAAATGGGCCGCGTGAAAAAAATTAAAAGCCTAATTAAAAAGGAACTTAGGTCTTAGGTATTAATAGATCACTAGAAAGACTTGAAAATTCAATTATGAATAACTCATGATTGGTACATCCAAATTTAATGAGATTTTAGGCATAGCTTTATAATGCTAAGATGTAGCTATGGTGCAATATTAGAGTCCCAATTCGATTATTGAATATGTCAATTGACTAAAAGTCATGATACTTGTATTGTTGACTTTATGTACCATTATGGATGGTCTTAAGTGATATTGATAATCCATTTAATCAAATTATTGAGAGAGATGATCAAGGGCATAAATGGAACAATTAAAATTGTAAGAGAGAGGAATTAAATAATATATATGTAAAAACTCACTCTGTCACATTCTCCCCACCTTTTAAGAATTTTTTCCCCAAAATTCAAGCATCATGAAAAAGGTATGGATACTTCTTCTCGACCTCGGTCTTTAGCTCCCAGGTGGCATCCGTTTCATCATGGTGACTCCAGAGAACTTTCACCATTTCGATATGAAGATTACTGCGAAGCTCTTTTGTCTTGAAGTCAAGAATTCTGACTGGGGATTCACCATATGACAGATCATCCTTCAATTCGAGAGGCTCATGATTTAGGATATGACTGGAGTCCTTGACATAGGGCTTCAGATTAGATACATGAAACACATTATGCATGGCACTATACTGAGGTGGCAAGGCAAGGCGGTAGGCACATTCACCAACCCTTTCTAGAATCTCAAAGGGTCCAACATAATGAGGACTGAGCTTTCCTTTGTTCTTGGCCAAAGCTCGAATAGGTTAGATCTTCAAAAAGACATGATCGCCCTCCTTGAACTGACATTCCTTTCTGTGAGCATCTGCATATGATTTTTGCCTGTCATGTGCTCGCTTCATCCTCTGTCTAATTAGAGCAACTTTATCAGTATACAACTGCATCTCCTCGGATTTCATCAGGGTACGCTCTCCGACATCATCCCAGTGTAAAGGTGATCTGCAAGGTCGGCCATAAAGAGGTTCATAAGGAAGCATCCCAATGCTTTCCTGATAACTGTTATTATAGGAGAATTCAACTAAGGGCAAGTAATAGTCCCATGAGCCTTCCCAATCGAGGACACAAGCTCGCAGAAGATCCTCTAGAATCTGTACTGTACGCTCTGACTGCCCGTCTGTTTGCGGATGGTAGGTTGTACTGAAGTTCAACTTGGTGCCCAATTCCTCTTGAACCTGCTTCCATAGCTTTGACGTGAACTTCGGGTCCCTGTCTGAGACAATAGACACTGGAACTCCATGCAGACGTACTATCTCCCGTATGTAGAGGTCAGCCAACTCAGAAACCTTTGCAGTTGTCTTCACAGGAAGAAAATGAGCTGATTTGGTGAGACGATCCACTATGACCCATGCAGCGTCGTATCCCTTCCTGGTCCTGGGTAACCCCACCACGAAATCCATGGTGATGTGTTCCCATTTCCATTCCAGAATCTCCAGGGGTTGTAGTAGACCTCCTGGCCTCTGATGTTCCGCTTTGATCCTCTGACATGTCAGACACCTGGACACGAAATCGGCAATATCACACTTCATGCCTCTCCACCAAAACTGACGTTGTAGGTCTTTGTACATCTTTGTCGTGCCTGGATGAACTGTGTACTTGGACCCATGTGCCTCATTTAGAATTGTTGTCGTCACAGCTGACTGTTCAGGAACCCATATACGATTCTTGTAACGGAGACCACCATCAATACCCACAAACAGATGTGTGTGTGGCTTTGACATGAGAGAAGAGAGCTCTGCCAGACTAGGACTAGCCTTTTGTGCCTCAAGAAGTTCGAGATGCAAGTTGGACATGATAGAGATGTTATTAACATGCATACAATCAGACAAAAATTGCGGTTTCCAGCCCACTAGATCCTCCATGTTCTTCCATTCTGGGACAGAAAGAGATGCACACACTGCCCTTTTTCTGCTAAGGGCATCAACGACTACATTTGCCTTACCCGGATGATAGGCAATAGTGAAATCGTAGTCCTTTAGGTATTCGATCCATCGGCGTTGACGCAGATTCAAGTCCTTCTGTGTCAGGATGTACTTTAGTCTCTTGTGATCGGTGAAGATGTCAAATGTTGCTCCATACAGGTAGTGCCTCCATATTTTGAGGGCATGAATGATTGCAGCTAATTTCAAATCATGGGTGGGATAATTAAGTTCATTGGGTTTTAGCTGTCTAGACGCAAAGGCCACTACCTTACCATTCTGTTGCAGGACACATCCTAACCCATTCCTTGAAGCATCAATGAATATCACAAACCCTTCGTTGCCAGAGGGTAGAACAAGAACAAGAGTCGACGTCAACTTCTACTTTAACTGCTGGAAACTGGACTCACAAGAGGCTGACCAGATGAAGTGCTCGTCCTTCCGAGTAAGCTTGGTTAGAGGAAGTGCCACTTTGGAGAAGTTGGGAATAAAACGACAATAGTATCCGGTCAGACCCAGGAAACTCCGAATTTCAGAAGGATTACGGGGAGGTTGCCAATCAAGTACAACAGAGACTTTGGCGGGATCAACAGATATACTACCTCCAGAAATGACATGCCCAAGAAACATAACCTTATCTATCCAGAACTCACATTTTGAAAGTTTTTCATAAAACTTCTGGGTTCGAAGAATGTCGAGGACTGCTCGCAAGTGTTCCCGATGTTTTTCCATAGAATCAGAATAGATCAAGATATCATCAATGAAGACGACCACGAACTCATCAAGATAGGGTTGGAAGACTTTGTTCATCAGATTCATAAATACACCTGGTGCATTGGTCAACCCAAATGGCATCACCAGAAATTCGTAATGCCCATAACGAGTTCGAAAAGCAGTTTTAGAAATATCAGAATCCTTGATTTTAAGTTGATGGTATCCAGAACGGAGATCAATCTTTGAGAAAACTTTAGCAGTACGAAGCTGATCGAAGAGGTCATCAATTCGAGGAAGGGGATACTTGTTTTTAATAGTAGCTTGGTTCAACATGCGGTAGTCAATACACATACACATAGAACCATCTTTCTTTTTAACAAAAAGGACGGGAGCTCCCCAGGGGAAACACTAGGACGAATGAAACCTTTGTCGAGAAGTTCTTGCAACTGTTTCTTCAACTCCATAAGCTTAACAGGAGCCATCCTATACGGTGCCCTAGAAATCGGAGTGGTTCCAGGAAGAAGATCTATGGAGAACTCAATGTCTCTATTTGGAGGCAGCCCAGGAAGCTCCTCCGGAAAAACGTCAGGGAAGTCACGTACCACCTCGAGACTTTCTACAGGCCCGCTACTAGGACTGGTCTCTGAGACTAATGTGAGGAAGACTTTACATCCTTTTGAAATGAGCTTCTTAGCTTTAAGAGAGGAGATTATAATATTATTACAGAATCCACTTCCCCTAGGGATTTTCACAGGATAAGAATGAGGTTGAGAGAGAATGACCGTCTTGTTTCTACAATCAATGTGAGCATGGTATGTGTAAAGCCAGTCCATACCAAGTATAACATCAAAGTCTTCCATAGTTAAGAGAATGAATTCAAAGGGCATATCATGATTTTCGTATTTAAGAGAAAGTTCATTAGTTTTCTGCAGAGTTGTGAGTATTTTGCCACTCAGAGTAGACACGTCCAGAATATATCCCAAATCTCTTATGTGAAGATTTAATATAGATGCCAGAGTTCGAGAAATAAATGTATTTGTAGATCCAGAGTCGAATAAAGCCTTAACAGGATGACCATTTAATAATACAGTGCCTACATAAGGTAATCAAATTATGAATAATTGCAGGCTTGACAAAAGATATTGAATTATAAATAAATTAGGTTACCTTCGCATTGAATTATAAAGAAATTAGGTTACCTTCGCAGAGCTGGTTTGGGTTTGCCTTGGCCTCTTCTGCATTTACGGCAAATACCCTGCCATTGCGATGTCCCTGAGGCTGCGGAGCACCACCCGCAGGATTGCCAAATATGGAGGGAGTGGGGCACTTGGCAACAAAATGACCCTCCTTTTTGCAGTTATAGCAGACTGGCTTGGTGTGGCGGCATACTCCACCATGGAAACGTCCACAAGTCTTGCACTTGGGATGATTTTTCCACAGCTGGTTCTGATAGCTTTTCTGTCCTCCTTTTCCTGAACCTCCTCATTTCCCTGATCCCTTATTGTTATGGCCAGGATGGAAATTCTTAAACTTATCCTCTTCAGTTGTGGTTAACCCTAAGTATCCCATGCTAGAAGGTTTTTGCATGCCCTGCTCTCTCTCCTGCTTGAGGGCCATATCTAGGGCTTCATCTATACTTCTGGGGCGAGAGGCTATGACTAGGGTTTTTAGGTGGGCGGAAAGGCAATCAACATAGTGTTCAGCAAGGCGGTCTTCAGTCTTGATGGGTGCATAACGTTCCAGAAGCCTAAACTTCTGGGTGTAATCAGCTACTGAAAGACTACCCTGCCTTAACTCCATGTACATCTTCTCCTTCCTCTTCCTCTCAGCTATGGGCATAAAACGATCTGTGAAGAGGTTTTTAAAGGCTTCCCACTCCATGTTGTCTATTTCCTCACCCCTATTCCCACCATAGTTCTCCCACCAGATTTTTGCCCCTCCCTTAAGCATATGGGTGGTGAACCTAACCTTCTTCTCATTGGGTACTTCTAGGGTATGAAAACCATTCTCTATGGTCAAAATCCAGGCTTCAGCCTTATCCATAACCTCAGGCTGATCCTCTCCCCAAAAGGAATCAAGGTTTAGTTTAATAAAATCTATCATTGTCACTTCTTTCTTCCTAGATGAGCTAGGTTCTGGGGTTCCTTTTGTGGCAAGGGTTTCCATAAAATCTAAAAGGATTTTCTTCTGTTCTTCCCACCTTTCCTTGGCCTCAGCATCGGGATCAGGTACTTCAGAGGGTTCACGTTCTTTTCTTTTCTTAGAGGACGATTCCCCTGAACTGCGAGTCTTAGGAGGCATCCTGAAATTAATTTGAATGTATTAGATTATTACTTCAACAATTATTCTCGTCATTATCATTATTATTTTCACATGATGTTTTATTATTCTCATTATTTAATGATTAATATTCTGGATGTTATGATTTAGGGAGGATATCCTAAAATCCTTATCAGTCGATCCTTAGGACTTTCTAAATAGAGAGACTCCTTCCTAACCTTATAACAGAGGTAAGAGGGAAAGTTTCATTTATTTCAAAACATAGATGAGAGGGAAAAAATTTTCCTATAGAAGAGGTGAGAGGAAAAATCTATAGATGAGAAAATTCCTAAATTAAGGTATGCCCAAGAATAGGGGACACTTAGGATATCGGCCAGGTAGACTTATACTGCCATAAAGGTAGCCTCGTGATTGCCAAGCTAAGTGGCTCGGAGACTTTAGTCAGACCCATGGCAGATGCTATCCTAAACACCTCAACCCTTCACATCCCTAACTCAAGGACTACCCTAGACTCATAATAGGGTGAATGAAAGTCATGTGACTAAGATGTGTGAACATTGGCTCTGATACCAACTGTGACGACCCCAATTTCTACATACTTTCCTTAGTGACATATACAGATATGCGTGCACTCATATCTATAAATGTCAAAAGTGAAAATAATAGAAATCAAGATAGCCAACTAAAATCATAGATAAGCCAAGATCAAGTTCACATCATAGCAAATAACCACACAACATTTCATTCAACAATATAAGATAAAGTCATACATATTGATACTGGAGAAAGAAGAAGGATAAGTCTATGATTATTACATTGGATCTCAATCATCCTCAACATAATCTAGGGAAATAAATAAACTAACATCTAGCAAGAAAGAGATAAGAGGACTAGGTCTATCTAATAAATCCTCCATGCTTATTATTTGTGCCTTCAGGTACTTTGAATATGCATTGCACTTTAATCATCAATTGTTCCTTGCACCTAGAAAATACGAGAAACAAAAACATCAACAAAGTTGGTACATGGAATTAAAGCTATACTATGCTGATATATAAAATATTCAAAATTGGAGAAAAGAATGAAAACATTATTTAGAAGCCGAAAATCAGGAAATCCCAAGTTATTATCCTTATTTAGAATGAATATGCATTACTATGGTGGACTTAGCACAAACATAAATATTGGTTCGATATTTCTTGATATTCCTATCATTTTCTAGAATTTTTCTAAAATCTGACCAATCAGGAATTTCTAAAGAAATTAAATAAAATAAAAAAAAAGATTTGCGAGCTCTGGCTCGCGGATCATGCGAGGGATCCGACCAACCGGACCCTCTCACTGACCCATGAGCAAGTGCTCGTTTGGGACGGTCGGGCCAACCGGTGAAAGGTCAGAAGTACCCCTTGGGGGTCACCTATGCATCGTAACCGGGCAATGGTAGAAGGGGAAGGTCACCCCTTTGATTGTTGCTCGCGCCATGGCTGCAGCGAGGCAACAGGGGGAAGATCGGTCAATGTGGGATGTGGTTCCAGGGAGCGAGCTGGGCTACGCCGTCCATCAGGTTGAGTTCGCTGACTCACGGCGGTAGTGTGGAGGTCGGGCTCGTCGGAGAAGGTGGTTTAGGCGTCAAATTCCGTCCAAGACAGGCTAGCACAGGTAGAAGAGGAAAGTTGGGAATTACCTACCCTCGGGTTGGATTGAGGGAGTCCACAGCTTCACGGAGGTCTACTGAGGTGCTCACGAACCTCCTTCGGTTCCTAGCAGGCTCCTACCTCACCGGCGGTGAAGCTCTGGAGTTCAGCTGCGGTGGCTAGTCGACCCGGGGTTCTAGGCCTTTGCGGCTCCAACCGAGGATGTCGGTCACCTCGTCGAGACTCCCAGATGGTACGGTCAAGTTTGATTGAGCGGAGAGGACCGCTAGAGGGAGGATGAGGTCGAAGTCCGGCGAGCAGGGTGTGCTTGAGGTCGGGGAGTAAGGGGTGATCTCGGTTGCAATTGAGGGGTTCGTGCGACTAAAAGGTAGGTGGCGTAGCTACTGGACTCCTTAAATAGGAGTGGGGGTGCTAGGAAGGGGAGCCCTAAATTGGCTGCTGCCGCCACTCAGAGGTGCGAGAGCTCGGGAGATCGTTCTCCCAGATCCGGTGGAGAGGGATGACGTGGTGAGGGTTGTTGAGTTCGGTTTCGGGAGTAGAATCGGTCCTCCAAAAATCTCGTGAGGAGGAGTTGGGGTTCGGGCGCGTGAGGTGGCTGTTGAGGTTGGCGTTCAGCTGGGGTCGTAGCCGAAGGAAACGGGAGGTAGAAGATGGGGTCTTGGACCCTTGGATCCAGGGCGGATCACAATCCACCTGATCGAACGGCTAGGATCAAGTCCCAGCGAGGAGAACGCGTCAAGGCAAGGAAATGGGCCGCGTGACAAAAAATTAAAAGCCCAATTAAAAAGGAACTTAGGTCTTAGGTATTAATAGATCACTAGAAAGACTTGAAAATTCAATTATGAATAACTCATGATTGGTACATCCAAATTTAATGAGATTTTAGGCATAGCTTTATAATGCTAAGATGTAGCTATGGTGCAAGATTAGAGTCCCAATTCGATTATTGAATATGTCAATTGACTAAAAGTCATGATACTTGTATTATTGACTTTGTGTACCATTATGGATGGTCTTAAGTGAAATTGATAATCCATTTAATCAAATTATTGAGAGAGATGATCAAGGGCATAAATGGAAAAATTAAAATCGTAAGAGAGAGGAATTAAATAATATATATGTAAAAACTCACTCTGTCATAGTCTCCATCTTCCTTTCTTTGTGGAGCTTGGAGCTAGGAGCTTGGAGTTTGCTTAAGGCAGGTTGCATAACTTCTAACCCTAACTACATTATCTCTTGCTATGATCTTGTTTTTATGCAGAGTAGTAGCTTAGTTCTTGCTTAGTATCCATGATTGGCCGATCCATGTGAACTAGGGTTTGTAGGTGAGCAACACTCCTTTCTCCCCTTGGTCTAGAGGAGTGAGCTTAGCTTCTAGTATCATGAGCAACACCCCCCATTCTTAGTCGATTGAGGTGAGCTTGTGTTCTAGTTGCTTAAGCAACACTCTCCTCTCACCATGGGCTAGAAGGTGAGCTCAGTTAGTGGTGACTCTTTTTTAGGGTTTCGGGTGTCCATGTGAGAGGTGGTAGATGACCTTTGTTTGATGTATCTTGGACGATATGGGCATCGGGAGGTGCTGCCCGACAACCCTCTTGACCTAGACCCCCTTGCACAGTACATGTTTGGCCGATATACCCCTTGGTTCGTTGGGTGTTGGGCGTCACAACCCTGCATGGATGACTCTTGATGTGCATCGTTGTGCTGTGGCGGGCGAGCACACTGCCCCTGCACGCCCGACAGGCTGCATGCCCGGCAGGCTGCACGCCTGACAGGCTACACGCCCGATATAGCTTTTAGTGAGGGATGTGAGTACTTCTTGTGAAGGTTTCATTTGTCATGATAAGCCGATGTATTGACTATACTCTTGTTAATCTTTGGTGACTCGTTGAATGATAAGTAGTTATTTTGATAAATATTTCCATCTAAACTTAACACGGCCATACACACGGATGTGATCACCTTGATTGACTTATAATACTAAGAGAAATAACGAGCATGCATTAGGGTTGCTTGATGATGTGCCTTCTACATGTGAACATAAGGTGAGGCATGATTAAGAAAAGGACGTAATCATTAATGTCACTTTGTGTTGATAATGCGCTTAATCCTAAATGTCACCCTGTGTTGATAATATGAGCTCTAAGTTATTCATGTTGATTATTGAATGATGCTAACCATGCAGGTAATGCATAGCCAAATGAAAGGCTATGAGGAGTGATTATATGTGAACAATAAGAAGATAGGTACATTATGAATGATGTTCCATGATGATGATATAAGCCTTGAGAGGCAGTGGCACTATATGATGAGGGATTAAGATCCCATGGTATGTGATGATCCTTGAGATGGATCTGAATGTTTGGCAAGAGGCCAAGTGATAACATGTGATGTGGGATCCCTGTGATGGATCAATATGATGTGAATTGTAGTAAAAGCATAATGTTGAGTTTTATGTTGTTTATTCTATTATAGTTTGCATGTTATACAACTTGGTTGAACCTTGCAATCCATCTAAAAGACACTAAATAATCACAGTGAAATATACCATGTAGTTTGCCCTGCCCATAGATCCATCATCGTCAGGATCTGGTGATGGTGAAACGGGTTCTCCTACGGGTTAACCCGGAGCGCATATTGTTGAATATGCGAGGTTGCTCCTAGCCTAAAGTGAGGAGGTAAGAGTGCAACTTCTATTGTAGACTCCAGGGTGCGGTGTTCAGGCCCGTAGCCCAGTTGTGATGAAGAGCATGGTGAAAAGGCCCATGGCTCAGGATATGTCATATGAGGAGCATGAATGTGTTCATGGCTCAGAGCACGGTGAACAGGCCTGTGGCTCAGTTTTACTAGCACCGAGACCTGTATTGAGGCGAGCTAGGTAGAGGGTAGCTTGTGGAGCTGACACTGTGGCTAAGACCACTTCAGCATGAGATTGCGGTCCTGCTTATGTTGTACTCATGCACTGACCATGAGGCGGAGAAGGTCGTGGAGTCCGGCTCTTCCATGTGACCTTGTATGGCACCGGCTCCGGGTTTCGCAGCCGTCCATTGGATTTGAACGGTACGGTTCACTTCCTTAGGGCATAAGAATATGTAATCTAGCCGTTTAGTATATATATTGCTTAAGGCAAAAAATGGAACATTGGTTGAGGCCTTGCTTGTGTAGTTACATCTTGTAGTTTCTTATATGTTTCTCATGATATGTGGTGATATATCTTATATGCTCCTCATGCAACATAACAATATATCTTATCTTGTCAATCATGCTCCATTGAGAGTACTTGGTTACATGCCCTTTGTACAGTTGGTAAGCTTGACAGTAAGAATAGCTTTGCTTTACATAAACTGCTCCTGTTATATCTCTTATCAGTTATCTGCTGTTATACTCTCTATCTATCTGAGGTTCTATAGTTGCGGTGGGAAGTTATGTTTCCCGTTGGGACAATGTTCAATTGTCTCACTCCGCTGGTTTACACCCTTTTTAGGTGGTCGAGATAGACGTGGTGGTGGTCGTGGTGTTGCGGCTGAGCAGTAGAAGGCAAGAGATGGACATGTTGCGGTTTTGGATGTTTTGTAGTAGAGTCTAGATTCATCCTTGTACCCTCAGGTCCTTGGCAGTGTTTTGGCGTTGTTTCACGATGTACGATCGATAATGTTTTGTATATCCTATTGTTGGCCGGATGTGGGCCTTTATGTATATGAACAGGTGGTGAACTCATGTGATGGATAGACAGTTGTTCCTTTGAGCTGTGGACACGTATCAGATCTTGTATATGTATATATATGACTTGTTTTCTTATAGGATGTGGACTGGAACGTAATAGTTTCTCAGTTTATCAGTTTTCCGCAATCGGTTTTAATTATCCCGTGTTTTTGGTAATCTGTGGTTATGGTGATTTCCACACATTTTTGCGTAACACCTCGCTGTCTATGTGATAGTGGGATGTGTTGCCACAAGTTTGGTATCAGAGCCTTAGGTTCGCTAAGTCTACAGGGATTTAGGACTAGGTTGTCTGTTCTTGTGTTTTGTCTAGATTTTCTTACAACCGTCTTTTGCCCTCAACGGAAGAAAAGTCAAGATGTCTGGAAACCATGAAGAACACTCAGGTGAGTATAGTGATGATGCTTCAGCTGAAGGACAAGCACATGGAGATCGGGTGCCTAAGGTCCCCCAACCTGGCCCAGCCATTCTTGAACACCCTGCCTATCAACAACTTATGGGGCAGCTGATGGCTATGATGAATCTCATGGTTGAGCGATTGCCAGTGCCTCCTCCGAGAGCACATGCTCCCCATGGAGAAGCATTGGGTATTGGGAAGACCTTCGAGCGGCTTCGCCGAGTCGGGGCTTCGGATTATGCTGGAACGGCTGATCCAGCGGATGCGGATCTGTGGCTGACAAGTCTTGAGAAGGCTTTCCGGATCCTCGACATCCCCAAAGTAGACAAAGTAAAGCACGCTGTCTACCTTCTGAAAGGTAGTGTTGGTCACTAGTCGACCATCGAGGAAGAGAAGCGGCCCGGTGAGGTGATATGTTGGGAGGTTTTCAGACACGAGTTCATCACTAGATACTTTCCCAAGATGTATCTGGATGAGAAGATCAGTCAGTTTGAGAGCTTGCGACAAGGAACGATGAACATCACCGAGTACAAGGCCAAGTTCATGGATCTGTTGAGGTTTTGTCCTCACATGGATGTGGCAGATGAGGAACGGATCAGACATTTCGAGAAGGGTCTGAGTTCTGAGTTGACAACACATGTGTCTGTGTTGGAGAACCGAGAAAGGTTTGCTACGTTCATGGAATCTGTTCGAAGGATTGAGAGGTCGGTAAGGGAGAAAAGAGAGTCCATGTCTCATAAAAGACCTGCTCAGTTTTAGGGATGGAGGTTTGGTGGCTTTAAGAATCCCAGGTTTTCATCACCGTCAGTGATGAGAGGTTCTGGTGTACCGTCCCAGTGGTCTCCAAGTAAGGGGAGAGGTTATGTTTCTTCACCATCTAAGGCGCATAGTACAACTTCTGTGGCAGTGACAGGGCCAGCTAGGCCACGGTTTGAGGACAGGACATGTCATCTTTGTGGTCAAGTCGGGCATTTCAGGCTCAATTTCCCAAATAGAGATGTTGAAGTGACGCAACAGCCAAGGTAGAATCATCAGGGATCGGATCGACAGCAGCCTAGTGGTAGCAAAGGACGAGGACGCGGTCAAGCGTCTCGGGCTGGATCGTTTGCTCAAGGAAGCAGAGGTCGTGGACAACAAGCAACGGCTCAATTCTACGCTATGAATCAGCCGGAGGCGATAGTCAACCTGCGAGTAGTGACATGTCAGATGGAGTTATTTCATTCTGATATGTCTTCTTCTTTCTTTATATTTGTTCTGGTTTACCTGGGTGTTACGCACTCTTTTATCGCATATAGTATGCTTGAGAACTGTCGTTTACCTGTTAGTCATAAGAAGGATAATTTTTTGTTAGAAACCCCTCTTGATGGTTCTTCGTTGCTTCGAGAAGAGTGTCCATCTTGTGTTTTGTCTTTTTCGGGACACTGTATACAAGTGGACCTTATACTACTTGATATGCATGGTTTCGATGTTATCCTTGGGATGGATACCTTAGAGAAATATAAGGTTGTTTTGGACTGTGGTTCCAAGCAGGCAGTGTTTGATGATGCTGGAGAGAAGTGGATCTTCCAGGGAGATAGGAAGATTCTTCTGATGTGTTTGAAATCAGCTATGGTGGTAGATAAGTTGTTGCGACAAGGATGTGAGGCGTTCTTAGCTCATGTGGTGGATACCGTTGTGGCTACCAAGGCGAAAGGTCCTAGCCTTGAGGAGGTGTCAGTTGTTCGAGAGTTTGCAGATGTGTTTCCTGAGGAGTTTCCTGGTGTTCCCCCACCCCGAGAGATTGATTTCGAGATCAATCTAGTACCAGGAACACAGCCAGTTGCACAGACACCTTATAGGATGGCTCCGTTAGAGATGGCATAATTGAAGAAGAAGTTACAAGAGTTGTTGGAGAAAGGTTTTATCTGACCGAGTACGTCGCCTTGGGGTGCTCTAGTGTTGTTTGTTAAGAAGAAGGATGGATCGATGCGGTTGTGTATAGATTACCGACAGTTGTACAAGGTCACGATCAAGAACAAGTACCCATTACCGAGGATAGATGATCTGTTCAATCAGTTGTGTGGTGCTATAGTGTTCTCGAAGACCGATCTACGGTCCAGATATCATCAGCTGAGGATTAAGGTGGATGACATACCAAAGTCTGCTTTCAGGATGAGGTATGGTCATTTCGAGTTTGTGGTTATGCCATTTGAGCTAACCAATGCACCTACTACTTTCATGGATCTGATGAATAGAGTGTTCTGTCCGTTCTTAGATCAGTTTGTCGTAGTCTTTATAGATGACATTTTGATCTATATTTGGGATAAGCAAGAGCATGATCGACATCTTCGTCTAGTGTTGACTCTTCTTCGTCAACATCAGCTATATGCCAAGTTCAGTAAGTGCGAGTTCTGGTTGGAGGAAGTGACTTTCTTGGGTCATGTGATATCTGCTGAAGGAGTCAAAGTCGATCCGAAGAAGGTGGAATCCGTTGTAGATTGGGAGCAACCGAAGACGCCGAAAGAAGTTCGTAGTTTACTGGGTTTAGCAGGATACTACCAGAGGTTTATTAAGGACTTCAGTACGATCGCATTGCCAATGTGGAATATCTATAAGTTCATCCGTATGAACTTCTAGATCCATATAGTATCCTTTGGTATTCATAACACAAGGATACTCGACATTCCTTTTAGAATCAAATTGCCCTTTTAATTTTACGCAAAACATTTCCATTTAACAACTCTTGTTCACTTTACAATTGAATATAACTTTTATATTTTGCATTTTGCGACCATTTTTCTATCATTGTGGAAGCTTACATCAGTGTAACTCATTTACACTCAAGTCTTCCTTTTATTACCATAGAACTAATCCTTTAATACTTCATAAGTACTTAAATAAGTTCTTTATTGTATTCCAGTGACTCTCACTGGAAGTAGACATATATCCACTCGCCATGTCCAATACATACAAGATAACTGGATGAGTATATCATATTGTCATGTCCAACACATACAAGATGATGAATGCATATATATATATATATATATATATATATATATATATATATATATATATATATATATATATATATATATATATATATATTCTTGTCATATCCGATACATACAAGACAATGGGATGATTACATAAATGATAGATCCAATTGTGAATGCATAAGACATCTATCTATGTGTTCCTATTCTTCTCAAGAATTTGGGACATAGGCATCTGAGAGACTAACTTCATGTAATATGGACAAGTTTTCTCCAACTGAATCTTTGCATACTGAACCATTCAACACAGACTTCCAATGCATGCTCTCCCTTTATCAGGTCAAGAGACTTTTGAGAACTCTCTATAGATCTCTATTCCTATCTCATAGGACATTTCTCTTTATTCCCTTAAAGAAGGTATTTCCACACCAGTTTCTATTCTTAGAACGTTTCATTCCTCATCATCATGTGGAAAATGAATACGCTCCCACTAAATTTTTATAATCACAGGTCCCTTATTTATTTCAATATATCAGTCAAACTTTTGACTATATAATCAAAGTAAAGACTCCAGTTTTGAGGTAATTGTATTTAATCAATCATATTGATTAAACTCTTGTACCTTATAGACTGCATTTGCATTAACGGAATTATAAAACCCTTCATGTTGTGTCACGTACACAACCTCATATTATTCCTACTAGGAATGAGGTTTTAATATCCATATGCCAAATTTCATAGCCATTAAGTTCCAATATCAAGCATGATCTTTTATGGCCTATAGCCACTGCAATTGGTTAAATAAAATCATCAGGTTCAACACCTTGAACTCACTTGAATTTATCTCAACCAACCAGCTCTTCAAATGTCATCCATGTCAGTCTTAACTCTTAAGACCCATTTGTACTTATGGGTTTTATCCCTATAAGTGATACCATTAAGGTCATACCTTATTTAGTTCACATGGAAGTCATTTTGGATCTTATGGCTTCAAGCCATAACTCAAAATCTGGTTCCTCAACATCACCTAGATAGATTATTGGCTCATCATCATATGATCAATTCATCACCTTTGAGTTTGTAGGATGTCATTATCCATAAAGCTCAATGTTTTTTTGTACTAGATATATGAGGTGTATCTATTACATAAGGAATTTGAGATTCCAAAACATTTGTGATTCTTAATCTCCTTTTGTACCTTTATTTAGTGTAAAGCATGTTCTTTAGAAGAATTCTAGAAGATTAGTTATTTGTTTGACAATCATGCTCTTACTATTTAGAGTATGACTCCTTTGATTTAGACATCATTATGCCTTAATCATGAGTTCTTTATGATACACTATCATAGTTACTCACAAGGTCCTCAAACATTTGGTTTCAATATCTCATTCATTGATCATGTCAAAGAATTAATACTTTTACCAAGTTTGTTCTTCATTTATGATATTCTTGAACATTTCAAGATATTCATATTGGTATTTCATTAAATACCATATCTGAAGTATTAGCATTTATTCCAATAGGTATGTATATACATCAATATGTATTATACCTAATAGAATAGTCATTTTCCCACTACATCTAGTGAAGGTTGACTTGTTATCATGCCCAATAAACAAGACATTCATATCTCTTAATGGTTCATTAACCAAGAGAGTCTAATTTATCCATCAACATGGAACCGAGAGATGAATTTTTCATTCATTTGTTTAGATGATAATGTTAATTTATTATTTGAGTCACCAATAACTTTTAGGTATTATTATCTTATCTCATGCATACCAAATACCACAGGATAAATAAGGCATTTCCATAAAAGATCATATCTTTGAAACTGAAACATGAACTTTATTGATAGACATCCTTGTCATTACAAGATGCATAAATAAAGTTTTTCTTTATATTGGAAAAATGAAATAGTAGTTCATAACTCTATTACATGCCCTTTGGGAAGAAATAAACTAAAATGTACTTCTATCTATGGTAGCAACACTTACTCCAATGCTAATGAGTGTTCCTTTTTGGTCCTTTCACAAAGGCCATTACTTCTTTTCAGATCTTGCACATCATATGTGTCAGATCTATATCTTGGTATCATATACCTAAGATAAAGAACCATTTTAAGTTTATTTCATACTACCTAAGGTGGAGACTTCCATCCCCTCCTTCTTCTTCTTTAGTTCATCTATGTAGAGAGGGCAATTTATCTTCCAATGTCCTGGCTCATGAGAATGGTGACATTTGCCTCCCTTGTTCACCCCTCCATTGGCTTTGAGAGTTTAAGATGGCTTGGGCTTCTAGCTAGCATCAGAACCTTTCTTTTCTTTTCTCATGCCCTTGCCTTTAGACTTTCCCTTCTTTCTATTGATCATCATCATACATTTTGGTTTGTATTTCTTTATCTGTGCCTCGATTGTCCTCAACATGCCCAAAAACTCTGTCAGTGGCATGTCAAAGTTGTTCATGTTGTAGTTCATCATAAATTAATTGTAGGATTTTGGCAATGATTGTAGTATCACATTAGTATCCAACTCTTGGTTCAGAGGGAATCCCAGTCGAGTTTGGTTCTCCACATACCCAATCATCTTGAGTGTGTGAGGGCCTACTAGATCTCCTTCTGTCCTGATGCACTTGAACAATGCCTTAGAGACATCATATCTCTCTTGTCATGCTTGGTCTTGATACATGTTCTTGAGATGTTGAACCATCTCAATGACATCCATGTTCTCATGGTGTCTCTACAACTCATAGTTCATGGAGCACAACATCAATCACTTCACATCAATGGCATCCTCAGTATACTTCTTGTAAGCATCCCTTTCAACCTTTGGTGCGTTGGGAGTGGGTTCTTCGGGCACAAGTGTATATAGGACATAAAGCTTTCTCGCTTTAGTGAGAACAATTCTCAACATCCTAAACCAGTCATAGAAGTTGTTCCCATTTAGCTTGTCCTTCTCAAGGACTGATCGCAACAAAAAGTGATTGTTGTTGGTAGCCATTTATTCTACAAAAAGGAAATTTGTAATTTTAGTCCAAAACTCTTTTGATTTGATTTGAAAATTGACGATATTAATTAGGTCTTTAATTAATTATCGCTCCCACTATTTTGATCAAACTGATAGCCCTCACCATCAATTCAGAAGATTGTAGTGTACAACCTTCTAGTGAGCAAGATCCTAACTTCCTCTAAGTTATGGACCAGTGAGGGTTGTCACCCACAACTAGATTCTTTTAGGTAGGAAACTTTTGCCAATTGGATCATATGCAACTCTTGATAAATGTTATGGACAACTCTTTGTCATGAACATTTTCCTGCTTCAAGGTGCTTAATCCTATTAAGATCACCTTGTTAAGTCCAACCCAAAAGACAACATGATGAATATGCACCCTACGAATGCATATCCACATATTCACCATCACACTTCCACGAGATAGACGGTGCACCACGCGAAGGCATGCCCACACTTAGTCGATCAAGCTTTTTATCTGTGCTACTTTTGGAAGGTATCTTCAACTAAATATGTTTGTTGAGGGGTTTTAATATGCTTATATATGCATATATGTATCCAATCACCACATATACTGTATGTATAATAAACATACTATATCCCACAAATGAAAACATGAAATAACGATAAAGCAATGATTATGACTATCCTATTGTAGTTCCTTGGAGCCATAAGAAACTACGGTCATCTAAGGTCTACATCACATGCAACCTATTATTGATGAAGATATGTGCTTGCCAATCTGGGTTGACTGATTAAAACTTTGAATCGGTCGACTCTCCTCTTGGCCGGTCGGTTGGTCTCCTTCAACCAATCGTCTGGCTCCTCTAGATGGTCATCTTGTCCGGTCATATGGGCTTCTCGTCGGTCCACAAACTACTCCTCAGTTGGTCGTCTCAGTCTATCAAGAGGTCATCTTCAGTCTTCGTCATAACAAGAAATAAAGCTAATGATATTTTACAAAATCTTTGTGAAACCTCGAGTTACATTCGAGTGGAGAAAAGGTAGAAGAGAATCTCGAGTTATCTTGAGTTACATTCAGAATAGAAGAAGAGGGCTCGGTGCGTAGACCGAGATGCAAACAACCATAACAAACCACACACATGCACATAGGGTTTATTGGACATAACCATGCTACACATCCATCATCAAAACTATTTTAGGGAGACACATATCGATTGGATATATAGCATATCATATATGTATATATTAGTTTGGGATCATGTGGTATTAATTGGATATTCACATTAGTCATTTAAATATTCACATCGTATGCAATAAATAAAAGACGATAAAACCAAAATTCGATCATATCGATTATCCCAAAACATAAAGAATTCACGTGGCTCTGATACCACTATTGGGTTTTACGTGGTCAGAGCAGGCAGCAGAAACAAAAATTTTATTTGATCATAAATCCATAACCTGTAGATTGCATCAACATCTATGTAGTGGGAAGGACGATTTTAGCGAGTTATACCTGGTCTTTAGGCTTGCTCAGTGACTATACCTCACAACAAGTGTGGTCTTCAACCACTTGTCTTCAACGACATTTGTACAGCTCCTGGTCTTGACCCAGACCATTGTTGACTATCGTCCTCCTGAGTGGAAGAAGTCTCCCGCCTCTATAGATACTCCACACGGACTATCGGGAACTCTAGTCATCCTGAAGAACAGACTAGAAGGAGTTGCCCCCTTCTGTTGGCATACTAGTCACCGACACACTCTCCCACCACCAGTTGCTTTTCTATAGTTGTCTTTCCCTCATTGTTTCTCCCTAGATAGGTAGAACTTGCTTGGGCTCTCTCGGTTACCACAACCAGAAAGGAAAACAACTTTGCAGAGGAAATGATGTTCTGAGTTGTGTCTTTGGAGAAGCCCCCTATACCCCTCTATTTATAGTAGAGGGTAGGGTCAGGGTTCCCAGTCTGTGCGGGAGTAGAAGGGTCAGGAATTTCCATGAACAATTTGCACTGCGGCAGGCAAACCAGTCATTTCATAACTGAAATGGTCATTTGGCTAGGCGAGCTGATCGGTTCACTAGTGAACCGATCGGTTGGGAGTGTGAGATGATCAGTTCACCCAGTGAACCGGTCGTTTCACATCTCAAACTTGCCTACAATGGACTTTCCTTGTTCATTTCTAATTAACACAAAGATTAATTCTTGTTCGAATCGAATTGAACAAGTGAAATGAAAAAAAAAATTCTCACAAACCAAAACTACTCAACACTACTCGTTTGGACCAGTTGAACCAATTGGTTCACCAGAGTGAATCAGTCATATCACTGACCATGAGCCGATCGATTCACCCATTGAACCAGTTGGTTGATGGTCCAGATTGTGTAGAAAATAGTCAATACATTTCTCAATCAATCCAAAACTCTAATCATTTGGTTCAACACTTGAACTTGATGATTTTGAGTCAATTTTATTGATTGAATGTTTGATTGAGTACCTAAACACTTTAGTAATCAATCCAAACATCATTCATAGATAAACTCCTGTTCTAGGTTAATCCTTTGTGTGTGACCCTATAGGTCCCATTTAATGTTGGCAGTGAATGTCCATAACTAGCTTATGACATCACAAGCAAAGAGAGGTACCTAGTTGCACATCAGTGCTACCCAAGTGAAAAGAAAAGTTGGAGAACAACTTTCAATCCTATAGTATGTGATTGGTGTTTCAATTAATGTATAATTCCTTTATCTCTGATATCTTGAATGAACTCAAGGCATGGAGTCATCATCCTTTCAATGTGCATTCATGTTTCTTGAACTAGAGCTGAATGTCTGAGATATGTTTGACATCAATATCATATATTGATTCACATGTACATGTGCATGCCTTTCTCAGTCTCGCTTATCAAGTGGCTTGGACATCATACTCCCTTAGGAGGGACAAATCCCATATCTATCACTCACAGTCTATCACATACATCAAAGCCACCCAATCATCACCGTTATAACAACCCATGTTTCATTACTGCGTTTGATGATGTCAAGGTGTACCCAATCACATTCAACAAGTGCAATGATTTCAGGTCTTAGAATCGCCACCATCACTATGAGAGATGATTCTGACTACCATGTCATGGTTCCATGTCTCATTCTCATGGTGGATCTGTCTCATACACTATTCTCCTACATGTATCTATGTGCTTGGTTTGATATCATATATCATGACTAATGAGACACTTTCATCAACCAAAACACACTATAGTCTTGATGTGTCATTATTTTCTATAAACCTTCCACAATGACATCCGATTAGGGACATAACAAGAATGTATATACTCTTAGCATCCGTATGATCTCATTGTTCAGGTCCTCAACCTGAAGACATACATCATTAAGCTTGTCATTCTTTAGACATTCATTTTGCTCCATCATTTATCTCATAATCGATTTAGATAGAATAAATTGGAAACTTTCCTTTGATTTTATCAAATCATATGCCAATCCAATCATCATAGGATTGGCTCTCTGAGCATACATACCAACATTTTGATCGTTGGTGGTTTTCAAGGAGACTGGAGGATTAAGAGCACCATTATTGAAGGTAGAAGTAGTTTTCATTTTCCATGGGAGAAAGAAGAAGGTGATGAGGGAGGAGAGAGTGGCTGAGTCATCTCATGGTGGCCGGTTTTGTCACTGTGGTCATTAGTTTTGGTTTATGTAGTTCAAAATCAATGGTTGTTGTGAGAAAGGAGGATAATATAGTGGATATCTGGAGTCAGATATGTAGTCTTTGGGGAGGCACTACTGTTGATATTGTAGTTGGGGAAAGTAGGGGTGTGGTTGTAGAGATGTAGTCAACACAGATCGACATATGGAGTCGAGGTAAGGAGATAAGGCATCTACAACTAGAGTTTATGAGAAAGATAAGGAGAGGAAGTACCATGAGAATATGAGGGGAGAAAATGATGCAAGGAGAAACATCATCACTAGAACTGCACCCATTGTGTGGATCATCAGTGAAGGGCATGTCAAGCTTAGTCGATGCAAAAGCATCATGAGTCATCGTCGCATTCATGTGTGGTGCCAACCGATTAGAAAAATACACCATAGTGGTCGACAATGTCATGGTAGTAGGTGGCAGTGGCCGCTTTTTGTCATGGACGTGGGGTGTTGGGAAGAGGGAGCCATCATGACTATGGTTTTCTTAGAGCTTGAATTAGAAAGGAAAGGGAGATAGAATAATTAGGGTAGGAAGGAGAAGAAAATTGATGGAGGAGGGAATAGAAGATGAAGGAGGAAAGAAAGAAGTAGAGGAATGCATTCCAGTTACTAATTAGGTGAGGAGCGTTCCATGAGATAGGGAGACTGTGGACACATCAAAGACAAGGAGAAACATGTTACACTAATATTGCACACAAACATAGGGAAGACCAAATTCATTTTATGAAATGAATTTGATTAATTGCGGGGTAGATTGTACTAATTAAAAGGAGGTTAAACAAGGTTCTATGAAAATGAAATTTGGTAGGTATATGATATTGAACATGAGGAATTCAATTTTGAAGTTAATTTTTCCTTTAAAAAATGTTTGATATTTTTTATTTAAATGATAAGAAGTCATTTAATGTTTTTATTTTCTCTTATTAATCAAATTGATGAATTAAATCACAATTCATGTATGTCCTTTAATCAAAAGGCTTAGTAATATTCTACAGTATCAATTTACAGACAACACTAATTAATTGATGTATTTGTATAATTAATACTCAGATGAAGGAACTAATTAATTTATCATCTACATTATATAAAAGGTGATTTGATATAACATTATATGTTGTTGACTTCAATTTATATTTAGATAGAAAAAATATTTATATTAATAAAAGCAAAAGAGCATAAAAAGTATATTAGACTAGATAGGTAGTTTACAACATCCCACCCCTAAGAAAGGGATTTTGTCCTTGAAGTCTACAGATTCATAACATAGTCTAGCATTATGACATACATCAACCAGATTATATGTATAGATTGTATGTATACTTATAAATTTCTCTATTATTATTGGATTCATCAAGAATGATTATTTATTTCATTTTTATCATTAATTTTATCTATTACCATGTGCGGTCAAGATGTAATTGGATTACGTTTATTAATTAACAAAATGCTTATTTTCAAAAGTAATCATGTCTGTGACATTATATTTTTAACTGGTTAGGGCACAAGCATTAGTCCTATCTACTCTATTTTATTTTATTTTACTACATTATTTACCTTCCTAAATAACCTCTTTATTCTAAAATCAAGTTAATGTTCATTGTATCCATCTTAACACAACTTTACTATCCTAATTAAGGGGTAATGACATTTATGTGACATTTTATTTAGGAAATTATCCAAGGGTAACCTAGATCATACATTATCCAATTCAAACAATACTAAAGGTAAGTTACTTTTCCTAATTACTAAATTACAAAAATCTACTACTTATAGGGTCAATCTATAGTCAACCATTTAAAGAGGTAGGTCAGAGTAGATCTTCTAATTCATATATATCCATAACTTGTCCTAACTCATTGATCCATAAGTAAGTCTAGGGTTCCATGGTTGACCTAACTAGTCAATGGTATTTCCCTGAGGGATTCCTTACTATTCGAAACTTAATATAGTGATGATTGGCTTAAGAAACCATCGATAGAATCCAAAACATTTACATATATATAATGTTATAACAAAAATATTTTTGACAATGAAAACTCTTGCTATGTGAAGCTGAAAAATGGCACCAAAACCAATGTGAGAACCAAGTCAATGACTTTTCATTGTAAATCATTCTACCAAAAGATTCTAAACCTCTAAGGTTCTATAGGGGTATACTCATGAACATGATATCAACTTCTACTAGATCTATATTAATTAATTCACATGTCATTTACCACTTCACCTTAAATTTACTCAATCCTATCACTTAACACATAACCTCAACATGGGACATCGGGAAGTCCTCATGTCACCCACCATCCCAATAAGTTATTAGAGTTTGTCAGACCAAGGGAACTATGTGAGCATCCAACACTCGGTCTCATTAGGTATTTATGTATCTAGATACCCTAAGGGAATTATGTTGGTATCCTATCAACATTATGAAGGTGTTATAGATAAAACTCCTAAGGTTCTTCTATAAAAACTTAAAAATTTCACAAACTAACCCCAATGCATGTGAGAATTGGGATACAAGAGAATTAGTACTCAAGGGAAAAAGTTTTAGGAAAAACCACACTGAAGTGCCTTCATGTTGAAGGCAAAGCATACTAACCATAATGGAGATACATCCTAATTCTAAATCTTATATCTGAGATGAACACTTTTCATCCATGCAAGTTGAATCCTTAAAGTAGATGCAGATGAGGCACATTTGAATATCACCAAGAAAAGGGTTTAAGGAGGTAACTAGGGTTGAGCATGTCTAAGAGTGTATATGGTATTGTATACTATAATGTGATTGATCTGACTTCTTATCAAGAGATACGAGTCACTAGGAGCACCACTTTTCATGTAAGTTACCCAACATCATAGATAGGATTGGGGTAATTCAGGGTTAGACCTAGTCTGAACCACATAGGTATTTTGGGGAGTGGAAGTGACCAACTTAGTCTAGGTTTGAAACCCTAGTTGTTGTTCCACATCTCAGGGATAGGCACAACAACAACCTGTATAGGGTTACTTACTTATCTAATTAAGGAACAACATGGGATAACTTGAAATAGTCAAGTCACCAAAGCTTAGGCTCTAATTCCATATTATAAAGAGTAGAATGTGATAAGGGATCCACTGTAATGGTATGATAAAAATAGCCATGTAATTTATAGCATAGGAGTACATAATTTTTTTTTCATTTTTCATAAGCATCACATAAATATTGTTCTTCACCTTAACATGGTGGTAATACAAACTCAAAGTGTTAAATCTATTTATGTTTGAGACCCTTAGCATAGAGCAATGACACCATCCCAAGCTATCCTCAAGATGAACAATCATGTACAGTCTCTTCCTAAGTGACGACCCTCTATTACACTTACATGTGGGTGATGAATGCATATTTGATGTTCTTAAACGACAATTCGATGAAGGCTTGCGAATTAAAAACTCACAAAAGAGAAACTCCACAAGAGCCCATTGGTCCTGGTGCTCATGCTTCCTAGTTTATCAACCTAGAAGACGAGAATCCACGGTCATATCAAAACGTCTATGTAATCGATTTTATTGTTCTAAATCTGGATTTCCATGGTCACATCCATCCAGATTAACATGCGATCCAAAGATCGACTATTCAATTAAAATCGATTACCATCTAGTCATTTAAGAAGAAGTCGTTAAAACCATGGCTAAGGGGTTATTCCCCTTGCCCCGATAAGAGACTACTCACACATAGAGAAATGGGAGTCAGAGGAAGAAAGAATTGAAGCCATAGTCTAGCCCAGAAATCAGGAAATTAATCCTTATTCTAGAGACGATAAATGCATACCTTGCACCAAAATTAGAATAACTCTCACATCCTAAGGCGGAATTTAATGTTCAAATATGATTTGGAAAGGGAATTCAAAGGCCTACAGGAAAATCATATTTTCGGGCGCACTTTAAATTCTCTGGACAACGGAATTTCGCTCGAAATTGCTGCTGCGAAAATCTGCATTAAAGAAAGACAATCAAGAGTTTGTTGACTAGATCTGAAAATTCAAAAGGATGGCTCCCTCTCTTTTTCCCCCCTATTTTTTTAGATAGCCTACCCCTCCTTCTCCAATAAAAGGAAGGGAACTTCCTCCTCCCAAGGGGCATCTTGGATTTCTTTGTATTATGATTCTGCAGCAATTAGGCTTGTAATCATTTTCATTTTATGCAATAAAGTAGTTTTAAATTCAAGCAACGTTCTTCCATTCTCGTTCTTGTCTCTTCTTCCCACTTTAGTCTTGATCTGCTTTCATTCGCGCTTTATTCTGGAGCAAGGAACAAAGAGTTAAGCCATTTCATCGTCTTAGCATAAGGATTAATTTTCTGATTTCTGGGCTAGACTATGGCTTCAATTCTTTCTTCCTCTGACTCCCATTTCTCTATGTGTGAGTAGTCTCTTATCGGGGCAAGGGGAATAACCCCTTAGCCATGGTTTTAACGACTTCTTCTTAAACGACTAGATGGTAATCTATTTTAATTGAATAGTCGATCTTTGGATCGCATGTTAATCTGGATGGATGTGACCATGGAAATCCAGATTTAGAACAATAAAATCGATTACATAGACATTTTGATATGACCGTGGATTCTCGTCTTTTAGGTTGATAAACTAGGAAGCATGAGCACCAGGACCAATGGGCTCTTATGGAGTTTCTCTTTTGTGAGTTTTTAATTCGCAAGCCTTCATCGAATTGTCATTTAAGATTTAGTTGTTATCACCCAGGCTAAGGTGGTGAAAACCCCTACGAGCCTCGATTTCCATCTCTTGTTTTAAACACCGCATCTTCGTTTCCTTTAATTCTTAGTCTTTCATTCATTTAGTTTGCTTGTGTTAACAATCTTTTTATTTTCCCTTGTGCATGTTAATTCTTGTATAGTGCTTTCCTTCTTGCATTAGTGTAATCATTCAAATCCCCAACTAGAATTTACTTTCTGCTTTAAAAAGAAAAATACCAAAAACAATTAATAAAAGTTCTTCAAATCTTTGGGTTCTAAGAACAATCTCTAATTAGTTGTCCTGTGGGATCGACCCTTCTATACTACCCTTAAAATCGGAAGTAAAAAAGGTTTAAACTCTAGGATTAACCATCTTAGTGATTGATATTGCAAAACGACGAGTATCAATTTGGCGCCGTTGCCGGGGACAACGAATTGTTTTTTCGAACCCCAAAACAATTTTGAAAAACTTTTTTTTTTCATGCCTTCCGAGTAACATTCCAGAAGTGTACTCCTCTTTCTGCCGAGTTTCCATTCCGGCAGTACATTTTTTCTGCACACGAATTAACTGCTTTATTTGTGCATGCGACGCTCGCTGAACATCAATTCCACGGTGCAATTTTTTAATCTGGAACAAGAGAGGCTAAGGATGATTTTAATAGATGATGATGATGATTATTATATCATCTTCAATCAAGTAGAACCAACTCGAGTACCTAAAGCTCCACCAATCACTTCCATTGTGGATGTTAATCTAGTTGATTCTAATGGCCAATCTACTTCATTAGAACCCTTTCTCTATAATGAACCACCACCCTTAGAAGAAGTCCAATGTCATATAATTGAGATTCCACACAACCTTGATCAGGAGATGGATAGGTGTTTTAAAGAAATTCAGGATGTTGTAAATGAAGAACTTTGTTTAGCTAGGGCTGCAGCTGTATGGGGCCCTGACTATCCATATAAGTCAGAAAATGAGTGGATGGAGGCCTATGTTGATAAATTCATGAATCAAGAATCTTTTAACAAAAAGGTTAATGACTGGTGGGCTCAAAGACCATCCCAAAAACCTAAGACTCCACCCTTCTCGGTTGTAGGCCCATATTTAGATGTTTGCAATAATCATCCCATCTTGGTTGAGCATATTGTGACCAATGTACCATCACCTACCCAACATGCACTGATGGATTCTTTTGAAAGACTTCATCATCAAGAGCACTATGACCTCACTCAACCACCTCTTTTTCCATATCTGGTTGAACCTCATGAGGTGATTCTACCACTACAAGAACCTTACATTACATCGTTATATTGTGAGGTGATCCCTTCTGAGCCGGTTGAGTTGGGCACTTGTCCTATAAAGGAATCAGATCTCCCCTTCAGTATAGTAAAGGATCCAATTGATTCCATAGACATCCATGTTGATGAGATCTTTTATGCAGAAGAGATGGAGAACTCCCCAATAGAGATGGAACAACCTAGATTGATCATGTTTTATGATTATGACGACAATTATGCCATTTGTGAGTCTTCCACACCAAATCCACTGGCTTCCATTTGTGAGTTTTCTATAGACATCAAAGACCAATACCCTTATTTTGAGTCTATTTTGGATAATAAGCATCCAACCCCCTTTGACAAAATAATTCCACATGTTCTGTTGCAACCAATTCTCATTCCATGCACAACTGATTTAGAAGAAGAGACACAACCCTTAGGAGAAGTCTACATACCCCCTTCCACTGACTACAAGGAATATGTTCACAATTTTATCCCTCATGAACCCTTGGGAACTCCTTGCATAGAGGAACTAGAGTTACATGCTATATCAACCATGAATCCCATCTATCACAAGGTTGGTTGCATGAATTTTGAGCAGAGCAAAATTACTTATCATGCTGATTTAAATTTAGTTGTCCCTTTCATATCACCACCAATTCTCTTATATGCAGGTCAATATGACCGAGGGAAACCAGAGCCTGATCCTCCGCCTAACTTTGCACATCTGGCACTGCATGTGTTACCAGTTGGGTACCCACCAACCTCCCCCAATCCACATCCATCTTCAACACTTCCTTTGCTATTGATGGAAGATCTGTGGATCCTATTGGAGGGAATGCGAGGTGAAAGCAAATATGAGAACCCCAATGAGATTCTACAATTACCCTATCATAGGGTACACTATGAAGCTCCTCAGATAAAGGTCCCAGCCCTCATACACATCCCCTTCAGCTGGATTTTTTTGAGCTACCAGGGCCACCTGGAAATCCTTGCTCTTCTCTTCCCTCCATCTCGGGTTTCAATTTTTCTCGGGACGAGCAAAAATCTGAGTCCGGGGTGGAGGTGGGTGGTATGTTTCTATTCCACCCCTTATCTTTTTATTCTTGCATTTTTTCTACCTTTTTTTTGGTTTTGCATATAGTTGTTTTGTTCATGGCCATTATCTAGTCGGCCATATTTTTATTTCTTTTGTTACAAAATGGCCTTTATCTAGTTGGCCTTGATATGATCATTGGTCAAAATACTCCCCTTAATGATGTAACTTCCTTGCAACTAAAATTTTGAAACTTTCATGACTAGCAATCCTCCTGTCACTTAGGACCTCAAATAATAATCACTCCTTGGAAAAGATGGCAAGCCATAGAGGACTGATAGGATTCACGAGTGATGCTTTCTTATCATGTACAACTTGTATAAATTTTCTTGATATTTCGCATGATTCGGTAATAGTTGAACCAATGCATGGTACTCCTAAAAAAAAATAAAGATGAAAAAAAAAAGTTGCACAAGAACAACCTCTTCTACTCTTCTTCTACCTCTTCCAAATCTTTCCATTCGTCAAAAAGAAAAAAAAAGCCAATAATGCCAAAAAGGCTAAGTTTGGGGTGGCACCCCTTCCCCCTCTTTCACTTCTTCCATACCCATGCAATTGGGTGTATCACCAAAAATCAAAGAAAAAAAAATGCGGTCAATGTAACTATATGTCCACTAAATAAAAAGGTCTCGAGTCAAATAGAGGAGAGACTGTCCTTCTTCCATACCTCCTTCACTCCAATTTTCTACCCAGGGGAAAACTACAAAAACCCCAACTATCCAAATCAGCCATGTTCTTGTGTAAAACTTAAAAAAAATTGGAGTACCAAATGCAAAGGTGAAATGAAAATCTGTTTTATTACATGTCTTGAATAAATGCAAGTTTGTGAAGTAGGAAATATAAAAGTCACTTTTTGTGAATTCAGGAAGTCAGGGTCGCTTGGCCATATTTTGGTGGAAGGAATCCAGTGATTGTTAGGAGAGTGAGGATGATAGGTTGAGAGTATGTCTTGAAAGTATTTCTTAATTTTAATGTTGCTCGGGACGAGAAAAGTTTAAGTTTGGGGTATTTTGATGAATGCATATTCATCTCTTATTTTTGCTTCATTTAGAATAATTAATTAGGACTTTTTTGTTAATTTTAGCTAATTCAAAAATAAATAGAACTTTCATCTTATTGATATACTTTTTCTGAATTCTTCTGATATCTTTCTTAATTTTCAGAAATTATCTAAGTAATTAAATCGAGAAAAGAAGAGATGAAGGTAGGAGGCAATTAAGTTTCCCGCAATGCTGAATTAAATGCATACCTTGCACCAAAATTAGCATAACTCTCACATCCTAAGGCGGAATTTAATGTTCAAATATGATTTGGAAAGGGAATTCAAAGGCCTACAGGAAAATAATATTTTTGGGCGCACTTTAAATTCTCTGGACAACGGAAATTCGCTCGAAATTGCTGTTGCGAAAATCTGCATTAAAGAAAAACAATCAAGAGTTTGTTGACTAGATCTGAAAATTCAAAAGGATGGCTCCCTCTCTTTTTCCCCCCTCTTTTTTTAGATAGCCTACCCCTCCTTCTCCTATAAAAGGAAGGGCACTTCCTCCTCCCAAGGGGCATCTTGGATTTCTTTGTATTATGATTATGCAACAATTATGCTTGTAATCATTTTCATTTTATGCAATAAAGTAGTTTTAAATTCAAGCAACGTTCTTCCATTCTCGTTCTTGTCTCTTCTTCCCACTTTAGTCTTGATCTGCTTTCATTCGCGCTTCATTCTGGAGCAAGGAACAAAGAGTTAAGCCATTTCATCGTCTCTAGCATAAGGATTAATTTCCTGATTTCTGGGCTAGACTATGGCTTCAATTCTTTCTTCCTCCGACTCCCATTTCTCTATGTGTGAGTAGTCTCTTATCGGGGCAAGAGGAATAACCCCTTAGCCATGGTTTTAACTACTTCTTCTTAAACGAATAGATGGTAATCGATTTTAATTGAATAGTCGATCTTTGGATCGCATGTTAATCTGGATGGATGTGACCATGGAAATCCAGATTTAGAACAATAAAATCGATTACATAGACATTTTGATATGACCGTAGATTCTCGTCTTTTAGGTTGATAAACTAGGAAGCATGAGCACCAGGACCAATGGGATCTTGTGGAGTTTCTCTTTTGTGAGTTTTTAATTCGCAAGCCTTCATCGAATTGTCGTTTAAGATTTAGTTGTTATGACCCAGGCTAAGGTGGTGAAAACCCCTACGAGCCTCGATTTCCATCTCTTGTTTTAAACATTGCATCTTCGTTTCCTTTAATTCTTAGTCTTTCATTCATTTAGTTTGCTTGTGTTAATAATCTTTTTATTTTTCCCTTGTGCATGTTAATTCTTGTATAGTGTTTTCCTTCTTGCATTAGTGTAATCATTCAAACCCCAAACTGGAATTTACTTTCTGCTTTAAAAAAAAATACCAAAAACAATTAATAAAAGTTCTTCAAATCTTTGGGTTCTAAGAACAATCTCTAATTAGTTGTCCTGTGGGATCGGCCCTTCTATACTACCCTTAAAACCGGAAGTAAAAAAGGTTTAAACTCTAGGATTAACCATCTTAGTGATTGATATTGCAAAACGACGAGTATCAGTGGGTGGTTTGGGGACAACATCCCAAAAAAGAGGAGACAAGGGTATGAGTCAGATTACATTGAGTATGTGCATAATAAACATTTTAGGGCATTTTTAGGATAAAAGAGTATGAAAAGGGAGTTTCCATTTAAGGTATTCTATCAAAAATAGGTAAGTTCAGATATAATTCAACAAAAGAATGAGGCATATGAACATTACAACTATAAAGAATGTAAAGAGCCTTGCAATTTCATAATCCAAAATATCACAAAATAAATAATTGCATGTAGATAATTTAGACTAGAACTAAGTTAGGTAGGGCCATCACTCCACTAAGTCATTGGCCTAAGTAAAATGGGTGGATTTATGCACCCTGGGTAGAAAGAGCGCTCTTGTATATATAAGAGGTGGAAAGACGCACCTTGGGCAGAAAGATGCACCACAATGGTATGCAAAAGCATCTACATCAGTTATTTTAGTCTGATATCACATGAATTAATAGAAGGAAAGAATCATGTCCAATAGTTACATAAAAAAGGTTAAATAACATAGAAGGAGGGGTTACAAGCCCAATATAATATGAATAATAGGGTATTAGAATAATCCATAGAAATTTCCACTAGAAGGACACGACATTCAACTAAGGGGTAAGGATATCAAGAGGTGTCTCATTATGGGAATATATATATATATATATATACACACATATATATATAAATAAATTTTCTTTTTTTGAGTTGTAGATGTCATTCATTGATCTACATTCCATGAGTACGTACTGGTTTTCATAGCTGTTGTGAACTTATTGCTCTTTTTCTACTTCCATTCCTCTCGGATGATCAAGGGGCGGAGAAGACCACTCTATCAAAAAACCTATTTCACAGGATAGGGACACGACATTAGGAGGACAGAATTCCCTAAAATTGAGAATCTGAAAGAGAAATTCCTGAGACCACGAAGGAAGGAAGATCAGTTCCTAATTTGATTTGAATATATATATATATATAAATGCATAAATATCAAATAAAGACTACACATATCTAGTCTTCATAACTAATGGTTAGCTAAGTTGGTAAACTTGGTCCTCAAGGTCAAGTATTGATTCTAACAACACATTATGTTCGTTAGTTAAACCAAATCAAACATGTGCTTACATTCCTATTATATATTTTCATATGCATTTTGTTCTAGTCCCTATCACCTAATAACATATTAAGGTTTTTAATTTTATTGAGTGAACATGTCCATTATATATTAGTCCTAAGATCCATCTTCAGCCATATCAGTCTAGATATTTATATATTGCATATATGTGTTGCAATAATATGAATTCCTATGTTTTAGGTCTTGTAGATTTGTTCTCTCTATATATAATGTATGGTTCAAGTATATTCAACTAGGTTTGAGTTCATATTCCAAATTTGGTATATGTGTTAGGAAATATAGGTACAGAGTATAATAGCAGAAACAAAAAATTTATCTATCTATATTCCCATAACAGCAAGATCGTGTCAATTACTATGTAATAGGAAGGATGTCTTAGTGAATTATACCTAGTTCTGGAGCAAGTCCAATGACAACAACTCACTTCAATGCAATTGTCTACTCGTTGCTCTTGGACGGTAGCTATGCATCTCTTGGTCTTCACCACAAACAAAAAACATGACAGCTTGTACAACACTCCTACAGTCTCGCCATAGAATGTCGGCTAACTTTGCTCTCCTAGCAGTAAGGATTCCTACCTCTAGAGTAGTCCACACAGACCAACTAGAACTCATGTCATTCAACTAGATCAAATAGGAAGAAGTTGTCCCTCCCATTGGCATACTAGTCACCAACATGCTTTCTTACAACAATGATCCTTGGGTGTTCTTTCCCGTCACTATCCCTCCCTTGTCGGGTATGACTTTCTTGGCCTCTCTCAGTTACCACAACTGGAGAGGACTATAATTGTTAGAGTAATTGATTCTCAATTGTATATGTTGTGTTCTGGGAAGCCCCTAATACCCCTCTATATTTACGGTGTTAGGGCCAGGGTTCCCAGCATATACAGGATTGTGCAGGAGTGGAAGGGACCAAAAGATCTTGAATTTTTGCAACTTGTGATAGATGAAATGACCATATGAAAATCCATACAATTGTCTGGCACTAAGAGATGGTCGTCTCATACTTCTAAAAGGTCGTATAGTAATTTCCCAATCGCACACAAATTTTGCAATTTTGATTATAATTAATATCACATATTAATTTCTTGCACCACAATAATGTGCAATCGAAACAAGTTCGTGAAACATCCAGAACCTTCGTTTGGCCCAACTAAGCCATTCACCCATGTGAGACGCCCTTCTTGTTGAGCCATACGTCCATCTGGTGAACTTGAGTCAAGCCGATCGGTTCAACAGATTGAACCGGTCGGTTCACTCCTCAACTTTGGGCAGAACTTAGCCAATTCGAACTCTAATTAACCTGATAGCCCAAACTGCCATCTCAACACTTGAGACACCCGTCTGGATGCCCAAACAGTTGTCTCAACACTTGAGATGGTCATTTGGCAGTCCATTCAGCCAATCTATCAATCTGTTGTCTGAATTGAATAACTAAACACTTTAGTAATCAATCCAATCATCATTCACGATAAACCCCTCTTCTAGAGGAGTTCCTTTATGTGTGTCCCTATAGGTTCCATATCACATTGTCAGTGAATGTCCATAACTAACTTATGACATTACAGTCAAGGAGTGGTGCCTAGTTCCACATCAGTGATACACAAGTAAATGGAAAGTTGGAGAGCAACTTCAACCTACAATTTGTTTAAGGTGTTGCAGTGATTGTATAATTCCTTTGTCTCTGACATCTAGAGCGAACTTGAGGCATGGACACATCATCCTCTCAATGTTCATCTCATATTTCTTGAACCAAGAGAAGACAGTCTGAGATAATGTGTCCCTAATATCATATATTGATTCACATGTGCATGCACATGCATTTCTCAGTCTCACTTATCAAGTGGCCAGGATATCATACTCCAGTAGGAGGGGAAAATCCCATATCTATCACTCATAGTCTATCTCCATGTGTCAAAGTTACCCAATCATCATTTTTATAACGACCCATGTTTCAGGATTGTGTTTGATGATGTCAAAGTGTACCCAACGACATGTGACGAGTGCAATGATTTTAGGTCTAAGAATCACAATCACCACCTTCACTATGAGAGCTGACTATGACCATCAGTGATAGTTTCCATGTGTCACTCTCAAGGTAGTTCTGTCCAATACACTATTCTCTGACATGTATATGTGTGCTTGGTTTAATATTGCCATATCATGACAAATGAGATTCTGTCATCAACCAACCCACACTCTAGTCTTTTGTGTTATTGGTGTCTATCTACCTTCCATAATAACAATCGACTAGGGACATAATAAGAATGTATATACTCTTAGCATTCATATGATCTCATTCTTCCAAGTCACGTACTTGAAGAAATACATCATTGAGTATTGTCATTCTTTAGACATTCATAATATTTCCTCATTATCTCATAACTTAGTGAAATAGAATTAATTAGAAGCTTGTCTTTATGAATATTAATCAAATCCTTTATGGTATATGCCATGTCAATCATCACATGATTGGCTCTCTGGGTATACCTTACCAATAGACTCCCCATTGCACTTAGAGACAATCACCCACGAATCTCATTCTTGTGATCCAAACATGTCTATCATGCTTCTACTACGTGAGTGCTTAATCCAGCGGGTTAGCAACATTTTTCTATTTAGTCGGTATATTGCATGTTTCTTATCTCTTCACTCTAAGATGAAACCATCGTAATATGATATCTTATATTCCTTCCCTAACACTTAGCTCCATTGTTGTCACAGTACTTATACTGGCTCATAAATGGTTGGAACATCTATAAGTTCATCATATGAATTTCTAGAACCATACACTATCACTCTATTTTCATGACACAAGTATACTCGGATTCTATTGTAGAATAGAATTAATGGCTATTAGTTCAAAACTCTTCCAACTAATCAACATTTCTCCTTTTAAATCAAACATATTTTATTGCGATCATTTTGTCATTATGGAAGCTTACAATCAATGTAACTCTTTACATCCAACTCTTCCTTTTATTGCTATCCTAATTGACTAGGAATGTATCATTAAGTACTTCATAAGTACTAATGTATGTCTTTAATGACCTTCCAATTACTCTTGTAGGAATTTAGTATCATCTTGTCATGTCCAATACATACAAGATTATATGGGATAATAGCATTCATGTTAAATCCATTGCTACAGCCCATGGTATCAATGATCATGCCATTTCCATTTTTCATAAGAATTGGAATATTTGGTTCATGAGAGACCAATCCAGCTTCTCTCTCATTGAATCCTTTCGTGTTGAACTCTTTCAACATATTTCTATGGTATGTTCTCAAACTTCCATTCTGAAACATTCAAGAACTATCTCATAGGTCTTGATCCTTATCTGATAAGATGTTTCATTCACTCCTTCATTACTAAAGGGATTTTAATGCCAGATCTCAATATTCACAATATTGAGATGTTATTTCTCATCATATGTGGAATATTCATATATGCTCCCACTAAATCTTTTGAAATCACAAATTTCATCTTTTATCTTGATTCAAGTCAAACTCCTTGACTATATTATCAAAATAGAAGATCCCATCTCTGAGATGCTTATTTCAATCCTAGATCGAACTTTGTAGTTCATTGACTTTATTTGCATTCTTGAAGTCATAAAACCCTTTAGGTTGTGTTATGTACACTTGCTTTGATGTATTCCCTTTAAGGAATATGATTTTATCTTCATATGCCAAATGTCTTAATCTATTTTAACTACAACTACAAGTGTGACAGTTGGTAAAGGAAATCTATCATGTTCAACAACTTGAACTGATTTGAAAACATATTCAACCAATCTGTCCTTTCATGTTGTCCATGTATGTCTATGCCACAAGACCCTATTGTACCCTTTAGGTGTTACCCTTATAGGTGTCTCTATCAAGGTCCTACCTTGTTAGATTACATGGATCCCATTATGGCCTTAATCCTTTACTCAGATAATGGTGCTCAATAGCTTCTAGTGGATTAGTTGGCACATCCTATTCTGACAAACCTATCTATATCGTTGGATTCACAATCCTCCAATCTCAGACATGTTCTACTAAAACTATTTTATTCTGTGTTACATGATGAACTCAAGATTATACAACAACTTATGATTCTCTTAGTTCTCATTGTACCTCTTTGTTGATCTCTAACATGTCGAGTTCTACTTTTACTCCCACTAGTTGTTTAGGAACTCATCCTATCAATAAACATTTTGTTATTGGATTGGGATCAACAATACGTTCAATAATTATGGTTTATGGATAAACCTTCTTCAAGAAACCACTTTCTTAATGTAGGTTTCAATCCTTTAGACATATTGGGACATTCCCAAATCATATCATATATGATGTCTTATAAACCATTCAGACGGTACATCATTTAGTGATAGCTACATATTTATGAGGATAAGAATATTTGATTAATTGATACTTATATCATGACTCATCATGTTATAGTTCCTTCATTCTCATACATCATCATTCTTAGATGGATTTGACTTGTGATACATCATCACAGTCCTTTCTTTGAAGGTACTCAAGATATCGATGTAAAGTATTTCAAAATTTGATCTCATCAAATTTTCTTAATACTTTTATCAAAGTTATACGTCATTTATAATCTCCTTGAACACTTCAAGAGATTTCCATTTTATTGAGTATGTATCATCATATTACCAGTAAATAAATATGAGGTATAAGTAATTATCTATAACATTCATTCCATAAGATCTTCATGCATGACATGTATGAGGTCTGATGGAAGACTTATACTCCCACTACATCTAGTGAAGGATCTTATGTCACGTTATGTACAAGCAAGAATTGCATATTTCCTTAGGTTCAATAACTAAGGGAATCTAGATTGATTTGTATTCTAGATATGCATTTCTTATATATACATCCAAGGTGACTATTGCTAATGATAATCTTGAGTTATCAATCATAATCCTTTGGTATTAACATTATAAACATTTATCTCAAAGTTTTTCATACAAAGATCATAAGATGTTTGGGCACTTCCATGCAAGATCATATCTTTTGAAATAGAAACAATAATTTCTTACTTTATTGATATATCATCCTTGTCATACAAGATGCTTTAAAGTAAATGTTTCTATTTGATGGTATAAGGAAATAGAAGTACTAGTAACTCTATTACATATCCATTGGGCTAAAATAAATTTAAATGTAGACTAAAGCTTCCACAACTCCTGCTCTACCTTGTCCATCTTTGTCCTTCCATGAAGGCCTTTACTTCTTGTCAGATCCTGCACATCATTAGGTCAAATCTCTATTTGGTATAACATACCAAAAAGAAATAATCAAATTTGTCTTATAATGGTTATACATGAAGTGGAGGCCTCAGTTCCTTCCTTTTTCTTCTTCAATTCCTCTAACCAGAGTGGGCAATTTCTTTTCCAGTGTCCAGGCTGGTGATAATGTTGACAATCGCCTCTTATTTTCTTCACACCTCTCTTTGCCTTGAGATTTGAAGACTTGGGCTTTTGGCTAGCTTTAGAACCCTTCTTAGATTTGCCTTTGTCTTTAGACTTCCCCTTTGTCTTATTGATCATCATCACATACTTGTTCGTTTCAATCTTCATCTATCCCTCAACTATTCTCAACATGCCCAACAACTTTTTCAATAACTTTTCAAAGTCGCTCATGTTGTAATTCATAATAAATTGATTGTATGACTTTGGAAGAGATTGCAGAATCAAATCAGTGGCCAACTCTTGACCCAAGGGGAATACCAGACTAGCAAGGTTCTCCACATACCCAATCATCTTGAGCACATGAGGACCTACTGGATCTACTTCTTCCATGTTACATTTGAAGAATGCCTTGGAGACATTGTATCTCTCTTGTCTTGCTTTATCTTAGAACATGTTCTTGAGATGCGTGACAATCTCAATCACATCTATGTTCTCATGATGCCTCTGTTGGTATGTATGCCCTGAGAGCCAATCATGGGATGATTGGTGGGATACATTAAGATTGATTTGATAAACATCAAAGGCAAGCTTCCAATTCTTTCTGGTTCAGTCATATGAGATAGTGATAGAACAGATTGAATGTCAAGAGAATGACAGTACTCAATGACGTATTCTTTCAGGTTGAGGACCTGGACGATGAGATCATACAGATGTTAAGAGTTTGTACATTCTTGTTATGTCCCTAGTCGGATGTCATTATGGAAGGTAGATAGATAGCAATGACACACAAGACTAGATTGTGGTGTTGGTTGATGACAGAATCTCATTAGTCATGATATAGAGATATCAAACCAAACACATAGGTACTTGTTAGAGAACAAATTTACTGGACAGACCCACCGTGAGTTTGACACATGGAACCATGACATGGTAGTCACAGTCAGTACTCACAGTGATGGTGGTGAGTGTGATTCTTAGACCTGAAATCACTGCACTCAACACATGTCGTTGGGCACACTTTGACATCATCAAACGCAGTCCTGAAACATGGGTTGTTATAAAGGTGATGATTGGGTGGCTTTGACACATGGGGCTTTTGAGGGGTGAGTGATAGATATGGGATTTGTCCCTCTTGAGGGAGTTTGATATCCATGGCCACTTGATGAGTAGGATTGAGAAAGGCGTGCACGCATGTGTGAATCAATATGTGATACTGATGTCATACATATCTCTTCCAGTATACTCTGAGATCAAGAAAGTGAATAAACGTTGACAGGATGATTGTTCCATGCCTCGAGTTCATTTGGGATATCAGTGATAAAGGAATTATACATTCACTGTAACACCATTCACGGATTGTAGGATTGAAAGTTGTTCTCCAACTTTCTACTTTCACTTGGGTAGCACTGATGTGTGACTAGGCACCGCTCTTTTCTTGTGAAGTCATAAGTGTTATGGACTTTCACTGCCAACGTGAAATGGACCTGCAGGGTCACACACATAGGATTTAACATGGAAGAGGAGTTTTTGTCCACAAGCAATGTTTAGATTGATTACTAAAGGAGTTTAGTAGTTCAATTAAACACTCAATCAATTGATAGCTCAATATCATATTGTTCAAGGTGTTGGACACATTGATTGGAGTTTCAGATTGATTGAAATTGCAATTGACTAATTCTTCACAACCTGCACTCCCAACCGATCGGTTCAAGTGTTGAACCGGTCAGCTGAGGTTGCTGAACCGGTTGGCTCAAATGTTGAGCTGATCGGCTCAAGCCCAGGGTGAACCGATTGCTTCAAGTGTTGAAACGATCGGTTCAATTGGTGCAACCGAGCAAGTTGGGAAAGTCAGGTCGGTGAGAATTTTCCTTGCGTTTCACTTGCCCAATTTGATTGGAACAAGGATTGGTATTCGATACCAATTAGAAACAAAAGAAGGAAAGTCAATCAGGAACTGATCAGGACCACGAACTGACCGGTTCAGAAGTGAACCAGTCGGCTCATGGGTCCCAACTGATCGGTTGGTGTTCCAACCGACCGGTTCATGTCCCCAACCGACCGGTTCACTTGTGAACCGATCGGTTCAGGTTGCGAGATGGTTGCTTTTGTGGAAAATCTCGAACCCTTCTACTCCTTCTTTTAGTCCCGCATTGCCCGGGATGGAGAACCCTGTCCCATGACCCTCCTATATATAGGGGTATTGGGGGCTTCTCAAAGTACAACTCAGTGCAACCAGTTGCTCTGCAAAGTTGTCGTTCTCTCTGGTTTTGGTAACCGAGAGAGAGCCCGAGCAGGTGCTTCCCGCAAAGGGAGGTGCAACAAGGGATGGACAACTGCAGTTGCAACTGGAGGTAGGAGAGTGTGTTGGTGACTAGTACGTCAACAGGAGGGTGCGACTCCTTCCACTTCCTTGTGGGACAAGGAGTGTGGAGTTCTAGGTGGTCCGTATGGACTACTTCAGAGGCGGGAGGTTTCTGCCGCTCAGGAGGACAACTGTCATCCGACAGTCCAGTAGGAGGAGGAGTCATCAGTCCCGGTGCGACCAGGAGCTGCACAGACACCGTCCAAGACCAGAGGTGAAGACCGCGCATTGCGCGAGGTATTGTCGCCAAGCAAGCCTTGGGACAAGGTATGATTCCACAAACTATCCTTTCCTATTATATAGACGTTGACGCGTTTCCTCGGTTTGGGTTTGGGGGAGGAGGATTTTTTTTGTTTCCGCTGCCTTCTCTGCCTCCCCTAAAACCCAATAGTGGTATCAGAGCCACGTCAACTGTTCTATATTTTAGGAATATCGATATGATCGATTTTGGTTTGTCGCCTTTATTTATTGCATACGATGCGAATAATATTGGCTTTATGCATGTCCAATCCTAAATCCACAAATCCCAATTTACATATATGATATGTATTATTAATGCACTCGATACGCGTCGCCCTTAAATGAGTTTTGTGGTGGATGTATAGCGTGGTTATGGCCAATAAACCCTATCTGTGTATGGTTGTATGTGGTTTCTTGCATCTCGGTCTACGCACCGATCTTCCTTCTCCATTTCCTGATGTAACTCAAAATAATTCGAGAATTCTTTCCTACCTTTGCTCCCCTCGAATGTAACTCGAGGTTTCTCTTTTAGCAATGTAAATTAGGATAGATTTTATTTCCTCTTATGTCAAAGAAGGCGGACATCCAGACGACAGCTGAGACGATCGGTTCAAGGCGTGAACTGATCGGTTGATGTTCCAGACGATCGGTTCAAGGAGTGAATCTATCGGTTGATGACCGGTTCGAAAAGAGAGATGAGTGGGTGGCGGCCATGAAGAGATGCACGACGAACAGGTGAACCGATCGGTTGGAGGAGCCAACCAATCGGCTGGTGGCACCAGACGACCAGCCAGAGAGAGCAGATCATTCATGAGATGAGTTGATCAACTCAGATGGCAAGGCACAGAGTTCATCTTATATAGGTTGCATGTGATGTAGACCTAGATGACCGTGATTTCTCTTGGCTCGAGGAATCACATTAGGATGGCCATAATCATCGCTTTTTATCGTTTGTGCATGTTTTCTGTGGGATATAGCATGTATATGATACGTACTATGTATTGTGGTGATTGGATATGTATATGTATATAAAAACCAAATCCCTCGTTAAAATATTAAGTTTTAGATGCCTTCCAAATGCGACACACGTGAAAAGCTTGATCGACCAAGTGTGGGCACGCCCTAGCGTGGTGCACCGTCTATCTCGTGGAAGCGTGAAGGATGAATGTGTGGGTCTTCCCTAGCAGGTTGCATATTCATCGTGTTTGCTTTGGGTCGGAATTAACAAGGTGACCTAGATAGGATCTAGCACCTTGAGGCATGGAGATGATCATTGAAAGGAGTTGCATATGACATCTTATCAAGAGTTGCATATGATGCAATTGGCAAGAGTTGCCTACCTGATAGATCTATGTTGTGGGTGACAGCCCTAGCTGGTCCATGACTTGAGGATTTCAGGATCTTTCCCACTAGAAGGTTGTACGCTGCAATCTTCCGAATTGATGGTGAGGGCTATCAATTTGAAGTAAAATAGTGGGAGCGATAATTAATTAAAGGCCTAATTTTATCGTCAACTTTTCAAATCAATCAAACAAGTCAAAAGAGTTTTGGACAAATTGCATATATTTCCTTTTGTTAAAATAAATGGTTAATCAACAAATCACTTTATTTGCGATCGGTCTTTGAGACCAACAAATTAAATGGGAATAATTCCATGACTGGTTAGGATGATGAGAAGTGTTCTCAAAGAGCGAAAGCTCTAAGTCCTAGTTATACCAAGACCAGATAAACTCAATCCCACCATATCAATGGCTGAAAGTATGCTTATGGAAGCATACCGAGGAAGACATTGACGAGGAGTGCTTGATGTTGTGTTCTCTGAACTATAAGTTGTAGAGACAACATGAGACATATGATGTCTCCAAGACACTATCCTAGTATGTCATGACAGAAGGAGATCCAGTAAGGTATTCACACACTCAATGTGATTGGGAATGTGGAAAACCTGATGGATTCCCTCTGAGCCAAGGGTTGGCTATTGGTATGATACTGCAAGTGTTGCGAGAATCATACAATTCATGATAAGCTACAACATGAAAAACTCTGACAAGTGTTGAAAGAGTTGTTGGACATGTTGAAGATAGTAGAGGCAAAGATGAAGAAAGACAAACCATAATTTTTGATATGATCAAAGAGAAAGGTAATTCTTAAGGGCAAGGATAAGGGCAAAACAAAGAAGTGTTCTGATGCTAGCCAGCAGTCCAAGCCGTCTTCAACCTCAAGGCACATGGGGAAAGGGTGTATGAGGGATTGCCCTCTATATCTGGAAGAACAAAAGAAGATGAAGGAGGGGATGGATATCTCCACCTAAGGCATCATGAAATGAACCTCTTCTCTATCTGAGGTATATGATACCAAGATATGGATCTACCATATATGATATGCAAGATCTGCAAAGAAGTGATGGCCTTTGTGAAAGGACCAAGAAAGAAGTACCCATCATTGGAGCAAGTGTTGCTGCCATAGATAGGAGTATCTTTCAGTTTATTTCAGATTAAAGGGCACGAAATAGAGTTGAGAACTGCTATTTCATATATTGCCAATAGATAGAAACACTTTATTTTTGCATATTGTATGACAATGATGGCAATTAATAAAGTTGATGTTTCAATCTTAAAGATATGATCTTTGTGGCAATGCCTTGTTTATCTTGTGATACATGGTATGCATAAGATAAAATGATACCTAAAATTTATAGATAACTCAAACAATCAAATTAGCATCAATCATGAGAAATTCATTTCTAGTTTCCATAAGATGGATAAATCTAGACTCTTTTGGTTAGAGAACCAGTAAGAGACATGAATATCTTGGACATGATTAATCAATCTTCACTAAAGGTAGTGGAAGAATGATTATCCTATTAGGTATGATACATGTGATGTATTTACATACGTATTGGAACAAATGCTAATACTTCAAATGGTGTTTAGAGAAATACCAATATGAACATCTTGAAGTGTTCAAGATTATCATAGATGAAGTACAAATTTGGTAAAGTGTTAATTCTTGCTGAGATCAATGAATGAAATACTTGGACCAAATGTTTGAGATCCTTATGAGTGATTATGATAGTGTATCATAGTGAACTCATGATTAAGGCATGGTGATGTTTAAATCAAGAAGGAATCATACTCTAAAGAGTTAGAGAATGATTATCAAATAACTGAATTCTTCTTAATAAAAGAATACCCCTCACTAATAAAAGAAATTAAGAATCACAAGAGTTGTGAATTCTTATACCCTTACACCTCAATTATCTATGTGATGAGTTGTTGATGTGATGAGCCAACTATCTAGATGAATATGAGGAACCGAATTTTGAGTTATGGTTTATGACCATTACATCCTAAATGACATCCATGTGAACCATAAGGTATGACCTTGATGGTAGCACTCATTGGATGAAATCCATAAGTGCAAATGAGTCTTAAATGTTAAGACACATGGATAACATTTGAGAAGGATGATGCTTGTTGATTGCAACTTAATGACTGAGACATTTGGCATATGGATACTAAAACCGCATTCCTATGAGGAATAAAACAAGGATGTGTACGTGACACAACCTATAAGGTTTATGAATCCACTAATGCAAATGAAGTCTATAAGTTACAATGGACTAATCAATGTGATTGATTGAGTACAAGAAACTCATAATTGGATCTTTACTTTGATAATATAGTCAAAGGGTTTGACTGATATGTCAAAGACAAAGAAGGGATCTGTGATTTAGTGGGAGCGTATTCACATTTCACATGTTGATGTGAAATGGAAATGATCTAGAATGGAAATCCAAAAGTGGAAATTATCTTTAAGGAAGATAGAGATGTTTCCTATGTGATAGGAATAGAGATCTATAGAGATAGTTCTCGAAAAACCTCTTAACCTGAAAAGAGAAAGCATACATTGGCAATCTGTACTGAAATGTTCAGTATGCACAGATTCAGTGGGAGAAAAACTTGTCCATGCTACATGGAGTTAGTATCCCAAGGCCAAGTGTCCAATTCTTATGAAGAATGGGAACACTAAGAATAGATATGGATCTATCATGTATGTAATCATCCCATTATCTTGCATGTATAGACATAGCAAGAATAAAATGCATTCATCATCTTGTATGTAGGACATGACAATATGATGTGCTCATCCTGATAACTCGTATGTGGGACATGACGAGTGGATGTCTGTCTGCTTCTAGTAAGGGTTACTGGAATACCATGAGAACTTGATAAGTACTTGTGAAGTACTAGTTCTATGGAGATAAGGAAGAGTTCAATGTAAAGAGTTACATTGATGCGAACTTCCAAAAGGACATAAAATTAATCGCAAAATATATGTAGGATATATAAAATGAAAGTTTGTTGATAATTGGGCGTGTTCCAATAAAACCATTTAAAAGGAAATGCCGAGTATCTACATGTTAGAGAACAACAGTGGATACTATATGGATCTGGAAGTTCATGAGATGAACTTATAGATATTCCACTCATTGATGACAAGTATGGAATCCTTGATCATGCAATGAGGCTAAAGGTTAGCAAAGGAATACTAGATCGCATATTACGGCAACTCCATCTCATACGTGTGACGTACAGTGAAGAGATGTGAGACATGCAATTCATACTGACTTTGGCAAGGTGTTTCCATTACTCACTATGTTAAGCACAAGAGCACAGTAACATGTGGGACATGTTTGAAGATCACTATGAATATGATTCAAGGGTGATTGGCTCGCAGTGCAAGTGGGAGTCGGTTGGTATGTATGCCCTGAGATCCAATCATGGGATTATTGGTGGGATACATTAAGATTGATTTGATAAACATCAAAGGCAAGCTTCCAATTCTTTCTGGTTCAATCATATGAGATAGTGATAGAACAGATTGAATGTCTAGAGAATGACAATACTCAATGAGGTATTCTTTCAGGTTGAGGACCTGAACGATGAGATCATACAGATGCTAAGAGTTTGTACATTCTTGTTATGTCCCTAGTCAGATGTCATTGTGGAAGGTAGATAGACAGCAATGACACACAAGACTAGATTGTGGTGTTGGTTGATGACAGAATCTCGTTAGTCATGATATAGAGATATCAAACAAAACACATAGGTACTTGTTAGAGAACAAGTGTACCAGACAGACCCACCGTGAGTTTGACACATGGAACCATGACATGGTAGTCGCAGTCAGTACTCACAGTGATGGTGGTGAGTGTGATTCTTAGACCTGAAATCACTGCACTCAACACATGTCGTTGGGCACACTTTGACATCATCAAACGCAGTCCTGAAACATGGGTTGTTATAAAGGTGATGATTGGGTGGCTTTGACACATGCGGCTTTTGAGGGTTGAGTGATAGATATGGGATTTTTCCCTCCTAAGGGAGTTTGATATCCATGGCCACTTGATGAGTAGGATTGAGAAAGGCGTGCACACATGTGTGAATCAGTATGTGATATTGATGTCATACATATCTCTTCCAGTCTACTCTGAGATCAAGAAAGTGAATGAACGTTGACAGGATGACTGTTCCATGCCTCGAGTTCATTCAAGATATCAGTGACAAAGGAATTATACATTCACTGTAACACCATTCACGGATTGTAGGATTGAAAGTTGTTCTCCAACTTTCTACTTTCACTTGGGTAGCACTGATGTGTGACTAGGCACCGCTCTTTGCTTGTGAAGTCATAAGTGTTATGGACTTTCAATGCCAACGTGAAATGGACCTGTAGGGTCACACACATAGGATTTAACCTGGAAGAGGATTTTTTGTCCACAAGCAATGTTTAGATTGATTACTAAAGGAATTTAGTAGTTCAATTAAACACTCAATCAATTGATAGCTCAAAATCATATTGTTCAAGGTGTTGGACACATTGATTGGAGTATCAGATTGATTGAAATCGCAATTGACTGATTCTGCACAACCTGCACTCCCAACTGATCGGTTCAAGTGTTGAACCGGTCGGCTGAGGTTGCTGAACCGGTCGGCTCAAATGTTGAGCCGATCGGCTCAAGCCCAGGGTGAACCAATTGCTTCAAGTGTTGAAACGATCGGTTCAACTAGTGCAACCGAGCAAGTTGCGAAAGTCAGGTCGGTGAGAATTTTCCTTGCGTTTCACTTGCCCAATTTGATTGGAACAAGGATTGGTATTTGATACCAATTAGAAACAAAAGAAGGAAAGTCTATCGGGAACTGATCAGGACCACGAACCGACCGGTTCAGAAGTGAGCCGATCGGCTCATGGGTCCCAACCGATCGGTCGGTGTTCTATCTGACCGGTTCAGGTCCCCAACTGAGCGGTTCACTTGTGAACCGATCGGTTCAGGTTGCGAGATGGTTGCTTTTGTGGAAAATCTCGAACCCTTCTACTCCTGCTTTTAGTCCCGCATTGCCCGGGATGGAGAACCATGTCCCATGACCCTCCTATATATATAGGGGTATTGGGGGCTTCTCAAAGTACAACTCAGTGCAACCAGTTGCTCTACAAAGTTGTCGTTCTCTCTGGTTTTGGTAACCGAGAGAGAGCCCGAGCAAGTGCTTCCCGCAAAGGGAGGTGCAGCAAGGGATGGACAACTGCAGTTGCAACTGGAGGCAGGAGAGTGTGTTGGCGACTAGTACGTCAATAAGAGGGTATGACTCCTTCCACTTCCATGTGGGACAAGGAGTGTGGAGTTCCAGGTGGTTCGTGTGGACTACTTCAGAGGCAGGAGGTTTCTACCGCTTAGGAGGACAACTGTCATCCGACAGTCCGGTAGGAGGAGGAGGAGTCAGTCCCGATGCGACCAGGAGATGCACAGACACCGTCCAAGACCGGAGGTGAAGACCGCGCATTGCGCGAGGTATTGTCGCCAAGCAAGCCTTGGGACAAGGTATGATTCCACAAACCATCCTTTCCTATTATATAGACGTTGACGCGTTTCCTCAGTTTGGGTTCGGGGGAGGAGAAATTTTTTGTTTCCGTTGCCTTCTCTGCCTCCCCTAAAACCCAACAGCCTCTACAACTCATAGTTCATGATGCATTGCATCAAACACTTCACATCCATGACATCTTCAATATGTTCATCCCTGTTAGCCTTTGGTGCAGTTGGAAGTGGTTCATGTGGTTGTAGTCTATCTAGGACATAGAGCTTGCACTCCTATGTGAGAATGATTCTCAACATCCTAAACCAGTCATAGAATTTGTTCCAAATAAGTTTTTCCTTCTCAAGGACTGATTGCAGAGAAAAGTGATTGTTGTTAGTTACCATTTGATTCTTCAAAAGTTTGCAATTTTGTCAAAAGTTCATTTTGGTTTGATTTTATTTGATTAAAATTTGGGCAATAATAATTAGGTCTTTAATTCATTTTTGTTCTCATAATTTTGTTCAAATTGACAACCCTCAAGTATCAACTCAGAAAATTGCAGCGAATCAATTTTCTAATGAGCCAATATCCAAAATGATTCAATTATTACCCGACCTATACTAGCGTCCATAATCAACCATTCATGTAGGCAACCATGCCAATTGCATGATATGCAACTCTTGGATAGATGATATGCACAACCCCTTTCCATATTTATCTACATGCTTCTGGGCCGAGATGCTCTGAGAATGACAAAGTAAGTCTAACCCAATAGACAATACCATCACCCTTCCACGAGGTAGACGACACACCACACTTTGGCATAAACTACACTTGGTTGAACAAGTTTTTCATGTGTATTTCTATTGGGAAAGCATCTTAGACTTAATATATTTGATTTAGGGGTTTTATATATATACATATACATATACATATATATACATACACACACACACACACACACACACATATATATATATATATATATATATATATATATAGTATCCAATCACCAGATATATAGCATGTATCATTTACATGCTATATCCCACAATGTAAACATGAAATATAAAATAAAAGGCGATGGTTATGTCCATGTCTACTTGTAATTCCTTGGAGCCACAAGGAATTACTACCACCTAGGTCAAGCATCACATCATGTGTGTGAACTTGTTGTTGGTGTATACCTATGATTGCCAATCTGGGTATATCGGTTCAACCCTTGAACGGGTAGTCTCACCTTTTGGCTGGTCAATTGGTCATCTGGGACGGTTGTCTGGCTTCCAATCCAACCGATGTTTGGACTCCTTCCAAACAGTCAGTTGGCTCTACTAGGCAGTCATCTGGCTCCATCGTTTTGTCCTCCATGGTTCTCCAAATGGTCAACTTGTCTCATGAACTGGTCGTGTCATCCGGTGATGATCATCTTCCTCATCGTTGCAAAAAAAGAAACTATCCTATTGCTATTTTATTATATTGAATAAGAGAAACCTTGAGTTACATTCAAAGGGAGAAAAGGTAGGAAAACATTAACTTTACATTGGAAAGAGGGAGGTAGAGGCTCAATACGCAGATTGAAATAAATAAGAACCAAACAAAAACTTCCAACCACACACAGATATAGAGTATTGGCCATAACCACACCACACATCCACCATCAAAACTACTTTTAGGTTGATGCATCTAAATTGCATATATAACATATCATATATATATATATATTTATATATATATATATATATAGTTTGGGATTATGTGGTCTTTGAACGGATATGCATGTGAGATAGTTTAATTATTCATATCATATGCAATAAATAAATAATTAAATCAAAATCCGATCATATCGATTAACCAAAAACATAGTAAATTGATGTCGCTCTGATACCACTTGTTGGGAAATACGGGCACATAGTATAGCAGTGGAAACAAAAATTTTATCTATTCATATTCCCATAATAGCAAGATCATGTCAACTACTATTAAATAGGAAGGATGGTTTAGCAAGTTATACCTAGTCCTAGAGCAAGTCAACTCACTTCATTCCAACTATCTACTTGTTCCTCTTAGACTGTGGCTATGCAGCTCCTGGTCTTCACCACGAACAACAAACATGACAACTTCTACAACACTCCTGTGGTCTCACTACGCACTCCAGGCTGACTTTGCTCTCCTAGCAGCTGCCAAAGGACTCCTCCCTATAGAATAGTCTACATGGACCAACTAGAACTCATGTCATTCAACTAGAATATACATGAAGGATTTGTCCCTCCCGTTGGCGTACTAGTCACCAACTTGCTCTACCACATCAACGATCCTCATGTGTTCTCTCCAATCACTATCCTTCCCTTGTTGGGTAGGACTTGCTTGGGCTCTATCGGTTACCACAACCAGAGAGAAGAACAATTGTCAGAGGAACTAAATCACAGTTGTCTATGACGTCATCTGGGAAGCCCCCAATACCCCTCTAGTTATAAGTGAGGTTAGGGCCAGGGTTCCCAGACTGTACGAGGTTGTGTGGAAGTGAAAGGGACCGAAATATCTTGAATTTTTGCAACCTATGATAGATGAAAAGGCCATATGATAGTCTAGATGGTCGTCTGGCACTGCAAGACAGTCATCTCGTACTGCCAAATGGTCGTTTGCTAGTTTCCCAATTGCACACAAATTTGGTAATTTTGATTCCAATCAATATCACATATTAATTCCTTGCTCTATAAGTAATGTGCAATCGAAACAAGTTTAGGAAACATCCAAAACCTTCATTTTTCCCAACTAATCCATCTCACCCATGTGAGACACCCGTCTCGTTCACCTAGATAGTCGTCTGGTGAACCTGAGTCAAGCTGCTCGGTTTAACAGATTGAACCGTCGGTTCACCCCTCAATTTTGGATAGAACTTAGCCAATTCAAACTCTGATTAACCTAAGAACCCAAGCGGCCATGTCAACACTTGAGATGCCCGTACGGCTTCCCAAATGGCTATCTCAACACTTGAGATGACTGTTTGGCAGTCCAGTCAGCCAATCTATCGATCTGTTGTGTTAATTGAATACTAAAACACTTTAGTAATCAATCCAACAATCATTCAAGATAAACTCCTCTTCTAGATGAATTCCTTTGTGTGTGACCCTATAGGTCCCATATCACATTGGTAGTGAATGTTCATAACTAACTTATGACATCACAATCAAGGAGCAATGTCTAGTCACACATCAGTGCTACCCAAGTGAATGGAAGTTGGAGAACAACTTCAACCTACAATCTATTTAAGGTGTTGTAGTGATTGTATAATTTCTCTATCTTTGATATCTAGAGTGAACTCAAGGCATGTACTCGTCATCCTCTCAATGTTCATCTCATGTTTCTTGAACCAAGAGCATGCTGTCTGAGATAATATGACCCCAATATCATATATTGTTTCACATGTGCATGCACATGCATTTCTCGGTATCGCTTATCAATTATCGAGCATATAATACTCTAGTGGGAGGGGCAAATCCCATATCTATCACTCATAGTATATCCCCATGTGTCAAAGTCACCCAATCATCACCGTTATAACAACCCATGTTTCAGGATTGTGTTTAATGATGTCAAAGTGTACCCAACGACATGTGACAAGTGCAGTACTGATTTCAGGTCTAAGAATCACAATCACCATCTTCACTATGAGAGCCAACTATGAAAACCAATGATAATTTCCATGTGTCACTCTCAATGTGGGTATGTCCCATATACTATTCTTTTACATGTATCTGTGTGCTTGGTTGATATTACCATATCTTGACTAATGAGATTCTATCATCAACCAACCCACACTCTAGTCTTATGTGTTATTGGTGTCTATCTACCTTCCATAGTAAAAAATGACTAGGGACATAATGAGAATGCACATACTCTTAGAATTCATATGATCTCATTCTTCCAAGTCACATACTTGAAGACATACATCATTGAGTATTGTCATTCTTTAGACATTCATAATATTTCCTCAATATCTCATAACAGAGTGAAACAGAATGTGTTGGAAGCTTGCCTTTATGAGTATTAATCAAATCCTTTATTGTATATGTCATGTCAATCATCACATGATTTTCTCTCTAGACATACCTTAACAATAATATGTACTCAATAGCTCGTATTATTTGAGTTTATGGTCAAAATCTCATATACGCTCATATATGAATACATATATGTCTCTTATTTCACATATGGATAAGTTTGATATGTTTATACCATCACACTACAATGTGGTACTAAAATTAATCATATTATACATACTCTTTCTCATATATAACATTTCATTCAGCATAATTCAACCTACAAAAGTATTTCCTAGATCCTTATGTATTTTTAATTACTATCAAATACACTCATATACATATATGGTTTTGATTCCAAGCATGGCTAATACGAGTTAAAAATATAGTTCATGATGCAACATATTTTCTCCTTTTATTACCACACCAATATATATACCAAGATTGACCATTCATGAATATTATTTGACAACTATGTTTATCTATAATCAATGTAGGTTATCAAACTTGTTTAATATGTCATTATCCTTAGATTTATTACCTTACTGATTATTTTTAAAATTAAGAAACATTAGGAAGACCTATTACTTACATAATGAGGACTATTTCATGCTTCTCAATCCTTATTTGGAGGTAGGATCTAGCTACTTCCCATTGAATTTCTTTCAGCCAAGCCAAAGGTTTCCTAAGTGGTGGTGCTCCTTGCAGACATGTAAACAGATATGAGTTCTTCCTTTCAGGGTCCAAGAGTAGGCATGCCTATGGATTGTGAGGTCGAATAGAGTTGGGGTGGTGTGGGAGATGCTCTACACTTGATGTGATCGCATGAAGTCATGTTAGTTGTTGAAATTAAGGTTTGTATTGGGTAGATATTATACTCGTTCATTGAAATTGAGAAGGTATTGATGTGCTGGAGAGGTGATTACTGATCATTGGTGGTTGTTGAGGAGACTGGAGGATGAAGAGAACCACTGTTGCATGTAGAAGGAGTTTTAGGTTTTGATGGGAAGAATAAGAAGAATACAATGAGGGAGGAGAGAGTTTTTGAATCATGTTGGTGGCAAGTTTTGTCACTGTGGGCGTTAGTGTCGGTTTCTACAGTTTGAAATCATCGGTTGTTGTGAGGAAAGGGGGAGAAGATAGTGGAATCTCTGGATTTGGATATGTAGTTTCTGGTGGAGGCACTATAGTTGATATTGTGGTTAAGGAAAGGTTGTAGAGATGTAGTCGGCACAGATTTGTGTCTCTAGTGGGAGTCAAATAGGGAAATAAGGCACCTACAACTAGAGTTTATGAGAAAAAGAAGGAGAGGGAGTACCAGGAGAAGATGAGGGGAGCAAAGGATGTGAGGAGAAATATCATCACTAGAACCACACTGAGCGTTTGGAACGTGGGTGAATATTGGCTTGGATCCCAGAGGTCTCACGCCCTGACACACATAATATTAGTTGAGACATAGAGGACGAATAACACACACACGAGACATTTTTTGGGGCCTTTCTCTATTTATTCTAATTCACTAATAACAAACTTACAAGCCATATATAAAGCTAATAGAAAAGGAATCATAGCATCCTACGATCCACATGTATAGCAAGGTAACTTAATGCACACTGCATGTTAATAGGAAAGTAGCTAAAAACAAACTTAGCATTGGGGTTGTTATCGCATTTGTGGGACTCTGTACTCGATCCAAATGACCCGGTCATGACTCCAACTTTGTCCATATCTAGATTATTTTAAGACATATTCCCCCTTAATCCTAACATGGCTCCAGATCATGGACACCCAGTAGCTGACGCATGGCAGCTAACTTCACTTGACAATGCCTTTGTCAGTATATTTGTTCGCTGTTCTCCGTTGTTAACAAATTCCACCACAATTTGCCCCCTCTCAACACATTTTATAATGAAATGGAACCTAGTATCTATATGTTTTCTATGACCAGGAAATACCAAATTCTTCATGAGGGCTATGGCAGATTTGTTATCAACAAACAAGGTTACAAGCTTTTGTTCTGAGTCGGTTAACTCAATGACAAGTCTTCTTAACCACAACGCCTGGTAGGCTGCAGCTGTGGCCGCCATTATAACATATTGAATATTAGATGTAATCTCCATGTATTCATTTTTCCCTAGTTTCCCTTTCATTTTTGTCCTTGATGTTTAATTAGTGGAATTAATAGTGATTTGGTGAACATTTATTCACTATTTGTACCAATAAAAGGATTTTTGATAACTCAGTGAAATTTTATTTAAGGACCCTAGTTAGGTGTTATAAGCCTTAATATAACTTTTCGATGTGATTTGTAAACATGAAATGAGCATAGGATCAGATTTGGTTCAATTTTAATGTTATTGTTTGTGCAAGTTATGCAACTTTAGGTACATTCTGGACTTTTCTATAATTTCCCCAATTGGGAGGTTCTCTGCAAATTGTCACACACATTATAATCCTTAGATATTCCCTTACCATTAACGAGTTTTTGAACCATGGGGTAACTAGTTGCACCTTGGTTTGAAGGTGTTTCTCTCCAAGGGCATTCTAGGGATTACCCTCTTTATAAATGAGCTTATCTTTAGAAGCTATCAACCAATGGGGTTATTTCTTTGATTGGAGGTCGGTGGGGATGGCCTAAAAGTCTCCATGGACTTTTAGAATCAACATTTGATATTCAAGAAGCCCCTATGAGATGTCCTCTTACATGGCCATGAAGCCCTAGGATAAGAACAAATGGAAAGTCCCATAGACACCTCATGCTTGACCCATTCTTTATAAGACCATATCTACCCCTTCCCACCCGATTTGAAAACTCTTTCTCTCTTTATCTTTCCTCCAGCTTAGACAATCATTCCTATTCTGTTTGGCCACGAAGGTGTTGTCCCAAGGTAAAAGAGGTTGCCAACCTTGGTGAAGAAGGCTCCTAAGGTTCTGAATTTGCTCTGTTTGGGGATTCTAAAGCTCCTTCTTGGTGATTTCGACCAAGACTAGTAAGTTTCATCCTTTCCTTCCATGTTTTAATGCTATTTGTCTTCCTCCCACCTTCTTCCTGGTTGGAATCATGGCCTTCCATGATGAAACCCCACCGAGAGCCCTTAAACACCTCATTTCCATGTTCTTTTGCTAGGGTTTTTCACCTCTAAAGTGGAGAAGGTCCTTCTTGCTCGAGATAGGAGATTTGTTGAAGAAACCAGCCACACTAGCTCAGGAACATTGCTTCTTGAACCTGTCCACCTATCCTAGAGGTGAGTTTTATATCCCCCTTCTCATATATTGCTTACTACATGTTTAAAACTCATGCTTCTATGTTTAAAATCGATGATCTTCATCTTTATTTACCATGTTCTTCTAGGGTTTTGGTTTCTTGCTATTTTCCTTTCTATAGAAGCTCTAGTTTAGTAACCTATGCAACTCCAACCCTAATCTTGGGTCAAATGTTACTCTCTCTCTCTCCCACCCTCTCCCTCCCTCTCCCTCTCTCGAAGATTTCTGACTTGTCATTTCCTGATTGGTTAAAATTGAAAAATACATATCTTTTAATCTACTTATCAAAATTTGACAAATAAATATGTTTTGGAATTGGAAAATTAATCCCTATATAATAAAAATATTACAAGGTCTTATTTCGAGGTTTGATATAGAGTGATTTTTGGAAAATGAATTTAATGCATAAAATCCATAAAAATTACATCTTAATCATCACAACTCCAAAATTAACATAAAAATATATTTTCTTGATCAAGAGAACCTAATACGTTCATTGGTGAGTTTTTCAGAGTCTGAATATATTTTTTTCTAAAAAGGTCTAAAATTAGGTCTCTAAACATTAATGTGCATTATGTACTATAATACATGTTAATACATTGAAAATAGGCAAAGTGGAACTTGGACTCAAAATTAAAGTAGTGAAAGTTAGTAATTGATACCAGTAAGAGATGTATGTGCATTCCTTACACTCTATGTTGGATTAATATCAACCAAACCCTATATTTTGGTAATGAGGCTTTAATGAACCCTATTTCCTCTATTCATAATTCTATTGAATTTCCTCAAAATCAGTAATGATATTCTTTTCTTAGGTCTTGTACCCCACTGCCATGTTTCAAATATATGATGCTTTTACTTGCCATGGTTTCTCTTTATCACGTTGATTTTATTAGACTAATCATCTATAGTAGTGGTACTTTTATACAACCACCCATAGATAGGGCATGTGTTTTCTCCCTGGAGAATGTGTTTACTCTCCCCTTATAAAATTGTGTAGGTGACTGGGAATGTCTAACTTTCCCCTCACCTATCGGTTGAGTTCTGGTACGTGCCTCAACCCCACATAGTTAATGTAGTCAATATTAATCATGCATGCAAGTTTTTTTTTATATGGCAAGAATCTATTAGATTATGCCTCATATGCTTGTTCTCTTCATATTGTGATGAAATCTTAGCCTTCAATTCCATGTTATTTGATTTTCTTTTGTTCTTGTTCACTATTGACACATACCTTGTTTTTCTCAATCTTGCTGGGTGATTTCCCACCACCCAGGTTTAGATCGAGGCGTTGAACATGACCAAGGAGAACATAGCTTCAAACATGGACCTAGATCTTGGAGATGTTTCTTTGAGATAGATTTGAAGTAGTTTAGACTTCCCTCTACTTAGATCCTAATGTTGTATCATACTTGTAAACCCTTATGGGAGATTATGATGTGCTATTATAATATTTTGTTAAAATTGAATATAGTCATTTGTTTAATTCTGATGCTACACTTTGGTTGTTTTGAATACCATTTATTGAAAATTTAAAATTTTACATCTATTCCGACATACCTTTGAGTGTGTTTGGAATGGATACTTTATTCTTCAAATTTTTAGTAGGGATTGGATCCCCTCTCGGGGCCCACTTCTTACAATAACAAGACCTAAGAGAAAGATGATGGCAACATCCCAGGATTTGAGGCCTCTGATAAGATGATCTTAAAAGGAATGATTCGACTACCCATATCACCAAGGTACAACTCCTTTTCAAGGATCCCATCACTAAAGACGCTATGGTTAAGCGTGCTCAGCCTAGAGTAGTACTAGGATGAGTGACCACTATAGAAGTTGATCTTGGGTTGCATGTGAGTGAGGACAAAGCACGCTGTTAAGTCTAGTGGTGGTTTGTGGGGCCATTCATCATTCCTAAAATTCTACTAGAGCCTTGGGCAGTGGGTTTGGGTTTTACAACCATGAACTCAACTTAACAAGATGATAGTGCCACCTTCTTCTACTTTTGTAAATTCCTAGACACCAAACTTTCATTCAAGTAGAAGGCCATTCCACATGTGCTAGTTCTCCCATTGAGTTTGTCGGCTAAATCATTGTCTGAGTAGCCAAGGATGCTAACTTCCTATTGGTCATTCACATTAGCAAGCCCAAAATTAATAGTTCCCCTTAAATACCTATGAATCTGCTTGACCACCTTATGATGCATGGTTGTAGGTCTCTCCATGTACCTACTCTCCATCCCAAAAACATATGATAGGTCATGTCGTGTGATTAGTAGGTATCTAACGCAGCTAATGATATGCCTATACTTCATAACATCGAATGGAGCCCCTTCCAAATCTTTGTACAACTACACTTTTGGCTCCTTCGGGTACTTTGTGGCATTGCAGTCAACCATTTGGAACTAAGATAGAATTTTATTGAAATAAGTTGATTGTTAGAGTAGTATTATGCCCTTATTCTGCTCAACCTCAATCTCCAAGTAGTAGGATAGAAGACTCAAATCACTCATCTCAAATTTTGTCATCATTTGCTGCTTGAATTTCTTTACTTCTCCAGTGCCACTTCCTATTACAATGAGGTCATCGACATAGACTCCAACAATCACACTTGTTTCCCCTTCCCCTCTTGTATACATCTCATGGTCTTGGGTGCATTTTCTAAAACCAAGCTCTTTTAGGCTCCTGTCTAGATGAGTGTTCCATGCTCATGGAGCCTGCCACAATGCATAGAGGGCCTTCGGCAACATGTACACCTTATGCTTCTGATCTTTTACCTCAAACCCCTCTAGTTGAGTGACATAAACTTCTTCTTCTAACTCCACATTGAGAAATGTTGACTAAACATCCATATGGTGTACCTCCTACATTCGACTTGTAGAAAGTGCAAGAATTATTAAGACTGTATCACGTTTGGAAATAGGTTCAAACACTTCATCAAAGTTGATGCCTTGCCTTTGCACATACCCTTAGCCACCAGTCTTGCTTTGTGCTTGATGAATTGTCCCTATGAATCTTTCTTCAAGTTGAACACCCATTTAAAGCCAATGGGTTTGTGTCCTAATGGGAGCTTAGTTAGGGTCCAAGTTTTGTTCTTCTTAATGGACTATAACTCCTTATCCATTGCTTCATTCAAACAGGCTGTAGTTGTGGCTTCTTGGTTGCTTGTTGACTCCTCAGGCACCACCATCATCATCTCTCCCTCTTCTTCTTTGACAGCCACCATTTCCTCAATGTTGGTGTAGATGTTAGGTATGGACCTGAGACTTACAAGTTCGTCATGGGACTCGAGTGTGGATGACACTAGAGGTAAGATGCCCATATGGGGTGCTAGAAGGTGGTGTAGTTGGGCTTGTATGTCCTACCACTTATGTCACACTCCCTTCCCTAGCATCTATAGTACTTGACACTTGTGATGCTAGTGAGATGTTGGTATAGGTGGAGTTGATCTTGCAAATGTAGGAGTTGGTGCAACTTTTATCATAGTTGTCACATTCCCTATTGTGGCTTCTATCACAGGTGGCATGTCACCTCCCATGCCTACCTCAGTGGCTTCCATGACAGTCACCTCGTCTAAATAGAATGATTCATGATGATGAACTTCGGTGCCTCTCCTTCATTGTTATCATCTACATCCCATATCCATCCAAGTTTTTCTTATAACACAACATCTCTACTTACTTGTAACTTGCCACAATGAATATCAAATAGGTGATGCACTTTGCAACCTTCTTCAACACCCAAGTATATCATGGGTGTACTTCTGTCATCGAGTTTCTTGGGGTGAGGGGATGTGTTCTTTGTATACGCCACACAACCAAACACCCTTGAACATGCGAGGTGTGGTTTTTTCCCCATCCATACATCAAATGGTGTACACTCTCCTAGCGCCTTGGTTGGGAGGCAATTTAGCAGATAGATTGTGTGCCTGACTGCCTCTCCCCTAGAACCTTGTAGGCACATGCATGCATTGAAGCAAAGATCTTGCCAAGTCCATCACAGTGTGGTTATGATTCTACACAACACCATTATGTTGTGGTGTCTAGGGAGCTATGAGGTTCCTCTCAATCCCCTTATCTTCACAAAAGCGAGTGAACTTTATGGATAGGAACTCACCACCGTTGTATGTTTGAAGTGTTCTGATCTTATGTTTGACCTGGTTCTTTGCCAATATCCTAAACTTCTTGAATGCTTGGAATGCATCACTATTTGCTTCTAGTACATACACCCACATCCACCAAGTTAAGTCATCAACAATCAATAGGAAGTACTTATTACTGGCAAGAGTTGATGGTGAAATTGGCTCGCATATATCTTCATGGAGGAGTTCATGTGGCTTCTTTGTTTTGGAATTTTAGTGCTAGGGGAATGGTAGCATTGCATGCTTGGAAATCACATATGCCTCACATAACTTGTTCGACTGAGAGAGTAATCACACCCCTACCACTATCTCCTTCTCCCCCAAGAGCTTCAAATCTTGGAAGTTGACATGGCTAAGTCTAGCATGCCATAACCATGATGGATCATCGAGACATGTAAGAAGGCATATCGGCTTGAGAGTCTTTAGGATTATTTTTTACAAGAGATTTTGGGTCCACTTCTCCAATATAAAAAGCTTCCCGCTCCTATGAAACACCTTCATTGTATCTCCTACCATGTTCACCTCATTTCCATCTTTTGTCATTTATCCTAAGCTTATGATATTACTACAAAGATTGGGAATGTAGTATACCTCTTGGAGAGTCATCTAATTGTCATTCTTGCAAGTGAATGCAAGCGTCCCCTTACCTAGGATTTGGAATTTTGATCTATCACCGAACCTCACCCTCCTGGTGATGGCTTTGTTTAGGTAAGGGAACTTCTCACAATGGCTAGTCATGTGGCTGCTAGGACTTTCAATATACCAGACATCTTGGTTTTCTTCCTTCTTGTCATTGTGGTACAACTCTGATTGTAGCCTCTCTTCATTGAGCAGTACAACATCCTACCAATCCCACCTAGTACGCGCCCCCTCCTGGGAAAAAACCATCATCAATGTTGGTTCTTCATAATTGGCAACGTTGGTGCTCGTGAGATGAGCCTCTTCATCCCCTTTTTGCTCCAGCACTCGGAATCATAATGCCCCATCTTCTCATAATTACATCATTTTATATGGATTTTGTCATGAGTTCAACCACCAATGTCGCTAACACCTCATGCACTATGTTGGCGCAATGTATCATGGCCTCCCTAGTCGCAAGCCTCATCCACACCCTTTTCCAAGTTCATCGTTGTTGGATCTGTGCCCCTTGTCTCCTAACGATGTGTCGTCATTACCACCCTTCTATAATGCTTGCCACTCAATGTGAATGAACTAGAGATGATTGTCACTACTTCTGGTGTTTTCATGCAGCCACACCACTTGTTCCTCAAATGACTTTAGTCACCCTATTACTTCCTCAAAGGGCATGGTCTCGAGGTCGTGGAATTTCTCGATCTCGGTGATTACATGAAAGCATTTAATGGGGACAAAGTTGAGCAACTTCTTGATGAGAGAACAATCTTCAAGCGTAGAGTCAAGGGTGGAGTGTTTGCTAGACATGGTGTTGAGTTTGATGGAAAACTCATCAATCGTCTCATTCTCCTTCATCTAGAGGGCATCATACTCACACTTCAGGGTATGTAGACATGCCTTCTTCACTTGATATGCACCAAGGTACCTTGTTTTGAGGCTTTCCCAGGCGTCTGTCACAGTCATCTTCTTTGCAATTTGGAGGAGGATGTCCTCCATAACGCTTGGCAGAATGTATGTGTGTGCCATTCTGTCCTTCTTCACATCCATGTGATCCCTACTCCATTGTCACTACCTCCCAGACTCCCTAGGCATCAAGGATTGCCTCCATCGTTATGACCCACATTGTATAATTTGAGGGGTTCAACATTGAATAATGAAATGGCACCCTACCACTATCCTTCGCTGCCTATTGTGGGACAATTGACATTTGATGGAACCAGGGATACTTGGGCATTCAACGATGCAACTTTGGTACCATATGTTGGCTTGGAGCCCAGAGATCTCATGCCCTGGCACACACAATATTAGTTGAGACACAAAGGACGAATAACACACACATGAGAGTTTTTTTGGGGCCTTTCTCTATTTATTCTAATTCACTAATAACAAACATACAAGACATATATAAATCTAACAAAAAAGGAACCATATAATCCCACGGTACACATAAATAGCAAGGTAACTTTGTCTGCACTGCACGTTAATAGAAAAGTAGCTTAAAACAAACTTACCGTTAAGGTTGTTGTCGCATTTGTGGGACACTGTCCTCCAATCAATCCAAATGATCCTATCACAACTCCAACATTTGTCCATGTCTGGATTATTTATTGATAGTGAAGGGGTGCCTTTCAAGCTTGATCGACGTGGAAGCCTCATGTACAAGTCATGACCGCATTCATGTGTGGTTCCAAATCAACTAAAAAAACACACCAGGGTGGCCAGCTGTGGTCATGTAAGTAGGTGGCACCTGTGACTTTTTCATGGCCATGGGGAGTTAGGAGGAGGGAAGTAGCATGGTTAGGGTTTCAATAGTGCATGGATGAGAGAGGAAAGGAAGGCAGAAGAAATAGAGGAGGAAGGAGAATAAAATGAAAGGAGGAGGGAACATAAGATGAAGGAGGAAAGAGGGGAAAAGGAGGAAGGGTTTCCAGCTACTAGCCAAGCAATGTGCATTCTATGAGATATGGAGCCCACGAGTGTGTTAAAGACAAGGAGGAATACACTCCACTATTATTAAATAGAAACATAGGGAAGAATGAATTCATTTTACAAATTTAATGTGAGTAATTTTGTGTAAATTGTACCAATCAAAGGGGGTAAAAGAATGTTTAAAGGAGATGAAATTTGGTGGGTACACTATATTAAATATGGGGAGTTGAAATTAGAAGTTAATTTTTCCTTTCAAAAAGTTTTGATAATTCATTTCTTTATTTAAATGATAAGAAGTCATTTAATGTGTTTATTCGCTCTTATTAATCACATGATGTATTTATTCATAAATCATGCATGTCCTTTCATCAAAAGACTTAGTAATAGTTCAGATTGCCAATTTAGGGTTAACACTAGTTAATTAGTATAATTGTATAATTAATACTCACATGAAGGCTTAATTAATTAGTTTATCATCTACACTATATAAAAGGTGATTTGAAACATTATACATTCTAAGATTCAATTAACTATTATTTCAATTTAGATTAGAAAAAAGGGTCTTATATTTTTTGGATAAGTTAAAATATTACTAGAATAAAAAAGTATAGGGGACACAAAAAAAACCCAATATACTATACATGCTCTACAAGAGACCCCACATTCTCATAACCATGGTATCCACACCAACCATGTTCTTTGAGTTATCTTTGAAAAAAAGACTAGGTTATTGCTAATCACATCAAAATGGTAGTATTATCCCGTAGTCTCTTGCCATGAAGCCTACTATTGCGTCCCCCCCATAAGTGGAAAATGAGGGAAATGAAGAAAATACATCCCAAGTGCTTGTTCCTCATATTACCTCTAGTCTTCTCCAAAATCCATAACATGGTATCATCAAGAACCAAAGGAGAAACCCCCCCCCAGCTGTACTTCAGACATCCTCTTCTCTACACATAAGTCATATAGTCACATTCAAAAAATAGATGTTGGTGCGAATCTGGAGCTTTATTGTAGAGCAAGCACACCAGATCACAATTCAGCCCCCATTTGATGATTTTGTCTCTTTTTAGAAGGCTCCTCATGATAGCTCTATAAGCACCAAAACTACAGTTTGGGCACTACGGATTGGACCAAATGACAACATGCCATATCACTTGCGGCAGCTATTTGTTGATGTTCCAAGGTCTAGCCAGTAAAGATGTATCCCCTTCTGGATCATACAGCTGATAGAAGTTATTGCGTTCCATCCGAATCTTGTGCATCCTGGAATAGATAATGGAATCCCATATTTGCAGGTCACCCCCCAGATCACCATATATCTCCTTAATCTAACAGGTCCAAGGAGAGTTGCCGCAATTCAGGAACCAGTCTATTGTTCTCGTAGTAGCACCCCATGCAAGTTCCAATGGGCAAGTCAGGTCTAGACTGTCGGCATGCCTAAGTTGGGTTATCATTCTCCAGTTCACGACATGTGCACCACCTCCCCATAGGAAACCAGTAGGAATATCTTTGAAATTTTCAAATGAACAAAGGTAGCTCCATTTATCGACACCAGAAGCTTATTTTTGTATTTAGAATAGACTGTATCAGGACCTCCCATCTGCCATGGAAATGGCAAGACCACTCCACTTCTCAATAGTGTTTCTTAGGTCATAAACACATTCAAAGAAATCAACACCTTTCCCCCTTCCCCCGGACAGGGGGATGCCCAAATATTTGGTTGGGAAATGGCCCTTCGGTAACCCAATCACATCTTTCAACCATCCCCTTCTACTGTCATAGGACCTAGATAAGAAGACATTAATTAGACTTCAGCTCACTAATGTATGGGCTAGAGAGTGAACCATAGGCCTTCAGAAATCTTCTCACATACCTCAGATATTTGGAATGTTCGGCAATGAAGAACAGGACATCATCAACAAAGATCGTATGTGTGGTGACTTTAACACCTTTGACCTTTAACATTTTAATCAGGCCCTCCACCTCATATTTATTAGTCAAGCATGTAAGGTTCTCCATGATTAAGGTGAAGAGGAGAGGAGAGACTGGATCATCTTGTCATAACCCATTCTTATCTCTGAATAGACCATACTAGACCCATTAATTAGCACCGAAAAGGACATTGTTTGAATACACTATTTAATGATTTCTATCCAACTCTGTGAGAAACTCAATGCCTCGAAAGAACTCCAAACCGCATCCCATCTAACATGATCATAGGCCTTAGAAATGTCTAACTTGATACAAGCCTTCTTTGTGGTGTTCTTTACCCCAAAATCAACCAAAAACTCCTTGGCAAGTAGAGTATTGGAAATGGATCACCCTCTCACAAATGTTGCTTGGTTTGGGGACACCAACTCAGGAAGAATCATCTTAAGTCTTGAGGAAAGAAACTTTGAGATGATCTTGTAGATCACATTGCAACACACAATCGATCTAAATATAAAGATTGAAGTGGGTTAATATTTCATTGGAATCAATCTAATAAAAGCATGATTAGCTTGTCGGACCATCCTTCCACCCACTAGGAACCATCGTACTACTATACAAACATCATGTCTAACCACATCCCAAGTAGTATCGAAGAATTTTGCATTAAAACCATCAGGACCAAGAGACTTAGACACCCAAATAAAGAATGTTGCATTCTTGATCTCTTTGTCATCAGCCAGCTTTAGAAATACTATATTCATATCATTAGTCACCTTTATCTGTAGATTGGATCTAACACTAGTCTCTGAGATGTCTTGGTTGTAGGTACCTGAGAAAAAGTCCACAGCCAATTGAGCCATTCTATCTTCCTCATCCACTAGTTTGATGTCACCATCAATGAGATTGTGTATGTGGTCTCTCATGTCATTCTTTTTGACTGCCACATGATAGACTCTTGAGTTTCTATCACCAATTCTGATCCATTCTAGTCTGCTCCTCTGCCAATGGTAACGCTTGTGTTCCTTTTCAAGTTATAGAAGACGTTCCCCAACTCTCTCCTCTCCTCCATGCATACCGTGCAAATAGGATCCTCTCTCAACCTTCTCAAAGTCCACTCTGGCATCTTTGACAAGGTTGTCTAGATTAATTAGCTCCTTTGACCAGGTCTTTAAGGCCAACTTAACCCTTTTCAACTTTTTGACCACTATGAACAATGGATTCCCTTGAAACTCAGAACACCATATCTTCTTGACTGTATCATTGAAACTAGGCCATCCAATCTAGTGGTTCAAGAACCGAAAAGGTCAGTTGGGTGCTCTCTTATGGGTCAGCTCCACTTCCATCCATGCATGATCACTATTAGTATGGGCTCCAAGAGATCTAGATGCATTGGGATACAAAAAGTGTAACGACCCCGCCTTCCGGTAACCCCCAATTAAGGGAGACCAAGAGGTCAGAGTCGTTATCCCAATTTCTCAGATCAAAGGTTCGCCAAATAATCAATAATAATTACTAAATTCTACCATGACTATACTGAAAATCTAGAATAAAATAAAAACTTTGCATACCTTTTGCAAAAATTTGGATATCTACTTCTATCCACAATTGGAGTCTATTCGAACTAATCCTCCTTGCACTTTAATTATTATTTTCACAATATGTCACTTTACTGTTTGTCCTTTTCAACATTGTACCTAAAAAGCTGACAAACAAAATGTCAGTCAGCATATATGAATATGCCGGTATGTGGGGACAACCAAAATTTCACAAATATGGCTAAAAATCTAAATATCACAATCAAGTTAATTAACAAGCCAATTTACACTTTCAATGTGACATTCTCCACCGCTTTTGCCCTAACCCTGGAATACCCTCTTTAGGGTTTCTCTTTTTCCATTGACTTAAGGCCACCTTCTCAATCCCGAGCTTGGTGCCTGGGGTCACCTCTCATGGTGCCCATTAGTTATGCAACAAAGACCACCTTCTCAATCCCGAGCTTGGTGTCTAGGGTCACCACTCATGGTACCCATGGGTCTTCCCTACTGGGCTTGACTTTTTTGCATCATCCATCAGGGTGGCATGTAGGTGCGAGAATACACACTTATATTATAATTGTGATAATCATAGTCACTCTATAGTTACATCAAATAAAAGTCATCCAAGCAGTTATTTTTAGGCAACCGGTAAAACATCTGGGAATCGCCGTGAAAGTAAAGCGATTAACCATAAGCGTAACCACATACCTAATCCAGAGCAACTTGATGTCCAAGCAATAATGATAAAGAACAATCAAACAAGCAATCAACAATATCCTAAAATTAATGCAATACATCCAAGTATTATAGTTTATCTAAAACATTCTTGAGATAGACTTGGATTCCATCTTAGGCTTTCTAGGCCACCTTTAGGATTTCATTAGGGTTTTAGTCTCCATAATACTTTTATCACATTTAATGCTTTCTTAGTTCTCAAACCCTAATTTCAATATCATAAGACCAATTAAAGTCTATTATTTCTCTTTTATACTAAAATCACCATCTTTATCCTTTTAAGTTATTTCAAGATCATTTGACCCAATTATCACCTTTAGTTTCTTTCGAATTGACAACTCATATTTCATTATAGTTCAATTCATATATGAACTCTATTTATCCCTAATTTCATATTAATCCACTAGAAAACCCTAATTTCTAAATTAAGGGTATTTATCCACAATTAGGAACTTTTATACTCAAAATAGCTTAGAACCATCAAATCTCAGCTTTATACATGAATTTGACCAATTAAAACCATTAAGAAACATAATTACTAACATTAGGGTTTCAAGGACCATTAAAGCTTATTTATGTACATGGAACCCTAAATTAATAAAATTATGCATAAAGTTCATCCTTTTAGATCTAATGCATCTTTTTATAATCTACAGGTTAATATCAACTTTAAACATCCATATAACCTTTCCTAATTCATTAATCATCAAAGATTAGGGTTTTTCATCAATTAAACCATTAAAGATAGCATATTTACATACTTTTTGAATTTAAAGCATAATTAAGCTTTAAATATAATTTATTTGTGTTCCTCTCAGTCTGAGGATCGATTTTCATATTTTGACTTTATTCATTGGAGCTTCCTATCAAAAGTTACGATTTTTGTAAGAAATACTTACTTGGACTAATGGCAGGATGCCATGTCATCCAACTCATGCAACGTTGCTCGGCCGCTTGAAAACATAACGAAAAGACCTATTTTCCCTCACTTAAATGGCTCATTCTTCATTACGTGGAAGGGCAAAACTGTCAAATGGTCGTTAGGTCATCTTCAACCTCCGACGCTTGCTACTGCCACCGAGCGCAACACTTCCATGGGTCTGCCCCCTCTTCCCTAGGGCCCGAAGATAGCCACCAACCTTTGCCCTAGCTCCTCCGCACTCCACCGCACCTGGGGCGCCTCCTAGCTCACGACCAAGATGGCCGGTTCTAACACGCCAACCTACAACATGTGGCCGACCTTGCAACCATGTTGTTGCTGCTGCACATAGACTAGGGTGAAGGGATGGCCATTGAGCAACCCCTTGGTGTCGTGGGAGTAGCACGCCCCCATCACACCTCCTCCACAGCCCCTCATTGCTCCAGGGTTCGTACTACCCTCTATGCTAGGGTTTTGCATGAAAAGAAGAAGGAGGAGAGAGAGGGATGTGTGGAACTCTCTTGAACTCGAACCAAAGGTTCTACCCCTTATATAGGGGAGGGTATCAATTCCCTTAGATGTTCATCCATGAGGAAACAAGTCCATCTCCCAAAATGAAACCTATTTTCCTTAATTAAGAAGTATTCTCTCTCTTTTTAGTAATTCCTTGATAATCTATATTCTTTAATTGTTAGGAATTCAAAAATTATCTCTCTTATCTTCTTTGTGCTTGGATTTTTAATCCATTGCCACGAAATTCTACTTTCAAGCAATTAACATTTCTTTTGATAATATCAAAAGTTTATTAGATATGTAGCACATTATTCTCATATTTTTGTATTATTTGCATTTTCTCGTTCTTTTTCTTTATTGGGACTCCTTGGACCCCAAGAAACACTAATATTTCGAAATTCCTTTTTAAGGATACTTATTATCCTTCTAGATGCATCTACATCCATTATTTCTCATTATCTTACTTATTTCTTTATTAAAAGATTTCTTTTCAAGGATTTCTCTTTATCCTTTATTCCCTTTTTCCTCTTTTCCTATTTCTTCTATAAGAAATCACATAGAAACGAAATTTACTTAATTGTGGCCATTAATTCCACTTTCTAGAGTTTTCTATGTTTTTCTCATTATTACTTTTCTTAATATCCATTATCTTGTATCTTTTACTTTTATTTGGACTTTTCTTCTTTTCTTCTCTTTTATATCTAATAATAGGAATCGCGAAATTCCTATCCAAAGGGATATTAGCAAAGAAATCCATCTTTTGAAGCAAACCATACAACCTTTTCAATTAAGTCCATATTCACAAAATCTTTATAATTCAATTATGAAAACATATGGAAAATTGAGGTTGTAACATCCTTCCCCTCTTATAGGAATTGTGTCCTCAAAATTCCCTCAAACATTCAAACAAATAGGATAAGACTTCCTCATGTCCATCATGGATCCCATGTGGTTTTACCCTTTCCATGGTGCCTCCCATGAACCTTCATCATCTCATATTCTTGCATCTGAATTCTTTCTCACCTTGGTACCTTGTACCCTCATAGGTGACTCAGGACATTTCAGCTTCTCTCAAAGCTAACTGGGTTCATGGCTCAGCACATGGCTTCGGTACCTCACATAGTGCTCTAGATCAGACTCGTGGAACACATCACGTTATCCTGAGGGGTAAGACTAAGCATAACCATCTCCACCAATCCATCTCAAAAGGACCCATATATTGAGGACTCAACTTTCTCAGTTGTATCTTAGAGGGGTCGGATTTTCACATCACATATTCTCCCACAGTGAACTGCATGTCAGGCTACTTTGCATTAGCTCATGACTCATGTTGCCCCTGGACTTCCTCATCCATCGCATGATCAAAGCAACTTCATCTGCACACACGGTGGTCCTTTTCTGACCTTTGTGAGGTCCCTTCACCAACTTTTTCTTAATGAAGTGGTGACCAACACAACCTCCCTTACAGAGCTTCTTTACATCCCGATACTGGCTATGGTGGTTATCATCACATCTCTCATAGGGCAAGAACTACCCCCCCATGTATCACCCTGAATGAGCACACATGGTCTCATCAGACCCTCTTGTCTGGATCATACTAACCATTAGTTAGGGGTGATAAGCTGTACTCACATCGAGTTCTTCATGTATCTACTTCCACCTTATGGAAGTGAATCCTTAGGTCATATTCAAGAACTTTTAAACTTGCATCCTGGTGCACTTGAACCATCTCTCTTACTTGTAGTTCAATCAAATATGTCTCTTGACAATACTTCCTCTTTATCTTAGGTTATGTCAACTAAGTTACACAATCTTACCATAACCCATATTGCATCATGACCTTCCTTGGTCCATGGGAGACTTACCACAACATCCATGGTGATCTACTCCCATTCCCTCTTGGAGACTCTTTATCCTTTGTATCACTTACTGGGTTACTGGTCTTCATCCTTCACCTCCTGGTATGCATGGCTACAAGCCACATGCAACTTCATCGTAGGTATCCAAAGTACTACTAAAACTTACCATCTTAGTAGTACCATGGTGTATGGTGAACTTAAAATCATGATGTCATGTATATCATGATTCCTCAAGATTGATTCCTCGGAAACCCTAAATCACTCTAGTCAGGGCTTCATCACCTTCTTTTCCAGAGTAGTGCATATGAGGTTACACAACCATCCTTTTATCGCATCAAGGCCTAAGATGGCTAACCAAACAACCACTAACTTGATCAACATATCTCGTTACATCTGAGTGTTAGCCAAACATATCTCCTAATGCGATGATTTTGAGTCGCATTTATAGACCTGTTTTATATATGGTTTGTGCTCTTATTAGTCATTTTTATGGATAATATTGCATAATTCACTCATTTCGGTCTTTGCCATCATTTTATGTCAAATCCCCTTAGTTTTATCATTTCGAGCATTATTTATCACATTATCATAATTTGTGTGGATTTATTTGATCTGGTCTTTAAATTTCAGGAAAAACAAGTATCTGCTTCCGTCGATACAATCGACCAGGCAACAGGTTGCCAGTCGAGAGGAGCATCACAGAGTCGATACCATCGACATCCAAGTCGATGCCATCGACGCATGGAGGCTACAGCGTCACTAAACGACAACCCGACGCTACAGGAGGTCGATACCATCGACACTCAAGTCGATGGTATCGAGATGACCACAGGCACTCAGACGAAAAGAAAACAAGGCTGTCGCTACCACACCGGGTCGATACCATCGACCCGCGTCGATGGTATCGACGCCGGCAGATATGCGTTGGATTCATTTCGATCTCAATCGGATGGCTGAAGTTAATTGACGACCTAATTAGGGACTTATACCTAATGACGGCCGCCCAGACGAGATCATCATCTAATTTGTCATTGCACACGTGCCAAGGAGTGAGAGAAAGGAGAACGGAGGCCAGAAGCTCATCCCTGTCGTTCCGGACGCTGCCGAAGACGGATTTCACCACCGAGAGGCGGGAAAGCTCGTGTTCTACGCAAAGGATCCACCGGTTCTCCTCCGTTCAGGGGTTTTCCCATTTGATTCACGTTTTTCATATGATTTCCCCTATTTCTACCATGTATTTGTGCGAGATGACCATGCGGGGCTAATCCTCTCCATCTTTAGGACCGGGAGTATCCCGGGAATGCATTGTATGACAGTTTTATATTAATAATTCATATTTTCTCTCTTAAATCTGTGGTATAGTTTCGTTTTCTCCATATATTGTTATGCTTGATCACCATAATAATAACTTAATGCCCTTAATCACTTCGACAGAAGGATTAACGGTTGAAAAGAGACGAAACCTACATTAATTGATAAATCCCTTGACAAAGGAGGTGTAAAATTAATGGTGGAAACTGAGAGATCGTTCATAATGCGCTTAGTTTAGGGGAATGATTACTATGACGGTGGAATCAACCTAAACCTAAGTAGTGAATTACACCACGACAGTGGGTAATTCTGTTTTCAGGCCACTACCCGGAAAGAGAGAGAAGATTGAGGAGTTATATGAAACCTAATGCAATGTTGACCCGCGGTGAAACCGAAATCCTAAAAATATCCTTTTGAATTGATTAAATCAACCTTTAATCGATTTTTTGCTTTGTTTTATTTTTATTTTCTTTTAATTTCGACAACAAACCCTACTTTGTTATCCGGCTTAACTGATCGCAAATAGTTAGTAGAAGTCTCCAATAATTCAACGTATCCCTGTGTTCGACTCGGGCCTCACAAAGGCCTATATTACTCGACGCGTACACTTGTGTTTTTAGCGCGTAGTAAAATACACGTCAAGTTTTTGGCGCCGTTGTCGGGGATACGGAGAAATTGTTGGCACTTCGAGTGCTACGAGCGACCACTCTAGGCCACATTTTTTTTTATAATTTTCATTCAACTTCAAATAATTTCTTTCTATTGTTCGTTCATTTTTATACTCGTCAAAGCACTGTACTCAACTCGAATTTTCCATTTCAGGTATTGTGTATGGTGCATACACGAAGTACAGACTACGACAATCACACACCCGAGGTTCCGTTTCCAGGACCTGGAGACGAGGAGCATTCTGAGCACGAGTACCAAGAAGTGATAGACTCTGAATCTGAACCAGAAGATATGGCCGAGCCACAGACCATATGGGAGAAGATCAAAGCTTCTTCCTCATCAGCTTCAAAGGGGCCTATAAAAAAGCAGGCGATCAACATACCGACATACAAGATCGATCCAGCGTTGATTAACTTGGTAAAATCAAATGCATTTCATGGGTTGAAGAATGAGGATCCTGTTGCACATATCAGCCAGTTCGTCGAAAACTGTGACATGGTGAAGATAGATAGGTTTCCACAAGATGCTTTGTACCTCAAGATGTTCCTGAGTTCCTTGGCAGGAGCAGCAAGAGAGTGGCTACATAACCTCGATGACGAATTTGTGGAGTCTTGGGATCATATGGTGGAGGTTTTCTTCGAGAGGTTTTTCCCTCCTGAGAAGACCAACGACATGATTAGGAAGATTCACAATTTCACCCAACAGGCGGGTGAAACATATTCTGAGACCTGGGAATGATTTCAGGTTATGTTGAGGAGATGTCCGCATCATGGTTTGGACAAACAGAGACACAGGTAAAAATCTTCTATTTTGCTCTCTCTGAGCATGACAGGAGTAATTTGGACTCAACCGGGTCGGGATTTTTCCTAAATAACACTGACACTAGATGCTGGGAAATACTCAAGAACATGGCGAGAAAATAGTCATGGGGTGACAGAGGTGCCGTGGAACAGGTCAAGGCTGCTGGCGAATCTAGAGTAGTTAAAGAACTGAACGACAAGTTGGATCTTCTAGCCAAGAAGCTGCTAGCTAAGGATGATGCATCTGAGGAAGAGGAAGCCCAAGTGAAATTCATGCAACAACAGGGTTATAGAAACAATGACTATGCATGGAGGAAGGATAAAAAGTTCTCATGGAAGGATCCGAATAATTTTCTACAGGATCCGGATGCCAAGCCACAACCTAGTGCGGAGGACAAGAACACTGAACTACTGAGTCAAATGGTTCAGCAGAATCAGGAAATGATGGCCATGTTTGGTAAGCAATTGCAATCTCAAGGTGACATCCTAACCAAGTTTGGGCAGACGCTGCAAAGCCATGGGGCACAAATGCGGGCATTAGAAACCACCGTGGCACAAATTTCGAGTGAAGTGGCGGCCATCAAGCACGCCAATCAACAGAAACCAGCTGAGAATGCAAATGTGGCCCAAGCACACCATCAGGTCAAGTATATGTCTGTGGTAAGCAGTGAGGAGGAATCTCAGGTACAAGAAGCTGTAGAACCAAGAAAAATGACTTTTAATACGAATGCAACACCGGCGATACCGTATCCACGCACTTACTATGGATTGCCGGGCGGAAACCCTTTCTTCAGAAAATCACAGAGAGTTGTGAGTATTGTATCTCCATGTAGGCAAGAAGAACAAGTGCAGGTTGTTTGTGCACATGCGGAGACATCTAAGGCGAGAGAGGAACCACAACAAGCTGCTACTATTGAGGATGTCTCGCCAAAGCCCACGTCGGAGGGAGTGATTGAAGCAAGTTTAGGGGAGGTACCCCCGAAAATCTCATATGTGCCACCTCACAGGCATGTTGATGCAGCAGATGTTTCAAATTCGGTCAATCCTAAGTCAAAGAAAGAGCATCGTCATTTTAAGAAATTCCTGGAGATATTCCGAAAACTCCACATCAATATTCCATTAGTGGAGATGATCGAGAAAGTACCCGCCTATGGGAGGTTCATCAAGGAAATCATCAATAAGAAGAGGCGGATAAAAGACGATGATATTTGTCGGATGAATGAGACGGTGAGCTCTATGATACACGGGAGTTTGCCAAAGAAGAGAAAAGACCCAGGAGGTTTTTACATTCCGTGCTCAATAGGTGGTCGACATTTTCCTAAAGCGCAATGTGATTCCGGCGCTAGCATAAATCTCATGCCTTTGGCGACATTTCAAAAGCTGGGTTTAAAAGAGATAAAGAAGTTGGCCGCAACAATTGAATTGGCGGATGGGTCTACCGTGAGACCCTATGGAGTATGTGAAGATGTTCTCGTCAAAGTGGATAGATTCATATTTCTGGTGGATTTTGTTGTTATTGATATGCCACCGCTCCAAAGTTGTGAAATCCTTCTAGGAAGGCCGTTTCAAGCAACGGCGGACGTCGTTACTGCCTTAGGGAGAGGTACTTTGTCCTTGGGAATTGGAGGAGATCAAGTTGAATTCAAATTACCGAATGATCCTCTAAGCACAGTCTCCAATGTGAAAAGATGATGAGCTTCATACCGTCTAGCCTAAGACGTTAAATAAGGGCGCTTGTTGGGAGGCAACCCAACCATCGGTACATTAGGATAGTTTAAATATAGTCATAGATTGCTTTCATTTCGTTTAAATTTTGATGTAAAGAAGATACCTTGATCCGTTTGTTCTTTGTGCAGGCTGAGGCAGGGTCGATACCATCGACACACTGGTCGATGGTATCGACATAGGTTCAGGTTGACAACTGCAAGGTTCGTTCTGAGTCGATACTATCGACGGTCTCGTCGATGGTATCGACATACCTACAGGCAGGTCGCGCAACAATTGTCGATGGTATCGACACAGCAGTCGATGCCATCGAGATCTCTGGAGAAGTTCAGAGCAATTTGTCTCAGTCAACTCGATACCATCGACGGTCGTGTTGATGGTATCGACATGGTCACAGGTTGAAGTGAAAAAGTGGCGGTGTCGCAATGAAGCCAAGTCGATACCATCGACTCCTGTCGATGGTATCGACCATCCATGTCACTGATCCGCACAACGACATCGACGGCGATCGCGAAGTCCATGTCAGCGATCCGGGTGCTGCGTCGATACTATCGACTTGCGTCAATGGTATCGACAGGTCAGCAATCCGGGTTTCACGATCCAGCAATCATCAGCCGTTGATACTCGCGAGGGAGGCGGATAGCATCGAGACGTGTCGATACCATCGACCCGCGTCGATGGTATCGATGGGTCAGCAGTAGCGTCAGCCAAGTCTATATAAGGAGAGTCATTACGTCATTTGACGTCACACCTTCAGAGTGAACTTCCTCCTTTGCACTGAGCACTTGCCCGAGCCCTCCAATCGAGCAAAGATCTTCACCGAGCGGAGAATCACTTCTCCATCTTCCCCGAGCTCTTTTTCGTCTAATCCCATCCTTCTCGCAACAATGGTGCATGTCGCCGGAGCATCGTCCTCTCGTGCGAATCCTATGGAGATCGCGGAGTTTGTGCCACCACCAACGGCTTCAGTCTCACGTCTGCGCCTGGTTCACCCTTCCGCGGAGGTGAAGAAGGTCTATGAGGAGATCATGAAGCGGAAGATCGAGCCGACCCGGTATGTGGACCGGGGAATGATCCAAGAGCTGGGATTCGAGGCCAACTTGGCCTATGTGCTGGCAGGACAAGCACGTCACACCGGCAGACAGGACGACGAGTTGGAGTATCATGCAGATGGGCAGCCATTTTTCGGCGAATGGCCCACCTACAAAGAGCTGGTGGCGGAGTTCATGGCATCCCTTGACGTCTGCATCGTGCCCAATGACGTAGTTGCTTCTGATCGTGAGTGGATCAAGGGTCGGGTGTCATTCCGGCTGTTCAACATCAACTACAACATCACGCTTGAGCAGTTCAATGACATCTTCAACTGGAACCATTCTCAACACGATCACCGGCGCCCGGATTCCCGCACCGACTACGACAAGATCTTCTCCGAGCTAGTGACAGTGCCGGCGGGAAAGTCAGTGAGCTACCACAATGCTGCGGTAGCGGATTTCGAGCATCCCTTCGTCCGGGTCCTACACCGGATGTTGAGTTTCACTTTCTTTGCTCGTAGCGATCTAGCATTGAGCAAGTTTCAGGAGAGCGACCTTTTCTTTCTGAACATGCTCCTGAAGCGACAAGAATGCAACTGGGGTGCGTTCTTCTTGCAGCACATCCTGGCGGTAAAGAGGAGTACGAGGAAGGCTCTGATCCATTTTGGTGGGCTCATCACCAAACTGGCGTTGTGGTTCCATTGTCGGGACTGAATTTCCAATCCATGACTCCGCTTTCCACGAAGAGTAAGGTGAACGTGCAACATCTGCACCGTTCTAACCTCATTCTTCTACGGGATGGGTTGGCGTACGCACACTGCCACGTCAACCACGCTTACCAGGAATGCGCACTGCCGGATCCCGTCTTCAACTTCGAGGGCGCACAACATTTCAGATGGACGATCATAGCCATCGACTCCGATGAGGAAGAAGGCGGCGATGAAGGCGGCAACGACGGACAAGAAGGCGAGGCTGAGGAGGAAGAGGAGGCATTCACACCTCTTCGTGCACGGGTAGCACCCCGGAAGCGTCCTCGGATGCATCCGGGTGCGTCTTCATCATCACAGCCCCCGCCGCCATCACCACAGCCCTCGCAGCCAAGCGAGGATGTCTACTCAATGCAAGGCATGTATACGATGATGCAGGACATACATCAGACACAGCAACAGCATCTAGAGATGTATACCGGTATTCAGGATACTACGAACTGGTTACTTGACAACCAAAGGGGGATGTTCGAGAATGAACGTCTCCTCCTCGACAACCAACAGCAGATACACAATCGGTTGCAATGGATGGAGATGCAACAGGAGCCCTTCTATGACCACTACTGGAGTCAGAGCTACTTTGGAGGCTATCCACAGCCTCCGCCGAGGACCCATTACGATCTGAGCTTCCAGGGGGAGTATCCTTCTTGGGATCCTACGGCCCCACAGTACCCACCTCCGCCTCCACAAGACTGATCGGGTATCTCTGTTCCACTCTTAAGTTTGTTTTTGACTATGAGGCCATAGTCGAATTCAAGCTTAGGGGGGTAGTTTGAACAACTCTATCTTTTCTTTTATTATTTTAGTTTTTAGCATTGTTATTTATTTCTTGCATCTTTAGTTTTTGTAGGATCCACGTGCTATCTAGTGTAACTGTGGATGTCGTAAACGTGTGTCATCTTGCTGTTAGTTCATGGGAAATTTAAGGAAAATTTAAAAATTTTTGTGTCTTTGGATAGCTTGCTTTGGTTGACCTTGGGGAACTTATCCTACGAAAATGATTGATTATGTCAACTTTTAAACAACATTTCACACCGGTACTCCTATGGATTCATGCAAAGTGGACAGTAATGGTTGTTTGAGCCTAACCTAACCAAATGGTAATGAGACCTTAATTGGATGTAAGAGAGAGAACCCTCTAAACCACTACACATGTCAGTAAGGAGGGACACATAATATCTTTCTAAGGTTAAGTCATTTAATCTTGTGATCATTCCACTTCATTTTTCCATAATCCACCTAAGAATTGGAAGTAAAGTGCAGTTTTAATTCATTCTTGTGTGCATAGCATTTAGATAGGACTCGCATTGATATTTCTCCATACTTGTGCATAAAAAGAAAAAAATATAGGGATTCATGCACATTACCTTTAGGTGCATGCCATGTAGTTGCACTCATGATATTCACGCATAAAATACACCATGTATCTCAATTTTTCCTCAAAAGTGATCTAAATTGTTCCATACCTTCAAAATATTGCAAAGATTTCCAAGCATGAAGGAAGTAGCCCAATACATGTATCTCTAAGCAATTATGGATATGTGGGCTAAAAAAAAAATTCTGAAAATCTGAAATAAAGGGAAAAATTAGAAAAGAAAAATAAAAGAGAATTTAGAAGAAAGTGGAATAAGAGGGAGAAAGGAACATGATATCACTCGCATTACAGAAAAATTGAGTACATGATGTGGCTTAATTAGATTTCCATCTCATTTGGAGGTGGAAGGTTAGTGCATGCATCATTTCACCCAATTTTAGGCATTAGGGCATTTCTAATGTGCATTTGCATCATTTAGGACATTTTGTTTTATGCATATTGAAACTGCGCAATACTTCCAAGTTCTTCCATGAACCACCCATTTCCATCCACCCGTTGCTCGGATTGGTAGGCCACCGTGAAATTCTCCTCACTAATGATTATCAAGAGAACTGCTTCCATGTAGATGGTAGTTAGGGCGAGCAACGTAGTATAGGTGATCACAAGATGCACCAATGCTGAATCAGCGAATTTTATTATGTTAACTGCCTTATGTGATATTGTTCATCGGTTTGAAGGATAATTTCTCTTATTGATGATTATTTTCGCCTTTAGGGTAATTACTGTTCTGTGGTTAGAGAAGGCCGGTTTGAGAATGTTCAGTGGGAGTCACATGGGATGTTGGGTTGGTGTGTTGATTTTTAGTTGACATCTGCAGTTCTATTCTAAGGATTAGTTGCTCGAGGGAAAGCGACGTTCAAGCTTAGGGGAGTTTGATGCGATGATTTTGAGTCGCATTTATAGACCTGTTTTATATGTGGTTTGTGCTCTTATTAGTCATTTTTATGGATAATATTGCATAATTCACTCATTTCGGTCTTTGCCATCATTTTATGTCAAATCCCCTTAGTTTTATCATTTCGAGCATTATTTATCACATTATCATAATTTGTGTGGATTTATTTGATCTGGTCTTTAAATTTCAGGAAAAACAAGTATCTGCTTCCGTCGATACCATCGACGGAAGTCGATACAATCGACTAGGCAACAGGTTGCCAGCTGAGAGGAGCATCACAGAGTCGATACCATCGACATCCAAGTCAATGCCATCGACGCATGGAGGCTACAACGTCGCTAAACGACAACCTGACGCTACAGGAAGTCGATACCATCGACACTCAAGTCGATGGTATCGAGATGACCATAGGCACTCAGACGAAAAGAAAACAAGGCTGTCGCTACCACACCGGGTCGATACCATCGACCCGCATCGATGGTATCGACGCCGGCAGATATGTGTTGGATTCATTTCGATCTCATTCGGACGGCTGGAGTTAATTGACGACCTAATTAGGGACTTATACCTAATGACGGCCACCCAGACGAGATCATCATCTAATTTGTCATTGCACAAGTGCCAAGGAGCGAGAGAAAGGAGAACGGAGGCCAGATGCTCATCCCTGTCGTTCTGGATGCTGCCGAAGATGGATTTCACCACCGAGAGGCGGGAAAGCTTGTGTTCTACGCAAAGGATCCACCGGTTCTCCTCCGTTCAGGGGTTTTCCCATTTGATTCACGTTTTTCATATGATTTCCCCTATTTCTACCATGTATTTGTGTGAGATGACCATGCGGGGCTAATCCCTTCCATCTTTAGGACCGGGAGTAGCCCGGGAATGCATTATATGACAGTTTTATATTAATAATTCATATTTGCTCTCTTAAATCCGTGGTATAGTTTCGTTTTCTCCATATATTGTTATGCTTGATCACCATAATAATAATTTAATGCCCTTAATCACTTTGACATAAGGATTAACGGTTGAAAAGAGACGAAACCTACATTAATCGATAAATCCCTTGATAAAGGAGGTGTAAAATTAATGGTGGAAACTGAGAGATCATTCGTAATGCGCTTAGTTTAGGGGAATGATTACTACGACGGTGGAATCAACCTAAACCTAAGTAGTGAATTACACCACGACAGTGGGTAATTCTGTTTTCAGGCCACTACCCGGAAAGAGAGAGAAGATTGAGGAGTTATATGAAACCTAATGCAATGTTGACCCGCGGTGAAACCGAAATACTAAAGATATCCTTTTGAATTTATTAAATCAACCTTTAATCGATTGTTTGCTTTGTTTTATTTTTATTTTCTTTTAATTTCGACAACAAACCCTACTTTGTTATCCGGCTTAACTGATCGCAAATAGTTAGTAGAAGTCTCTAATAATTAAACGTATCCCTGTGTTCGACTCGGGCCTCACAAAGGCCTATATTACTCGACGCGTACACTTGTGTTTTTAGCGCGTAGTAAAATACACGTCATCTCCTTTTTCAAACTGAGGCTAACCTAACAACCTCTTCTAGCCTCTAGCTAAATTAGGCAGATGCATCTCAACCAGAGCATCCATTACCACCTCACATCCTTATGTGTAAGGTAATGTTGAAGACATACACCTCCATGTATTCCACTTATTATCTCATCTCAACTCTAAGTCTATCTTCATCAAGAAAACTCTGAGCTCATCCTCTTAGTTTTCGAACTCAACCTTGTATAGCTTGCAAATTCCACATAGCTCATGATAAAAACATCCTCACAAGATGACTACCTTAGTACTCTTGGTGTTTGTACAACATACACACATATTACACTCCACAAGGGTACGTTATTATCTCCATCCTCATGCATCATAACAACTTTTCTACTCACATTATATTTATCCTTGGTGTATGGCATGCATATTGTTCTATCTCTCACTCCCATAACAAGAGGAAATAAGCATTTGGCTGCAGTCCAAATATAGAGTTCTTCCCATTCAAAGAGTAGAGATGGTACATCCTGTTGGGTTTTAGAGGAGGCAGAGAAGGCAGCGGAAACAAAAAATTTCTCCCCAAACCCAGTATAAAGGAATCGCGTCAATGTCTATACAGTAGGAAAGATAGTTTGTAGAGACATACCTTGTCCTGAGGCTTGCTCGGTGACATTACATCGCAGTTTGTGCGGTCTTCACCTTCGGTCTTGGATGGTGCCTGTGCAGCTCCTGGTCTCACCAGGACTGTCGAGATTGATAGATGTCCTCTGAGCGGCAGAAGTCTCCCACCTTTGCAGTCGTCTACACAGACTGCTTGGAACTCTGATTGCCTTGTCCCACAAGGCACCGGAAGGAGTCATACCCTCCTGTCAGCGTACTAGTCATTGACACACTCTCCTGCAACCAGTCACTTTTCTACAGTTGTCTTTCCCTTGTTGTGCCTCCCTTATAGGGTAGCACTTGCTCAGGCTCTCTCGGTTACCACAACCAGAGAGAACGACAACTTTGTAGAGCAACTAGTGTTCTAAGTTGTACTGAGAGAAGCCCCCAATACCCCTATATATAGGAGGGTCATGGGACAAGGTTCTCTACCCCAGGAAATGTGGGATTAAAGTAGGAGTAGAAGGGTTCGAGGTTTTCCACAAAATCTGACAAACTTCACCAGTTGAACCGATCATTTCAAGCAGGAAACGATTAGTTGGTGACCTGAGCCAATCGGTTCACACCTGAATTAATCATTTGGGGCATCTGAGTTGATCGGTTCAATCTTGAGCTGATTAGGTCATGCTCCTGGTCCAACTCGGATTGACTTTCATGTTCGTTTCTAACAAATCATATATTAATCCTTGTCCAAATTAAATTTGACAAGTGAAACGAACTCAGTTGGTCACCCGACCAGTTCAACAATGTGAACCGATCAATTCATTGACCTGAGCCGGTTGGCTCACCAATCTGAGTCGATCGATTCATCTCTATGAGTCGATCCGTTGGGGCAACATATCAGTCAATTCTAGTTTCAATCAATCTGATACTCTAATCATCTGATCCAACACCTTGAACACTATGATTTTGAGCCATCAATCGATTGGGTGTTTAATTGAACTACTAAACTCCTTTAGTAATCAATCCAAAAAATATTTATGGAGAAACTCCTCTTCCAGGAACATGTCCTAGTGTGTGTGACACTGTAGGTCCATTTCACGGTGGAAGTGAAAGTCCATAACACTTATGACTTCACAAGCAAATAGCGGTGCCTAGTCACACATCAGCGCTACCCAAGTGAAATAGAAAGTTGGAGAACAACTTTCAATCCTACAATCCGTGAATGGTGTTACAGTGAATGTATAATTCCTTTGTCACTAATGTCCTGAATGAACTCAAGGCATGGTATAGTCATCCTTTGAACGTTCATCCATTTCCTTGATCTCAGAGCAGACTGGTTGAGATGTGTGTGACATCAATATCACATATTGATTCACACATGCATGCACATGCCTTTCTCAATCCTACTCATTAAGTGACCATGGACATCAAACTCCCTTAGGAGGGACAAATCCCATATCTATCACTCACCCCTCAAAAGCCCCATGTGTCAAAGTCACCCAATCATCACCTTTATAACAACCCATGTTTCAGGACTATGTTTGATGATGTCAAAGTGTGCCCAACAACATGTGTTGAGTGTAGTGATTTCAGGTTGAAGAATCACATTCACCACCATCACTGTGAGAGCTGACTGTGACTACCAAATCATGGTTCCATGTGTCACTCTCACGGTGGGTCTATCTGATACACTTGTTCTCTAACAAGAATCTATGTGCTTGGTTTGATATAACTATATCATGACTAATGAGATTCTGTCATCAACCAATCACACAATCTAGTATTTGGTGTTATTGATGTCTATGGTTATTTCCACAATAACAACCGACTAGGGACTGAACAAAAAGTATACTCTTAACATCCGTATGATCTCATCATTTAGGTCCTCAACCCAAAAGCATATGTCATTGAGTAAAACAATTCTTTAGACATATATCATGTTACACTGTCATCTCAGAAATAGTTAAAACATATAGATCGGAAATTGCCTTTATTATTATTCAAAATCATTTACAAAGTATCCCATTACAATCATCACATGACTTGCTCTATGGGCATACATACCAATAGACTCCCACTTGCACTTAGAGCCAGTCACCTAGGAACCTCAATCCTTGTGACCTATCATGACCGTCATGCTTCTGCTGAGAAAGGGCCTTAGTCAGTGGATCAACTATGTTGTCTTCAGTTGGTACTTTGCAAATCTTCACATCTCCTCGCTGTACAATCTCTCGTATGAGATGGAAGCGCCGCAGTATGTCCTTGGACCGCTGATGTGATCTGGGCTCCTTAGCTTGAGCAATAGCTCCATTATTGTCACAATAAAGCTCAATTGCATCACAACTACTGGGAACTACACCAAGTTTAGATATGAACTTCCTGATCCAAAAAACCTCCTTTGCGACATGTGAAGCAGCAATATACTCGGCCTCTGTAGTAGAATTGGCAACAGTTTCTTGCTTGGAACTCTTCCAACTCACAGCTCCATTGTTTAGGCAAAATACAAATCCTGGGTGTGAACTTTAATCATCTTTGTCGGTTTGGAAGCTTGCATCGGTATAACCCCTTACTACCAATTCTTCCTCGCCGTCGTATATAAGGAATTGATCCTTAGTCCTTCGTAAGTACTTGAGGATGTTCTTTATAGCTATCTAGTGAGCATCCTCAAGATCTGACTGGTACCTGCTCGTCATGCTAAGAGCATATGAGACATTTGGGTGTGTGCATAACATAGAGTACATGATGGATCCGATGGCTGATGCATATGGGATCCCATTCATACACTCCCTCTCTTCACAACATTGGGGACATTGAGCTCTAGAGATGGTAACTCCATGTAGCATGGGGATGTTGTCTCTCTTTGAGTTATCCATGCTGAACCACTTCAGCACTTTATCAATGTACGTGCTTTGACTTAGTCTGAGAAGCCTTTTAGATCTATCTCTATAGATCTTAATACATAAAATGTAGGATGCTTCTCCTAAGTCCTTCATTGATAAAGTATTCCCAAGCCAAGTCTTTACCTTCTCTAAGGATGTGACATCATTCCCCATCAATAGTATGTCATCCACATACAATATGAGGAATGTGTTCGTGCTCCCACTAACCTTCTTATACACACAAGGTTCATCTTCATTTTGAATAAAGCCAAACACTTTGACTTCCTCATCAAATCAAAGATTCCAACTCCGAGATGCTTGCTTCAATCCATAAATTGACCTTTGTAGCTTATAGACTTTATTGGCATTCTTTGGATCTACAAAACCTTCAGGTTGTGTCATGTACACATCCTCATATATATTCCCATTAAGGAATGTGGTTTTAACATCCATTTTCCAAATCTCATAGTCATAGTAAGCCGCAATAGCAAGCATAATCCTAATGGACATAATCATGGCAACTGGAGAAAAAGTTTTGTCATAGTCAACACCTTGAACTTGTCAGAAACCCTTCGCAACCAATTTGCCTTTATAAGTTTGCACATTGCCATCCATTTCGGTCTTCTTCTTGAAGACCCACTTGCGCCATATGGGTTTTACCCCTTCGGGTGATTCCACCAAAGTCCATAATTTATTGGAATACATGGATTCCATCTCAGATTTCATGGCTACAAGCCATTTCTCAGAATCTGGTCCCTCCATAGCCTCTAGATAGGTAGTTGGATCATCATCTATGATCAACTCCCCACCTTCCAGAGTGACAAGGTATCCAAACCTTTCAGGTTCAAGGCGTGTACTACTAGATCTATGAGGTCCTTGTGTTATTTGAGGAGACTGAGATTCCACAACACCTTGTAAATCTCTATGTTTCTCTTGTACATCTATTGGTTCAATGTTTTCTTGTTGGGCTTGAACCTCTTCAAACTCTATTTTCCTCCCACTGCTTCCTTTGGAAATAAATTCCTTTTCTAGGAACATAGCTGTCCTAGAAACAAACACTTTGTTGTCAGTAGGGTGGTATAAATAATATCCTCTCATTTCCTTGGGGTATCCAACAAAGTAACATTTATCGGACTTGGGTCCAAGCTTATCAGGAAACATTTTTCTGACATAAGCCTCACAACCCCAAATCTTAATAAAAGACAAATCGAGACGCTTCCCGTGCCATATCTCATATGGCGTCTTTTGAACCGATTTAGATAGTACTCAGTTAAGTGTAAATGTGGCCGTTTTAAGAGCATAACCCCAGAAGGAAATCAGAAGATCAGCAAAACTCATCATTGATCGCACCATATCAAGTAATGTGTGATTCCTTCTTTCAGACACACCATTATGCTGTGGTGTTCCAGGAGGAGTCCATTGTGATACGATACCATGGGCTCGCAGAAGGTCCTCAAACTCTTGGCTTAAGTATTCTCCACCTCGATCAGATCGAAGTGCTTTAATACTTTTACCAAGTTGGTTTTGTACTTCATTCATGAAATCTTTGAACCTTTCAAGGGTTTCTGACTTATGTTTCATCAGGTACACATAGACATACCTACTAAAGTCATCTGTGAAGGTAATGAAGTATTGATACCCACCTCTGGCATTAGTTCTAAAAGGCCCACATACATCAGTATGTATGAGTCCTAATAGATCACTAGCTCTCTCGCCTTCACCTAAAAAGGGAGTCTTGGTCATCTTGCCCAACAAACAAGATTCACATGTCTCTATTGATTCATAATCAAAAGAGTCTAGATAACCATCTTTATGGAGTCTAGAAATGCGCTTCTCATTTATGTGCCCTAGACGACAATGCCAAAGATATGTTTTGTTTGAGTTGTTGAGTTTTTTCCTTTTGGTGTTTACGTTGTATACACTTGTCTCTAGATCTATCAAGTATAGACCATAAGACATTGGGGCACTGCCATAAAGGATCCCATCTTTTAAAATGGAACATTTTCCATTATTAATGAGAAATTCAAAACCATCCTTGTATAAACAAGAAACGGAAATTATATTCCTATTTATGGCAGGTACATAATAGCAATTCTTCAACTCTATTATTAACCCACTAGGCAAAGTTAACTCATAGGTTCCTACGACACTGGCAGCAACCCTTGCCCCATTGGCAATACGTAGTTCAAACTCACCTTTCCCCAAAGGCCTACTCCTTTTAAGATCCTTCACATTTGAACAAATGTGAGATCCTCATATGGTATCAAGTACCCATGACAAAGAAGTAGTAAAGTTCATCTCTATTACGTATACACCAAAAGTAGAGATCTCTATCTCTCGCTTCTTCTTCCATCGTTCCTTCCATCCTCTCCATGTTTTGAGCACAGAAGACTTTGATGTTGGTTTGGCGAGAGAACCCTTCTCTCACTCACCTCTATCCTTGGACTTTGTTCTACTGATCTCTATCAATGAACTATCCTTCTTCTCATTTGTCTCAAACAACGCCTTAAGCGTACATAGAGTGGACTCAAAGGCTACCGGTATATTTGGATTGTGCAGAACACTTCTCACAATCCCTAACCAGTTATGGAATTTATTCTTAATAAATTTTCCCATTTTAAAAGACGATTCTTTTGCCATTCTACAAGAGAAAATTGCATTTGTCAAAACTCCTTTTGATTTGATTTGAATAAAATTTGACGATAGTTAATTAGGCCTTTAATTAATTACCGCTCCCACTATTTTGTTCAAATTGATAGCACTCACCATCAATTCGGAAGATTGCGGCGTTCAATCTCCTAGTGGGTCAAGATCCTAAAATCCTATGAGTCATGGACCAGTTAGGGCTGTCACCCATAACTTAGATCTTTTAGGTAGGCAACTTTTGCCAATTTCATCATATGCAACTCTTGAAAGATATCATATCCAACTCCTTGCCATGATCACCTCCATGCCTCAAGGTGCTAGATCCTATCTAGGTCACCTTGTTAAGTCTGACCCAAATCCAACACGATGAATATGCACCCTTCTAGGGCAGGCCTACATATCCATCCTTCATGCTTCCACGAGATAGACGGTGCCCCACACTAGGGCGTGACCACACTTGGCCGATCAAGCTTTTCACGTGTGTCACATTTGGAAGGCATCTAAAACTTTAATATTTAATGAGGGATTTGGTTTTATAGGTACATATACATATCCAATCACCACAGTATATAGTATGTATCATATACATGCTATATCCCACAAAAAACATGTGAAATGATAAAAGTGATAATTATGGTCATCCTAATGTGATTCCTCGAGCCAAGAGGAATCACGGTCATCTAGGTCTACATCACATGCAACCTGTACAAGATGAACTCTATGCTTTTGCCTTTCTGGATTTGATCAACTCATCTCCATGATTGATCGGCTCACCATCAGGCCGGTCGGTTGGGTGCCACCAGCCAATCGACTGGCGCCTCCAGCCTATCATCTCACTGGTCGCTGTGCATCTCCTCATGTCGCCACCTGCTCGTCTCACTCCTCGAACCAGTCATCTAGAATGCCAACCGATCAGTTCGTGCCTTGAATCGGTCATCTCAGTCATCGTCAGGTTGTCCGTCATTCTTCAACATAACAAGAAATAAAAGTTCTATCTTATTTACATTTGAATTGAGAAACCCCGAGTTGCATTCGGGGGAGCAAAGGTAGGAAAGAAATCTCAAGTTATCTTGAGTTACATTAAGAAAAGGAGGTAGGGAATCGGTGCGCAGACCGAGATGCAAGCAACCACATTCAACCAAGCACACATACATAGGGTTTATTGGCCATAACCACTCTATACATCCACCACAAAACTCATTTAAGGGCCACGCGTATCGAGTGCATTCACATTACATATCATATATATATATTGGGATTTGTGGATTTAGGATTGGACATGCATAAAGCCAATTTTATTCGCATTGTATGCAATAAATAAAGGCGAGAAACCAAAATCGATCACATCGATAATCCTAAAGTATTGAGTAGTTAAGTGCAAGTGGGAGTATGTTGGTATGTATGCCCATAGAGCAAGTCAAGTGATGATTGTAATGGGATACTTTGTAAATGATTTTGAATAATAATAAAAGCAATTTCCAATCTGTATGTTTTAACTGTTTCTGAGATGATAGTGTAATATGATAGATGTCTATAGAATTGTTTTACTCGATGACGTATGCTTTTGGGTTGAGGACCTAAATAATGAGATCATACGGATGTTAAGAGTATAATTTCTTGTTCAGTCCCTAGTCGGTTGTTATTGTAGAAATAACCATAGACATCAATAACACTAAAGACTAGATTGTGTGATTGGTTGATGACAAAATCTCATTAGTCATGATATAGTGATATCAAACCAAGCACATAGGTTCTTGTTAGAGAACAAGTGTACCAGACAGACCCATCGTGAGAGTGACACATGGAACCATGATTTGGTAGTCACAGTCAGCTTTCACAATGATGGTGGTGAATGCGATTCTTTGACCTGAAATCACTACACTCAACACATGTCATTGGGTACACTTTGACATCATCAAACGTAGTCCTAAAATATGGGTTGTTATAAAGGTGATGATTGGGTGACTTTGACACATGGGGCATTTGAGGGGTGAGTGATAGATATGGGATTTGTCCATCCTAAGGGGTTTTGATGTCCATGGCCACTTGATGAGTAGGATTGAGAAAGGCATGCGCATGCATCTTTGAATCAATATGTGATATTGATGTCACACACATCTCACCCAGTCTGCTCTGAGATCAACGAAATGGATGAACGTTCAAAGGATAATTGTACCATGCCTTGAGTTCATTCAGGACATTAGTGATAAAGGAATTATACATTCACTGTAACACCATTCACGGATTGTAGGATTGAAAGTTGTTCTCCAACTTTCTATTTCACTTGGGTAGCACTGATGTGTGACTAGGCACTGCTCTTTTCTTGTGAAGTCATAAGTGTTATGGACTTTCACTGTCAACGTGAAATGGACCTACATGGTCACACACACTAGGACATGTTCCTGGAAGAGGAGTTTCTCCATAAATCTTGTTTGGATTGATTACTAAAGGAGTTTAGTAGTTCAATTAAACACCTAATCGATTGATGGATCAAAATCATAGTGTTCAAGGTGTTGGATCAGATGATTAGAGTATCGGATTGGTTGAAACTGCAATTGACTGATCTATTACCCCAACCGATCAGTTCATTGACCTGAGTTGGTCGGCTCACTAGCCTGAGCTGATCGGTTCATCTCTATGATCCAATCAGTTGGGGCAACAGATCAGTCAATTGCAGTTTCAATCAATCTGATACTCTATACATACCAACACATCCCACATTTCCAATACACCTACAAATCTAAACTGAAACATGCCTCACATCTATCTACATCATGAACATCTCAATATCAAGGTTATTCCATAAAAAACTGGTCTCAAACCCACTTGGGTCCACACACCATCCTTGGTCATCTCCTCTAGGTCTGTAGGGTGCCGACACTTTTGGGGTCATCCCTCTTCCCTTATGCATCAGAGAGTGCCCTCTTCATCTGCCCTTTGGGTCCCATGAGTTCATGAAGGTGATCAATCTCCTAACCCATGGCCCTCAGACAATGATAGTGGTTACCTCCCGACCCTATGGTCATGTGCAACTAGGGAATTAGGTAACTCATACTTCCATCGGTCTTATCCCTACATGACCCTAGGATAGACTTAGGATTATAATATAGTACATGTCCAACTTAGAACCTTACCCAAGTCTCCATCATCTCTCTCTGCATACATGGGCTGACTTTCATCCTTTCATACGGGTCATGGTGACCTGCCTACCTTGGTCAGGCCCCATATCAGTTACCTCCATGGTAACACATCCACATGCACTTAGAGATGGTTATCCATGGGTCTACAGGTTCATTCTCATACTATGTACTTTTCTCTTAGCTTCTCAAGATCCTATGAGACCTCTTTAGGTTACCTCAAAACTAATAAAACTGGTATACACCCTACAAAAGGGTCCCTCTCCCAGAATGGGAGGAAACTACATCTTGATAACAAAGGTCACAAATGTCCTAGGGTTTACATCTAGGGTTTTCATGAGCAAGCTCAGTCCTATCAAGCTGCTAAGGCGTGTAGCTCACAAGAAGACCACCTACTAAACCATGCCAGGTCTTCATGATAGGTCATACTTGTTCTCATTCCTCAATATTGGACCAAGATCATACATGCCCATGTCACCAACTTATAGGCGAGGGATTCATCAAACATACACCTTAATCTCAGGGATTTCCCTTTCCTCTAAACATGAGGGGTGCCATGCTCAAATCTATGGAAACACAAATCTCACCATGAGCATCAGGTACACCAAGCACTAATACTTCCCCTCTTAGGTATAGGAACCCTAGATTCACCTTTCTGATGTCCAACTGCATGCTCAACCTTGTAACCACGTACCAAGCATGTACAAGGTATGGCATACACTTCCTATTATCATTCCACTTGAATAACACCTAAGAGTGGAGTCCTCCTCAAGGACAACCAACTCGGTATAAGGCCTCACAACTTGTTACCAAGCCTCCTCAGGGTCTAAGGAACTCTTCTTCCTATCCTTATAAGGTCAGCACTAAAGGCAACCAAGATACCATAAGCCTCCAGGGATCATGCACGAGGCAACCACAACCATCCACTTACGTCATCATCCTCAACCTCTCAGGGTTTCTCCTAGCCCGGATTCTAGACTTCCAACCTTCTAGCTCGGGCCCTGCACTCTCTCTCTAGAGCTTAACCCTACAACAACCTTACTACTGGAGGTCCTCTCTCTAAGGTGGATCAAGCTCACAAGCATACACCTACATGAGAGAAACCTATGTTTGTATCAAGATTATCCATAACTCTTCATGATTATCTCATAAGCTATCCAACATACTCTCATGGCCAGGGTTTTGGCCTACTGTCAGCCCTACTGATGTACTTTGGGTGCAACTTTTCCATGCTCATATAAGCTCATAGGGTTTCTATATGGTCATCACTAACCTCATTAATGAAGGAGTTACCCTTCACTCTAACATGCACGACCCTTCCTAGGGTTGGGTCGCCAAAGGTACTAGGTCAACCAACCTCACATGGCTCATATCGTCATGGGTATCCAAACCAAAAGCATGTCCACCCACACTCCTGGTCTATCATGACATTTAACTCATCGTGTCATACCTCTCTAACCACCACTTAGGGTTAAGGTTAGCATCATCCTCAGAGGATGTGCCAGGTCTCTACCTTTAATAGAGATCTCTACCTCCAAGACCAACTCACTACTCGTCCTCCTGACCAGAGGGTCTAACCTCAGGTCTCCCCTGAGGGCATGACAACACATGTCATATGATCTAAGCATGCAGCTATTCTTTAGTTTACGCTTAAACTATTAAGCTTATGTCCATGACATCTTATTTACATGCTTTTTATTAATTTTTGGTGGAGGATTCTTTAACATTATCATGCATACCCTATCCTCAAGAGGGTGAGGAAGAGAGAGAAAACCCTAAACCTTATAATCCTAACAGAATTAGGGTTGAGAAGGGATGAAAATAGGTGAGAGGTCTGAAAGGTATCTTATTTCGAGTCAGAAGACATTGGCCAGGCAGTCACACAAATTCGGGAGTCCTTGTATTCCAACTAGCGGTGCGGAGGAAAATATTACCAGCCCCCCGGACGTGATCCTTTTCTAGACACCTTTGTCTTTCGGAAAATCCTCTAATAACTCTCTTGGGTTCTACAAAGTTTGTAAAATTTAATAATTATTAAGGATTGAATGAGGAACCAGTGCTCTGAAACCAAATGTAATGACCCCACCTCCTGGTAACCCCCAATTAAGGGAGACCAAGAGGTCAGAGTCATTATCCCGATTTCTCAGATCAAAGGTTCGACAAATAATCAATAATAATTATTAAATTCTACTATGACTATATTGAAAAGCTGGAATAAAATAAAAACTTTGCATACCTTTTTCGAAAAGTCGGATATCTACTTCTATACACAACTAATGTCTATTCTAACTAATCCTCCTTGCACTTTAATTCTTATTTTCACAATATGTCACTTTACTGTTTGTCCTTTTCAACATTGTACCTAAAATGCCGGCAAACAAAATATCGGTCAGCATATATGAATATGCCGGTATGTGGGAACAACCAAAATTTCACAAATATGGCTAACAATCTAAATATCACAATCAAGTTCATTAACAAGCCAATTTAAGCTTTCAATGTGACATTCTCCACCACTTTTCCCCTAACCCTGGAATACCCTCTTTAGGGTTTCTCTTTTTCCATTGACTTAAGGCCACCTTCTCAATCCTGAGCTTGGTGCCTGGAGTCACCTCTCATGGTGCCCATTAGTTATGCAACAAAGACCACCTTCTCAATCCCGAGCTTGGTGTCTGGGGTCACCATTCATGGTACCCATGGGTCTTCCCTCCTGGGCTTGACCTTTTTGCATCATCCATCAGGGTGGCATGTAGGTGCGAGAATACACACTTATATTATAATTGTGATAATCATAGTCACTCTATAGTTGCATGAAATAAAAATCACCCAAGCAGTTATTTTCAGGAAACCGATAAAACATCCGGGAATCACCGTGAAACTAAAGCGATTAACCATAAGCATAACCACATACCTGATCCATAGCAACTTGATGTCCAAGCAATAATAATAAAGAACGATCAAACAAGCAATCAATAATATCCTAAAATTAATGCAATACATCCAAGTATTATAGTTTATCCAAAACATTCTTAAGATAGACTTGCATTCCATCTTAGGCTTTCTAGGCCACCTTTAGGGTTTCATTAGGGTTTTAGCCTCCATAATACTTTTATCACATTTAATGCTTTCTTAGTTCTCAAACCCTAATTTCAACATCATAAGCCCAAATAAAGTCTATTATTTCTCTTTTATACTAAAATCACCATCTTTATCGTTTTAAGTTATTTCAAGATCATTGGACCCAATTATCACCTTTAGTTTTTTTTAATTGACAACTCATATTTCATTATAGTTCAATTCATATATGAACTATATTTATCCCTAATTTCACATTAACCCACTAGAAAACCCTAATTACTAAATTAAGGGTATTTATCCACAATTAGGAACTTTTATACTCAAAATAGCTTAGAACCATCAAATCTCAGCTTTATTCATGAATTTGACCAATTAAAGCCATTAAGAAACATAATTACTAACATTAGGGTTTCAAGGCCCATTAAAGCTTATTGATGTACATGGAAGCCTAAATTAATCAAATTACACATAAAGTTCATCCTTTTAGATCTAATGCGTCATTTTATAATCAGTAGGTTAATATCAACTTCAAACATCCATATAACCCTTCCTAATTCATCATCAAAGATTAGGGTTTTTCATCAATTAAACCATTAAAGATAGCATCTTTACATACTTTTTGAATTTCAAGTAGAATTAAGCTTCAAATATAATTTATTTGTGTTCCTCTCGTTCTGAGGATCAATTTTCATATTTTGACTTTATTCATTGGAGCTTCCTATCAAAAGTTATGATTTTTGTAAGAAATACTTACTTAGACCAATGGCAGGATGCCACGTCATCCAACTCATGCAACGATGCTCGACCGCTTGAAAAAATAACGAAAAGCCCTATTTCCCTCACTTAAACGTCCCATTCTTCATTACGCAGAAGGGTATAACTATCCAATGGTCGTTAGGTCATCTTCAACCTCTGATGCTTGCTGCTGCCGCCGAGCACAACACTTCCATGGGTCCGCCCCCTCTTCCCCAAGGCCCGACGACCACCGTAAACCTTTTCCCTAGCTCCGCCACACTCTGCCGCACCTGGGGCGCCTCCCAGCTCATGACCAAGATGGGCAGTTCGGACTCGCCAGCCTGCAACATGCGGCCGACCTTGCAGCCATGTTGTTGTTGCTGCACATAGACTAGGGTGAAGGGATGGCCACCGGGCATCCCCTTAGTTTCATGGGAGTAGCACGCCCCCCATTGCACCTCCTCCACGGCCCCTCATTGCTCCAGGGTTTGAACTACCCTCTATGCTAGGGTTTTGCATGAAAAGAAGAAGGAGAAGAGAGAGAGAGGGATGCATGGAAATCTCTTGAACTCGAACCAAAGGTTCTACCCCTTATAAAAGGGAGGGTATCAATGCCCTAAGATGTTCATCCATGAGGAAATAAGTCCATCTCCCAAAAGGAAACCTATTTTCCTTAATTAAGAAGTATTCTCTCTCTTTTTATTAATTCCTTGATAATCCATATTCTTTAATTGTAAGGAATTCGAAAATTATCTCTCTTATCTTCTTTCTGCTTGGCTTTTTAATCCATTGCCACGAAATTCTACTTTCAAGCAATTATTAACATTTCTTTTGATAATATCAAAAGGTTATTAATTATGTAGCACATTATTCTCATATTTTTGTATTATTTGCATTTTCTCTTTCTTCTTCTTTATTGGGACTCCTTGGACCCCAAGAAACACTAATATTTCGAAATTCCTTTTTAAGGATACTTATTATCCTTCTAGATGCATCTACATTCATTATTTCTCATTATCTTACTTATTTATTTATTAAAAGATTTCTTTTCAAGGATTTCTCTTTATCCTTTATTACCTTTTTCCTCTTTTCCTATTTCTTCTATAAGAAATCACATAGAAACTACTTAATTGTGGCCATTTTTTTTTTGCAACAAACCATAGAGACTAGATTTTACTCATCCCGTTCTCTATTACGGGCCAAATAGAATTGAGGTTTACATGAATGTCCTTGGAAAGACAAGAAGGTTTATTGAACTGGAAAACATGTGGGGAGGAGGAGAACAAAGTGTGTTTTGCAATACTATCCGCTATGAAGTTGTGACTTCTAGGGATATAAGAGAGTTGTATGTTGGTGAGCTCCAGCATGAGGGAGGCGTAGCATCTCCGGTGTTGTTCAAATCTGCACGCAGGAATGTTCAGGTCTTGTAAGAGCTTAATCGCGGATGAAGCATCAGAATAGACAGCAACTGAAGTCCACCGATTTTCTTTACACAGAAGAAGGGCATGAACGATAGCCATGATTTTAGCTTCCAGAGCTGATGTCGCCATAGTGGGTAAGCCAGTGCCAAGAATGCACACTCCAGAACTGTTGACCGCATGAATGCCAATACTTGCTCTCTTAGAGTGCTCCTTGAAAGCAGCATCCACAAAGAGGATGACTTCGTGGTTTGAAGGTGGCCTAATGGAGGCAGTAAGCGGGCTTAGTTGGGGTGGTAAAGAAGATTGCAGTCCTAAGATCGAAGATGTGCGCTCCCTGATGAAGGAAATTAGGATTGAACTATGCCGTGGTTTTCCTCCATGAGTAGCGTCATTGCGATTTCGCCAGATCGACCAACATCCAACGCAATGCAGAGTGCGTTTCCTTGGGCATGCATAGGGAGATATCATCTCATGGATCCATGCCTGTTCCGACATCTGAAAAAAATCGCCCACCATTTGCAGGCCTTGCCAAACTGTTTTAGCGTGCGGGCAATCTCTGAGGCAATGTATAAGCGACTCCTGATCATTGTTGCAGAGTTGGCAGCGGTCGTCCAAAGCTATATGCCTTTGAACCAGTTCAAGGTTAGTTAAGAGCGATCCATGCAGGACAAGCCATAGGAAGGGTTTGATTCTGCTAGGAAGATTTGCTGACCAACATTGTTTCCACATAGATGGGGATGGACTGGGGGGCAGATTTTGGAGCCAGGTATAAGCAGAGCTCGAGGTGAATTATCCCGTAGCGGTGAAGGGCCAAATCCAGGCGTCGGCGCCGCTGTCATGCTCAGGGACGCTAATAAATTGGAGAATGTGCGACACTGGTTGTGGAAGGTATTTGTTGATAAAGTCCCAGTCCCAACCCGAATTAGGGTGTTTCATAGACTGCACAGTGAGGTCCTCGAGACCAGGGGGGATAGAAAGAAATTGATCATAATCCATTGGAGATTTACCAAGGATCCATTTGTCTTTCCAGACGTTGATTGTTTGGCCAGAGCGGATCATCTTATGACTGATTCCTTTGAGCCTGTCTAAGTTCCGTTTTATGAAGGCCCACGCTGAAGAGCATGGTTTCTTGCTGACCCTCCCATTGTGCATGTATTTCCCTTGCATTACTCTGACCCAGAGAGTGTTTGGCTGTGTCATGAAGTACCATACATTTTTCAGCATTAGTGCTTCGTTTTGTTCCCGTGCAGACTTGAGACCTAATCCACCATAAGAGGTGGGTAGGGCAACCTTCTTCCAAGATATGGGTGAGATTCTCTTCTGCGTGCGCCCTCCCGACCATAGAAAGTCACGAATGTGGCAATCTATGTCATCACATAGACTAGGAGAAAGCTTGACAGATTGCATCGTGAAGGATGGAATAGATTGTAATGTACTCTTTGCAAGGGTGATACGCCCTGCAAGGGTGATACGCCCTGCAAGGGAGAGACTTTTTGCAGCCCAGCTGTTCATACACCCCTGGATAGAAGAAATAAGGTTTACATGTGTTGATTTATTGATCCTGTGGTGGAGCACCGGGACTCCCAGATATTTCCCAAGGTCATCCGTTTGCTGAATGCCTAATTTGCAACAGAAACTTCGTCTCTCAGAAGCGGAAGTATTTGGGGAGAAGAAGCATCTAGACTTGTCCTTTGAGAGCATCTGTCCGGACACAATGCTGAAATCATCTATGACTTTTAAGATAGTAGACGCTTGGTGTTTGGAGACCTTTGCCATGAGCAAGATATCATCTGCAAACATGAGGTGTGAGAGGGGAATTCCACCTCTAGACAGAAGGATAGGCTTCCAATCGCCGGAATTGACAGTTTGGGAAATAGCTTGGTTGAGTCTCTCCATACAAAGTACAAAGAGATATGGGCTGATGGGGTCACCCTGTCGCACCCCCTGGCTGGCGTGGAAGGGCTCAGTAGGGGAACCCTCCCAAAGGATGGAGGTGTATCCTGTGGAGATTATTTGCATGATTAGCGAAATGAGCTTCCAAGGGAGTCCCACCTTGACAAGGGTGTCTTTGATAAATGGCCATCTCATTCTGTCAAAGGCCTTAGAAAGGTCAAGCTTGATACATGCCCATTTCTTCCCTGCCTTCTTATATTTCATGGAATGAATCACCTCCTGGACAAGCAGTATATTGTCACTAATGTGGCGGCCCGGTATAAAACTCGACTGCGTTTCTGAGATCCAATTGTGGTGATATGGTTTGATATGTTCCACGATGGTTTTTGAAATAATTTTGAAGCAGCAGTTGTTTAAAGAAATAGGGTGAAGCTCGTTACACCGTTGTGGATGTTGTACCTTGGGAGTCAACACCATGAGTGAATTTGCCAAACGAGGATCAATGATACCAGTTCGGAAAGTTTCACTGACTTGCAGAGTGATGGACTGTCCAACATGATGCCAGTTTGCTTGGATAAAGCCATTGTGTACACCGTCAGGGCCAGGTGCCTTTGTCGGGGCCATAAGAAACACCACCTTCTTTATCTCATCAGCTGTAGGAACCCTGTCAAGCTCGTGCAGACCTTGGCCTCCCGGGAAGTTGCCAATATAGTTTGTGATCCTTTCACTGGTGGATGGAAGGTTGCAGGGGCGGTGAGAAGAGAGCTGAAATAAGTATGTACATGGTCACGGATGCAAGCAGGATCAGTGAGCCAATCGCCATTCTCGTCTCGGATGCTAGAGATGCGATTTTGGGATCTCCGGGCTTTGACATAAGAATGAAAAAACTTGTTGTTGCCGTCTCCATGTTGTAGCCAGTTTATGTTGGCTTTTTGTTGCCAATCGGCTTCTTCTCGTCTCAAGATATCTTTGTATTCCTCTTGTAGATGAACACAGAGATTGTTAGTGAAAGCATTGAAGTGGGGTGAGGATTGTACCTGGCAATTGTTGAGTTGTCGCAGAATACTGTCTTTCTTCTTGTGTTGGGATTTCAGGCGCCTGGATTCCCATTTGGTCGCAGCCCACTGGAAGTCCGGGAGGATGTCAGTGAAGCTTTTGGAATTGTCCCAGCTGGGAAGGAGTTCCTTGTGGAACTCAGGAATAAGATTCCAGCTTGCCTTCGTGCGGAAGTTAGAGAAGCGTTTCCGGTTGTCATTGTGCCCAGTAATCAAGATGGGGTTATGATCGCTGTAGAGACGAGGAAGGACACGGATGCTCATGCCATTCTCGATTGATAACCAATCAACATTTGCTACCACACGGTCTAGTTTTTCTCGGAGGTTGCCCTTTTTGAATGTGAAGAATTGCCCAGACGGACGGGTATCTGCTAGCCCAGTGGTAAGCAGCATAGAGTGAAAGCTCCGGCATGATCGCTTGTCAAAGCCTTTCCCGCCATATTTTTCACTGACGTCCAACATGGTGTTGAAGTCACCAGCAACAGCCCAGGCTCCCTCGATAGTAGAAGAGAGGGTACAGAGTCGGCTCCATAGAAAGGATCGTTTCTGTGGATTAGGGCTGCCATACACGAAGGTGAGGAACCAGGTATCATTCATCTTACAATGGACAAACTGTCGGTGGCTTTGGAGTATTTCTACTTTGCATCGGTGGTCGTCCCAAAGGACCTACACACCTCCGGAGAAGCCAAGGGCTTCCACTCTGTGGGAGCAGGTGTATCCCAATTTTTTGATAATGTTTGCAGCCTTGACCCCGCTGCAGCGGGGTTCGACGATTGTAAGGACATGGATTTTGTACTTTCTTTTGAATTCTCTAAGGAGATTGATTTTGTCCTTGGAGCATGCTCCCTGGACATTCCAACAGATGATGTTCGTCATATGGAAACACATCTGAGGAATAAGTCCTCGCTAGGACTTAGGTGATAACAGCGCGGAGGCCTGCGTCCTGGCCCTCATCGGAGCCAGTTCCTGGTGGTTGTCCCTCCTCCATGAAGGAGAGTGATCTTGCAGTATTTGTGCTAGGACTCTGTCCTTTGACCAGCTGAGCCAGCCTGCCTTTTTTGCGCTCTCTGCCTGGGCTGACTGTCTGATAGATGATCTTGCGGTTTTGGAGCATTACTCCCCCGGTGTTATAGTTGTTCCCCCAGTTAAAGGGAGCAAGGAGTTTCGGCGGTCATGTGTTTGTGTTTGCCTGGAAGCGAAAAGACGAGGCAAATTCCATGTCTCTATTACGCCCCTCACAGATCTCATCGTCCACTAGGACGACAGCAGTGTCTTTGGGTTCTGGGTCCTTTGCGCTCCGTTCAGCATTTGCTGGGGGCTTGAGGGCTCCAGTAGACGACGGTGGAGGCATGCTCTTTTGCTGCTTCTTTTTTTGCTTACGGTTCACCACGGTTTCCCAATCGTTTTCACTCTCTCCATCATTGTTAGGATTCGGTGGAGGCTTGGGTTGTGTTGAGGGCTTAGGGCTGGTTGCTTTTGGTTTCTCATCCTGGCAAGGAGCATCCTTCTTAGCTGGAGGGGGTCTGCGCTCGGGCATCTTGGCGTGGATCTCACTAGTGTACTTTGGCGGGAGAACAACCGCAGGTTGCGCCGATGTAGAGGGGTCGCCGCTTGGGAATGTAGGACTGAACTTACAGTCGGGTTCCGCATGTCCCAGCCTTCCGCACCTCATGCAGAAGGTAGGTAGGTTTTTGTACTCCAGCCTGTACCGACCTCCATTAAGGAAGATTGCCGGTAGTAGGGGCGGTGGTGTCCACCTCCACTGCTATGCGCGCAAACTTCCCGCGGTGGCCAGATTGTGTTGTTGTATCTATCTTGATGGTTCTCCCAATCAGATTCCCGATCATCTTGAGCAGTTGGTTTTGGTATAAATAGATCGGCATGTCCGCGATCCTTGCCCAGACAACAAGCTTCTGAGGGATGGGGTCGGAAGGTCGAAAGGACGACGACCATGATTGCACAGAAATGTAGTGATTAAAGATCATCCAAAGACTGCCTGTCATGGCTCGGATGAAGTCATCATTGCTGGCAAGTTGTATGATGTAGTACCCCATGTCTAAATCAATAGCACGGAACTCTCCGGTCAGTTGCCAGAGGGCTGCGATTCTGTTCGTAAGGACATTGAAGTTTATGGTGGTTCCGATGATCTTGATAACCACAGCGTACTTCCATGGTTCCAGCAGGGTGGGGAGGCGTTCTGGATTAACCGTTATGGTCGGAACACTTCCACTTTTGTCAATGCTTATATCCGCTGCGGTGAGGAGATCAGGGGTGACTTGGGAGAGTGATGAAGGGATCCTGTTAGTGCGGCCCGCAACCATGTCTTTGTAGGATGCTTTAGGGCTTCCCCCAGAAATTGTGACTTCCTCCATGGGTACGTCGGTTCCGCTTGGTATTGTAGGTTCAAAACGTGTTCCAGCAGAGTCTGTATGGACGGAGGTTTGTTCAGCCACGAGGCGATGAGAGCGCTGAGAGGAGTCCGATCGCCCAGAGCCGCGGCCTCCACGGCCGCCGCCACGGGCTCCTCCAAACCCTATCATAGCCTCCTCTTAATTGTGGCCATTAATTCCACTTTCTAGAGTTTTCTATGTATTTCTCATAATTACTTTGCTTAATATCCATTATCTTGTATCTTTTCCTTTTATTTGGACTTTTCTTCTTTTCTTCTCTTTTATATCTAATAATAGGAATCATGAAATTCCTATCCAAAGAGATATTTGCAAAGAAATCCATCTTTTGAAGCAAAGCATACAACCTTTTCAATTAAGTCCATATTCACAAAATCTTTACAATTCAATTATGAAAACATATGCAAAATTGAGGTTGTAGCAAAAATGGTTTTATATTAAAAAAAGTGAAAGAGCATAAAAAAAAGAATATTATACTCGATAGTAAAATTCAGGTATGTTACAATATACCTCTGGTAATTTAGTAACACACTATATCTATCTGGCTTAGTTGTAACTGATTTTACATATGTGATCTCAGTTTTGATCTATCAATATAAACAATTTGTCTAAAAAAATTCTAAACTCTTATTTATGTTTATGACCTCTTCTTCCACTTTGTCTGAGCTCATGGTCATCTTGGTGTCTCATGCTTCATATATATAAGAACCTTCATTTCCTCTCTTTTGTCATATTATGGCCTTTGATCTTAGTGGAAGGTGTCTTCTTGAATCTTGAGTGGCCTATGTGGACGTGGATAGGAGGATATTTTGTTTATTTCTTGCTTGAACACATTTTCTTCATTGTCTAAGGCGAGTAATATAACTTGGGTTAGCTTATTTTTCCTAATTGTGCATGCCAAACCCTAATCTTTCCTAATGGTTACTTTTACAACCCCAATTTTTTGGGTTCATATAGTTGGAAATGTAATTTTCCCAATAAATGTATGATTATGGGAATTGTATGAATTATGTGTAATGAATGGATTTCCTTTGCAATATTTCCTTTGTCCATGTGATTTTGTGGATAATAATATGTTAATGAGTCCAATATGATTAAAAAAATAAGAAATCAAATAATGCATTATTAAGAAGGAAATTTGAGATAATAATGAAAATATGAGAAATATGTGGAAAGAGGCATGATTGACTCATCATGGATGCGATTTCAAACCCAAAAGGTTTCTATTGGTAAAAGGAGTCCAAATAAATGCTATAAAAGAATAGGAGATAGAAAATATGCCTAAAATATGCCTTATTAAGAGATAACTTGCATTTGAAGAAAAAGCTCTCATAGTTTCGAATTTGTGTCCCAAACTTGGCACACAAGTAGTTTAAGTCATTATGGACATTCATTTAAATTTTGGGATTAATTGGATAAGCGGTTTGAGAGTAATGATTTTTACCAAATTTCCTAAAGTAAATAGGATTGATTTAAATCTCCCAATTTTCTAATAAATCAGAAAAAAAATGTTCTTGGTGCATGGCTGATAGTTGTTGGATCTAGGATCCAATGATGGCTGCACTTTGATTTAGATCAGGAAAGGAGGAACAATATGTGGCATTTTTCCGATTGTTTTCTTCTGCACACAATCAATGTACAAGTCTGGGAAGTGCTCCATTAGTTTCGGGAGTCCAATCTGAATGGAAAGACCGCATGTTTCCACCGTTTCCCTAAGGAATTGGGTTTTCCCCAAGTCAGCACAGGAGTTCTCTCCATGGACAACCAATACGGTTGGGAAGTGCCTATTTAAGGGTTCCTAGACCCTGTTTGAGGAGCCAAAGGCATTGGCGGCGACTCCGCGCTCGCCGGGGACCTCTCCCTACCTCCAATTCCTGGGAATGAACTATACTCCACTATTTTTCCTCCTCTCTATACATGTCTAAGGGACAACCTATTTTCCTCCCCCTGCGAGCCATCTCTAGTGATCTTGAGAGATGCCATGGCGTCTCGCTAATCCTGGCGAAGGCATTCTCACCTTCACCCGACGTTTTGTTGCCGAGAAGCACGGAGTCAACATGTTGGTTGACTACCAGAGGTCTGTTCGGGAGACGAACTAGGCACCGTGTGAGGAAGAAGAAGACTCTGGGTCAATTGACTTCTCTTCCCCTTGGCATGCGTTCAAGAGGGAGAGGAACGAAAGTCACCATTTAATAGTCGACCCAAATTATGGAATTCATAAAAATAGTTTTCACTGATGTGTCAAGCCACCATTGACCAAAGGTACTTTAATTTGTGAAATTCATAATTAGTTAATGGTAAATCGAATCAAGACATGTAATATATGAATTTTGATCAAGAGAACTCGAGGAATTCAATAAAAATATAATTGAAGCCTGAATCTATTCACAGTTAGAAAAGTGATTAAAGTTGCTAACCTTAATGCTTTATAATGAGGAAAAACCCTAATTTGATGATTCTATGAATTGAGAAGATAAATATGGTGATCTATGAGAAAATTAACCTATTCTTAATATAAATACTTTTTGATGTCTATATAGAATGATCCATATGCTTAATGGCCTAATTTAGCATTTTTCTATGTTAATACGCATTAATGGACTTAGAAACCATAATCTAAGTGTTAATGGGTTTTAATGAAGTATATTTTGAAATTCTTTGTATAAAAGTAAATTCACATTAATTCTAAGCCTAAATTTATGAAAAGAATGTTTTAATGTGAATATGTAAGTAATTGGGGTTTTGAACCTAGAATTGTTGTTTTAGGGTTTTGTGGACATAAAAGTGGAAACTTGTAAATAGATCTAAAAGAACCCTAATGAAACCCAAATCTGGATTAGAAACCCTAGAAAGTAATTCCAAGTCAATAAAGTAGATTCTTGATGAGTATGTAGTGAATAGGTTGTACATGCTTTTCAGGATTCTATTCTTTTGTGTGATTGGCTTGATTTCTTGCTTGGATTTCTTGATTGGATTGGACTGTGCTTATTTCATGTGAAATATGCAAATCAAGTATGTGGTTAATTATGAGTACACACATTATGTTGCTTGGCATTTCTCGAGGATTTATCGATCATAATGAAATTAAACTGTTTGTATGTTTCATTACTACAATCTTTAAAGTAACTATGTGTATAACAATTTAAGTATAAGTGTGACCATCTCGAACCTACATACCATCTCTGGATGTATGATGCAAGACCAAGCTCTGGAGGGAAGGTCTAAAGTGGTCAAGCCCTGGAGGGAAGACCACTGGGCACCCAGAGAGGTGACCCCTGGAACCAAGCTCAGGATGGAGAAGGTGGCCTTAAGTCCCTTATAAGGACTAAACCCTAAGAGAGGGTATCCCAGAGTATGTGTAAAAGAAGTTGAGAAGTTACATTGAAAATGTAAACTTGGCATTGTTAACAACTATTTGATATGAATAGATTGTTAGAGCCCAATTGCAATGTTTTTTTTGTCACTACATACCAGTATATTCATTTATACTGATCGACGTTTTGTTTGTCGGCATTTTAGGATCATCTAAAATTGGACAAACAGTAAAGTGAAACTTATGAAGATTTACAGTTAATTTATAAAGGAGGATTTAGTTAGATAGAATTCTACTGTATGTAGAAGTTGAAGTTACCTATTTTTGAAGGTATGTGCAAGTAAATTTTTATTCCAATTTTCAGTTTAGTCTTTGGTAGAATTTATTAATTATTTTTTATTATTTTCAAAACCATTGATCCTATTTTTGGGATAACACCTATGACTTCTTAGTCTTCCTTAATTGGGGGCTACCGGGAAGTGGGGCCGTTACAATTAGTATCAGAGCCATAACCCCTCCAGTAGTTGGGGCCCACATGGGCCAGTGACGTGCCAGTCTTTGAGCCATGAAGACCAGTCATGTTGGAAAGGGCTATTCATGGTGAGGGAGCCACCCTTGCACTGGTAGTCGTGGATGGGAGTTGGGTGTCCATGGGACATTCTGGGTCTGAACAGAAATGGGGAAGAGATTATGAGGACGTATATTGAGCCTTGACAAGGACATCAAGAGTCTAAGTGGGGGAGATTGTAACATCCCAAGATTTGAGGCCTCAGATAAAATGATCTTAAAAGGAATAATTGGACTACCCATATCACCAAGGTGCACCTCCTTTTCTGGGAGCCCATCACTAAAGAACTCCATAGTTAAGTGTGCTCAGCTTGGAGTAGTACTAGGATGGGTGACTAGTTTGGAAGTTGACCCTGACTTGCGTGTGAGTGAGGAAAAAGTGTGCAATTAAGGCTATGGTGGTCTATGGGGCCAGTCATCATTCCTAAAAGTCTACTAGAGCCTTGGGCAGTGGGCCCGGGCATTCCAATTGGTATCAGAGCGATGGTTTTCCATTTAATCTCTAATAATTATTGAATTTTACAAACTCTTTAGAACCCAAGGGAGTTATTAGAGGATTTTCCAATGATGGAGGTGTATAGAAAAGGATCACAATTTGGGGGCTGGAAGATTTTCCTCCTCCCTAGTAGTCACTCTATGAGGACTCTCAGATATTGTGTGGCTGCCTGGACGAAATCGGAGGATTTAACTCGAAGTAAGATACCTCTACGACTCTCTCATTTGTCTTCTTCCCTTCTCAACCCTAATTTAGATAGGATTCTAAGTGCTTAGGGTTTCTCTCTCTCCACACCCCTCTTGTATTTGGGATAAGATAAATAAGGATTAAGGAATCCTCCACCAAATAATGGAAAGCATGTAAACAAGATATCATGGACATAAGTTTTAATAGTTTAAACATAAACTAAAGAGTAGTTACATGCTTAAGGTTGCATGTCGTGTGTTTCCATGCCCTCAAGAGAGCTCTGAGGTTATACCTTCTTGTAGGAGGATGGGGAGAGAGTTAGCCTTGGAGGAATAAGCCTCCAGGAGGAGGAAGAGACCTAACGCATCCTCTAAGGACGATGCTAACCCTAACCCTACATGGTAGATAGAGAAAGAGATGACAAGATGAGTTAAATACCTTAGTTTTATATGCCTTCAAATACGTGGGTTAGACATGCATGCTTTACGTAAGGGTTTGAGTACGCATGAGGAGCATGAGCTATGTGTGGTTGTTTGACCGAGTGCCTTTTGGTGACCTCACCTTGGGAGGCCGTGCCTATTAGGGTGAGGGATCACTCCCTCATTGAGGAGGTTGGTGATGACCGTATAGGGATCCTAACATATATATATATATATATGAGTAGGAAAAGGCATGTACCTACATAGAAGAGAGTGGCAATAAGACTGGAAGTAGGTGTCAGACGCAAGCCAGATCAGTTATGATAGATGGTTCATGAGATGAGCATGTACAGCTTTAGATAATCCTGGTCGAACATAGGTTTTGGATCATACGCTTCACCCAGGTAGGTGTAGGCATGTATCCTTAAGAGTTTGACCCATCTTCTAAGAGGGAACCTCATGTGGTAGGACCAGTTGTAGGGTTAGCTCTAGAGAAAGAGTGGTAACCGTTGAGGAACGTTGGACACCTTGACTCCGAGACATGAAGAATCATGAGAAGTTGGGTATGATATGGCCTAGAATGGACGACCCTAAGTAGATGTATGTGGTTGGCTCATGCATGATCCTTAGAGGCTTGTCGTACCATGGTTGCCTTTAGAATAACCAAACCCTAGAATGAGAAGAGGCTTCTTGAACCAATGTATAGATGTTATAGGTACCTACCTATTAGATGTAGAAAGGAGAGTTCCTTAGACCTGAAGAGGTATGGTAACAAGTTGTGAGGCCTCGCACCCAGTTGGTTGTCTTTGTGTAAGAATCTAAGGGTTGTGCACATGGAAGAGTGTTATGATGTATATGCCCTATTTGGTATAGGTTTGATTCATGGTGGAATAGTTGAGCAGACTGTTATAAAGTGATGCATATGAAGTGAACCTGGGGTTCTTAGATCTAAGAGGGGAAGTAGTAGTATCTGATGCTTATGATGCTAACAAGGTTGTATGAGTTCATGGAACTCAAGCATGGCACCTCTCATGTTTAGAGGAAAAGGAACCCCCCTTGGACTAAGGTATATGTTTGATGAACCCCTCACAAATGTTGGTGACATATGTATGAGTTTGTCCAACTTTGAGGAATAAGGAACAAGTATGATATTCCAAGGATCTTAGCATGGTTTAGTAGGTTTTCTTCTTGCTAACAATGTGTATAAGAAGCATGATAGGGCTAAGCATGCACATGATGATTTAAACCTTGGAAGTAAGGACGTTTGTGACCTTTGTTACTAACAAGAGATAGTTTTTCTCCCATCCTAGGAAGGGGCCCTTATGTAGGGTGAGTACCGGTTTTTAGTTAGGTTCAAGGTAACCTAAAGAGGTCTCTCATAGGAGCTTGATGAGCTAAGTGGAGAGCACATACTGAACACGAATCTATAGACCCTGGTGTGACCATCTCTAAGGGCCATGAGGATATGTTGCCATGGAGGTAACTTGTATGGGGCCAAACTGAGATGGGTAGGTCACAATGATCCCTATGGAAGGATGTAATTTTAACCATGCATGCCCAGAGAGATGATGAATATATAGGTGAGGATTCAAGTTTGAGATGTACCATGATAGAATCCTAAGTCGATATTCAGGTCAGGTAGGGATAAGATTGATGGGAGTAGGAGTTGTCTGTTCCCTAGATGCACAAGACCATAGGGTCGGGAGGTAACATCTATCTTTTCCCGAGGACCCTGGGTTAGGAGATTGGTCACCTTCATGAGTTCATGAAACCCAAGGGGCAAATGAAGGAGGCACTCCTTGGATGCATAAGGGAAGAGGGATGACCCCAAAAGTACTGGCACCCTTGAGACCTTGAGGAAAGGACTAAGGATTATGTATGTATGAGTAATATGTAGACCCAAGAGTGTTTGGGAACAGCCTTTCCATGGATATAAACATAGGTTGAAGATATTCATGATGTGGAGATGGGTGATGTATGTTTCAACTTAAAGGATAAGGGCAATGTGTGATGCACCATCTCTACTCTTGGAACGGGATGAAATCTTTATTTGGACTGCAGCCAAATGCTTATTTCCTCTCATTATGGGTGCGAGAGATGGGGAAAATGTATGCCATATATTAAGGATAAAAGGGATATGAGTTGAAACATTTCTATGATGTTTGAATATAGAGGAAGTACCACATCCTTTTTGAGAGTATATTAGATAGGTGATATAAAGGCATAAGGAGAATAAAGGTAATCTGAGAACGTGCCTATCTGGAAGTATTTTGGAATTTATAAGTCATAAGTTTGGGTTTGATAACCAAAATGATGAGTTTGAAGTTTTATGGACTTAGTTGACGTAACTTTGAGATGAGGATGTTGAGTGGAGTATATAGAGGTTTTTGTCTTCACCTATAAGGAAGCTTAGGTATACAACTTTCTTGTTTAGCCAGTAGAGAGACTGAAAGGGGTTGCTAAGTGAACCCTAAGTTCGTTAGAAGATGAGACCTGTATGGCTAACACCCAGATATAACCAGACCCGTTGGTCAAGTTGGTGGTTACTCAGTTAGCCAGCCAGAGCTTGATGATATAAATGAGTTGTTTTAAGAAACTCAGATACACCTCTCAGAAGAAGAAGGTTGCAAAATGTGCAACTAGAGTTTTTTAGGGTTTCTGAGGAGTCAACCTTGAGGAATCATGTCATGTAAGAATCTCATGAATTAAGTACACCATACACTATGTTACTACCAAGATGGTTAAGGATATAGAGTTGCATGTGGCCAGTTGCCATACATGCCAGGGGGTGAAGACCGAACAGCAGTAACTCAGTAAGTTGCTACAGATAATGAAGAGTCCCCAAGAGGGAAAGGGAGAAGAGTACCATGGACATTGTGGTGGGTCTCCCCTGGACCAAGAGAGGTCATGATGCAAAATGGGTTATGGTAGGTCGCCTTACCAAGTTGATCTAATCCCTTGCCTAAGAGAGAGAGCACTGTCTGTGTGACAGAACTGGTTGAATTATATATAGGAAAGAGAGATAGTTCAACTACACCGTGATCCGAGTTTAAAGTTTCTAGAGTATGACTTCAAGTTTGCTTCCATGTTCTGGAAGAAGGTGTAAGAAGAACTCGATGCTAGGTTGAAGCTTCATACAACATATCACCCCTGACTGATGGACAGTCAAGAGAGTATGATCCAAACTTTAGAGGGTTTAACGAGAGAATGTGTGCTCATACAGGGTGATACATGGGAGTAGTTCCTACCTAACTGGCCTAAATCGCATGTCCAAAAGGAGTGGATTCACAGTAGTTGGAATTTTAAAGAGATAATCTGACTCTCAGGGCCCCACAACGATAAATGGGGTCCGATGTAGTGATCGGGGTTGAACACAGGGACAAGGTTGGCAGTGTTAAGTGCACAAAATCTAACACTCGTATACTCTAGATGAAGAGGGTATATAAGAGGCATTCTCTAAGGAATGATGGTACACAAACTAAGGCGAGTCAAGAAAAACAAGAATAAGAAGGACAAGAGAAAACAAAAAAACAAGACGAAACAAGTATATGGGAGGAAACCTGGGTTGGGGTTCACCTACTAAGGCTTCTCACCAACATGCAACATCATCTCTCTCTCTCTCGTATACTATTACTAAGATTACAAGCAGCCATCAAAATGTCTATTCCACTCTCTCTCTCTGAAGATGAGGATAGATCTAATTCTAAGGGTAGCCTCTCTCTCGAGACGGCCACACGTAAACCTCATCGCATAACATATGGTTTTAAAGATTTAGCATTCCAACACTCTCGTGCATTCATACTACTCCATGACCCGTGATAAAAGGTGATATTACTCTCTCGAGATATCAACTATCAAACATCACAAGATGGTAGCTAAGCATACAAGTGAAGCATTAAAACATTTTCATGGAGATAATCATGATAAGAATATGTATATTCAACAGAAAGAGACAATATACATGTTGGGAGAGCCTTAGTGGCTACTCCCAACCCAAGTTAAGGTGTTTAGTCGCTCATGCTTGTGGATAGCATAACGGTGTTACAAAAAGATGGATACATGAAGTCCCACGAAGAGAGGAGAGAAGTACAATGAGATGGAGTGACAAATCTAGAGACAGGAGACGTGATACAACACAATACTTATTCAAATTTGGATCTAGTACGTCGGGGGCATGGACAATCTTCTTCTCTTGAAGAAGGAGTCTTCAATCTTCTCTCTCCTCAGCTTTCGCCTTTGGAGATCCAAGACTGTTGAATGGGATGGTCTAGAGTGAATCTGGAATACAACAACACTTCGTGGTCCTCAAGATTCGAACTATGATCTGATGATTTGACAAGACAGGTGGGTGTGCTATTTATAGGCACATTCCACTGACTTAAGCCTAGACCGTGGTCGCGGTCTTGGTTGGGTGAAGGGTTAGACCGCAGTCGCAGTCTACTCTTTATTCCTTCTTCCACCATGGTTGAACTTAGTCGTGACCTGGTGATGATCACGATCGAGGTCAGCTTTTCATTGTGTTTGGAGAGGCCGAGGTCAAGGTCTTCTTGTTCGATCACAGTTTGCAAGGATTCAGCAGCGGCAGTGGTCTCCAAGATAGTCGCGGTCCTTCTTGATTGTGGTCTGTATTGATCGCGGTCTCCGAATACACAGCCAGGCATTGGACTCTAACCAATCCTGATTACACAGCCAGGCATTGGACTTTAACCAACCCTGATTACAGGCATTAAGCCTCTGCCAGGTATTGGACTTTAACCAAACCTGATTACACCGCCAGGCATTGGTCCGTAACCAATCCTGATTACACAGTTCATGGAATTTAATTCCTTTAACTCATCATTGATCATCACATACTACTTTCTTAAGTTACCAGCTTATCTTGGATTAAGGTATTTCCCATCTTAATCCTTTCATCCACTAACCTATCACTCTTACCATAAAGTGCATAGGTTACACATAAGAATGGTCTAACTATCTTTAATGATATGGACTCATCTCAAGTTAAAGCATTACTTGCTATAAGCTTGCCTATAATCAACCACATGAAATGTTTCACCTTTATAAGGCCATTCCTTCTATCTCATCATTAGGGTTTCCGTATACCCTTATTTAAAATTAGGATTATAATTCATTGTCATATTGCCCAAGATTAGGGCTTTATGCATTATGACTCCACATTAGAGTCTCACATACCTTCACCCTTCTTAGGGCCTCTTATCACAACATAGCATTAGAGCTTCATGTGATGTTAACTCTTAATTAGGGTTTCTCATGGAATCACCCTCAACTAGGGTTTCTCATGGAATCACCCTCAACTAGGGTTTCTCATGGAGTCACCCTCAACTAGGGTTTCCACCATAGTCACCCACAATTTGGGTTTACTATGCATCTCCATTAGGATTTCATTCAATTGCCCATAATTAGAGATTCACTATTCATCCCAATTAGGGTTTTACATCTCATTTCCCTAAATTGGAGTTTCACACATCACTATCCTGACTTAGGGTTACATCCTCACCCTGGATTAGGTTTACATTTAGAATTGCCCTCAATTAGGGTTAGAACCCAAAAGCCCTGTCAATTAGGGTTTATATTCATGATTAGGGTTTCATGATCTCTCTTCTTAAGGATCATACCCTTAATCACCACATGAATCATATTAATGTATGAATTCATGTTAACATCATATCAAATTGATTAGGTCATATCAACCCTTCAATCAAGAGCATACCACTATGATTAACGTAGTGTATCAAGTCATTGGTCCAATAAGCAATTAGGGATTCATTCCTTAATTGGTACTAGTCCCTTAGGTACTGTTAGGGTTTCAACCTTTGTACCTTATTTGTTTATCATTACTAATAATCATTGGGTCAATGGATCATTCATCATCTTAATTCTCAAGAGATTCAATCACATTGGACCTCCTTTACATAAAGCATCCAATTGAATTAGGGTTTCCAATGTTGATTCCTTCAATCATTGGATTCATGGAACCAGTCATCAATTGGACCTACCCTCATAATTCAATTGGGTTTAATAGGTCAACCTTCAACTGATTTGACCCTCAATTGACCCTCAATTGGTCATCAATTAGGGTTTGATTCACTTGAATTAGGGTTTAGAATCGATGATTCAACAACACTAATCAATGTAAGACTAGTTATTTTGAAACCATTGAACCATCATCCAAATTGGGTATGACCAGACCCCAAACGGTCTTGAGGTCGTTCGGATGACCTCCAAACGGTCTTGAGACCGTTTTCCCATCAAATCAATCAAAACCAAGCCATCCAAGTAGGGTTTGGATCATTGAAGTGCTCACCCATTCAGCAATTTATTGCAGATCAACTTGGTACCTTTAGGCCTTCAAACACCTAACCATACTCAACCCTAGACCTCCAAACGGTCTTGGATGACCACTAAACGGTCTTGAGACCGTTTGTATGAGCTCCAAACGGTCTTGAGAACGTTTGGCCCACCCATCCTTTGGATTCTAGTGAAAAATCATCAAGGATTGGTCTATCGAGTTGATCAACAAATCAGCACTTCATTGCAATATGATTAGTACCTTTGGACCTTTAATTGGTCAACTATACTTGACCCCAGACCTCCAAACGGTCTTGGGTTGATCCCCAAGCGGTCTTGAGACCGTTTGGGTGATCCCCAAACGGTCTTGAAACCGTTTGGGCTAATCAACCCAAAATCTCAACTTAACTCATTGGAATTTCAGCACTGTTTTCAATTAGGGTTTGCCTAATTGATTAGCCTTCAACTCATGATTCTTTTGGATTTAACCCCTCAAATTTGGAGGGTCATTAATAAACATCATTAGGAACAGGAATCTAAAACGGTCCACGCTTTGTCAACTCCACCAAACGGTCTTGAAACCGTTTTCCCAAAAAGGTCAAGTTAATCAGGTTGAAAATCAGCACTTAATCCAATTAGGTTTCCCTAATTGATTAGGCTTCACATCACGATTCCTTTGGAGTTAACCCCTCAAATTTGGAGGGATATTAAAAAACATGATTATGAACAGGAATACAAAACGGTCAACGCTTGGTCAACCATCTCAAACGGTTTTGAAACCGTTTACCCAAACAGGTCCAGTTAATCAGGTTGAAAATCAGCATTTAATGCAATTTGATTTTCCTAATTGATTGGCCTTCAACTCATGATTCCTTTGGAGTTAACCCCTCAAATTTGTAGGGTCATTAGTCTACATAATTAGGAACAAGATTCCTAAACGTTCAACGCTTGGTCAACCATATAAAATGGTCTTGAAACCGTTTTCTCCCAAACGGTTTCAAACCGTTTGCCCTTAAACGGTTTGCTGAAACCGCATAGCCAATCAAATTAAAATGATTTGGAATAGCTATCAAAAACATTTGGCTTGGTAATTTTCTTTGGATAAGAATCTAGGATGATGTCATCATCCCATTCCTTCGAACAACCAAGAACAGCAACCGTTCTTGATGGAAATTGCAGCAAAGAAACAAGAGTGTATCAAATTGAAGAAATCAATCAACAAAGCATAGAGAATTGATGTAATAGCAATGTTTAAGGGTTTGAGTTATAAAACCCACCTCCAATTGAGCTCCAAAGCTCCAAGCTCACGCCATTAATGGTGGATGAAGCTCTTGCAACTCCCCCTAGGCTCGTCCTCAAGCTTTTGATTGAAAAAGTTGGCTAGTGTTGAAGAGGAGATCGAAATAAGAAGGAATCCATAATTTATTTTCGATTTCCACCATGAATTCAAGGAGAACGAAGGTCAAGGGCTTACCCACAGGTTGGGGACGTGCTCCCTTCTCCTCCCTAGCTCCTTGGTCGGTTTTGCAAGCAAGGGGAAAATCCGAAAAAGGCCTTGGTTTGGGCTTGGAAATGACACTTTTATAAAGAAATTGATGAGAGAGAAAATGCATTATGAAAATGCATTTAATTCCAAAAACATGACCGCCTCTTCCCCCTCAAATTCCCCTCAAAATCCTTAAGGACGAGGCACCTTCCTTTCCTTTAATTCTCCTTCATTATCCTCAATTTAAAGAAAAGCAAATTAAGCACCTTAATGCTTATAATATAATATCCCACATGTGAGTGGATATTACTTTTCTTTATAAAAAGGTGAGTGGAATTTCACCTACTTAAGATATTTTCGTTCCTTATATTGTTAAAGGAACGTCCATCCTTATTCAAAATCAACCAATAACATTTTGGTTGAAGTCCCTTTAATTAATACATTCATTTTTGCCCTAAATTGAATTAGGGTTTCAATTAGGATTAAATCTTGATTTTTTTAATATCAAGATTCTCTCTCCTCCAACTTAATTCAAATGAGATGCCCCTCTCATTTTATTTTCTCTAACTGATTCCAAGAAACATTAAGGACCTTATTGAAGTGCTAATTTGCATATTGAACCCTGGATTTTGGGTAAATTGCACTTTACTCCAAAACTAGGTTTTAATGCACAAGGATTGCTTTACAAGCTTAATCTTGGTGTCCAAGCTTGTGGAAACCATACTACTACATCATATTCATCCTTCGGATGTCTCAACATCAGAGGAACATCTTATCATGTGCAATTTGCAAGTTAACCCCTCAACTTGGGTAATTTGCACTTTAATCCAAAACAAGCAATCATTGCTTTATCATTGTTCAAACAGGACCAAAATTGGAACATAAGTTTCTCATGAGCCCTAATTACTTTTCACAAGATATGATTAAGCATATAATCATCTTTATTGATCAAAACACCTAGGGTTAAAGCATAACCCAGGTTAGGGATGTTATAGTGTTCGTGTAGGCTTAAGGTTCAAGTGTTTTCCTCTTCCCTCTGAACTCCTCACCCACAACTGTCGTAAGAATAGTGTTGCCATTTTTGGGCTTCTGACTTTAGGTCAGGTGGTTTTGTGAGTTTTCATTCAGGATTGGATGTGTGTAATCTTGGCTTCAAGATTCCACTTATGGGAATGACATATCTGCATTCATGATTGCAGCAATATACAGGTCGTGTGGAAACGTTTGGCATATTTTTGGGCACAACTCTCATTATTTTTTTTTCTTTCCTTTTGGCTTTTTATATCTCCTTTCAGGCTTGGGTGTGAGGGATTTTTACTTGGTCTTCTGGGCGGCCAAGCCTCTTTTTATATATCCCTTGAAAAGGGCATATGTTTCCCTCTCTACGGAGATAAGGATTTTCCAGTCAAAAGCGTCAAGTGAGGGTGGTTGGCCAGGAGAATGACTAGGTGAAGTTTTCTAGTCTCCAAGGGTTTCATGAGTTAAGGTTGTCAATCGTACAATGTCTTTTTGCAAGAATGAGATAGAGCAGTATTGCTATGACTGTTAAATTACTTGTATATACATATATATGTTGCTCATTTATTTCTCTCTAGGAGGGTAGAAGCACAACAATCAGAAAATTTACCAGAACAGGAGGCTAGCTTCTAAATTCAAAAGGTAGTTTCTACAAAATTTCAAAAAAAATTGAAAACAATTTAGAGAGGTAAAAATATGGTAAATGTACCTCTGTATCATGTTTATGACTCCTCCCCCAAACATATCCTGCACCACATCTCGGGGTGTCAAAATTTGAGTGAGATGTATAAATGGGCTTTCATTTATTTGCTTTTGTTGTTTTTGGTGGAGGCCCACTGGGACTCGAGAAGCATGCTTGCGTATACTCCTTATAGCGCGTGGTATTGGTCATATTGCATACCCTCCACCTTGATGTTAATAGTGGCTAGGGCCACCAACCAGGCTAGACAGAAGAAGCCGCAGTCATTTGATAGGGGCACCTGCTGGGGGCTCCTGTGGCAGAACTGTGTTTTCTTGAAATCCTTACTTTTCGTATGGTCATACCCTCTGTAATGACTTTTTATCATGTAGATGATCGCCTCGGTGCATGTGTTTGCCTTTTCATCTGTGGGGGTCTTTGTTGTTGTCATATTGGTCTACTTGTTAAGTCTGAAGGTTGTGTCTGAGTTGTTGTAGAGGACTGCAGTCCTTTTGATGATGTTGACAGCCAGCAAAGTCCAATGATTGTCATGAAGAATTGGCAGGAAAATGTAGTCTGGCGGGGATGTCACCAAGCGTTGTTACAGCCATTCCTTTTCTCCTGATCTTTTGTCTTTTAGGATGTCATCCACCAGTAAGAAGTATGCCATGTGGGCTTTTGGCATGGTGTCGCCTAGTAGTGCCTAGTAAGCTGACATCGTACTTACTGAAAGGTATCCTCTTGTTTTTAGTATTTCTTAGAGGTCATCTTTTAGCACGCAAATGCCATCTCTCTCAAAGATGACATATCTAGGCAAATCATCTTCTTTCAAAGAACTCATTATGATAGTCAGTTCTTCTAAAGACAGACTGAGGTAGCTCCATCTGTCAAAATCCTTGAAAGATGATGTAATTTCTCCTACCAGTCCATCTGGCCTTACATCGACCATGTCTTCTTCTTCAAACTCTCTTTCCTCTGGTTGTTCCTTTGGAGGTCGTTCTTCAGGAACTACTGCTACTGGAGGTTGCTTTGGTTCGTCATCTGATGGTTGTTTTGTAGCTTCTCCAGAGCTTTCATGCTAGCCTTCTTTCCAAGCCGCAACCCTGGCTAGTTCTGTCGGGTCCACCCACATGGTCTTTAGTTTCTCCTTCCAAGTGACCTTTTCATGTAGAGGGATATCTGTGTGAAGTCTCTGGGGTACAACTTCTGAAGGCATCATCAGGTCGTTGAAGAATCGATGATTGTAGATGACCTCCATAGCGTACACACCCCACAGTCCATGCAGGTCTTCGTTGTCTATGTCTTCCAGGGGGATGCCCTTGTTGATGGCTTACATCATCCTTAGTAATGTAAAGGTGCGGTCCCCCGAACCAGCCTCTTCTAGAGGGACTTTCTTATTTATGGAGAAGAACTTCCAGAACCCCTTGAATTTGTCACCTGCATCCTTGATTGCACATTGTAGATGCAGCGGTATCTTTAGGGCATCTCTAGCGTCCTTCCTTTTGTAGACTAGCGAAGTGTTGTCCAGTTTAGCTATACAACAATTGAGCATCGTCATTTTCTACAAATACAAATCGATGTCTATCAGTGCCCAATGTTCTATATTCCTTATGGGCAACACAACATATTTTGTTTCTTTCCGCCAGAGTACTGCCTTCAGTTCGGCTACATCTTCTGCCTTGTAGTCTTCGTTGTAGAGGAGGCTATCTAGATGTGTTCTCCCATTGAAGACCGGCTGTAGCTTGTCCGGATGCAGGAATTCCTCCAAGAGGGTGGCGCAGAGTACATTGAATAGCCTTTTATGTACTCACCCCTTCTTCATGAATATCCCCCGAAAGTGGTCTCTGGACAGACGTCTACCCTTATTATTATATAGTATGTCTGATCTGAGTAGATTGTCACTGAGGACGTCTTCCAAGATGTGGACATCTCTGCATGTGATCTATGATACTGCAGTAATGTCCATCTCTTTCATCTTGTGTGGAAGAGGGGGAGCTGCTCCAAGGATTTCTGTTCTGGCTGGCACACTTTGCTCCCTGGTGGCCTCATTCGTACAGAAGGTTGCCAGCCCTCCATCCTCATCATCGGATGTTACTTCCTGTGTAGAACATGCCAAAGTTTCATCTATGGTCGGCATGGTCTTGGCCACTTTTTCATCTTCTTTGTCCAAATGTTGTGTAGTAACCACCTGTTCTGCTACTTCTGAGGAAGCTTCAATAGCTACATTGTCCTTGACATTGCTCTCCTCAGAAGTTTGGCCCAGCTTGGCGGCAACCATCATTGCCAGAGTTGCCTCCATCTTCCCATCATAGAGATAGTCACTATGATCATGATGTGATTGGAATAGGAGGAACTCACTTCTCTCTTCGAGGTCGGCCCCCATCTCATCTAACATTCTATCGAGCTCCGCCGCTCCTGTTGTGCTGAGTTTGGTGGTGACTTCTTCTCGGTGGGAGGTAGCAATCTGTTCTTCTAGCATCATTGCATGTGTAGGCAAGGTGAATTACTACTCTACTACTTTCCCACTGTCATCAATAGCTTCGCCCTAGCCTTCTTCAGGATTGCTATTAAGGTTAAGCTCCCTCGACAATGTTGTGTTTTTCTTCGTGTTTTGTCATTGTGGGAGCTCGATTGTTGTGGCGGCTCATTCTTCTTTGACTCAGCTGTCGGTGCCTTTTTTGTGTTAGCACTTCCTTCTTTTAGTGCACCTACTCCAGTGTCGGTCCCTCCCATGTTGTTGTCGTCATCATTGTCATGACTGGAGGGGCTTGATGAGGAGTGTGTTGGGCTTGCTGAGCGCTTCACCTTCTTTTTCTTCTGCCAATTCTCGAGTTCTTTGTGTTCTTTCTCCAGCTTCTGGCGGTCCTCTTCTAAGCGTTGGTGCTCTTCTTCAAGGCTAGCCATTTCCGCGTTGTAGCTACGATGCATATGCTCATTGTCAGATCGTATGACATGCCTCTCTTTCTACAGGTCTTCCATCTCATTCTTTATGTTCTTCAACATTCTCATCATCATCCATTGGTTGCTTATAACTTCTTGGATGAAGTCAGGGAGTGCTCTTATCCTTTCATCAAGAACATGTACATGCGTTGTTAGTGCAAACAAAGAAGAAGAGATGGTTGTATATATTGTGTTGGTTTGATGCATGTGTTCCCACATGGCATCAAACCTTGTACCTAATGCGCCTCCGAAGGAAGGCGCATGCTGGTGCTACTGGTGTAGCTGATGCTCCATGCGCGTTGCTGATGAGCTCAACATGGTTGTTTGTGGAGGTGGTGGTGGTGGACCTTGTTCTTTTTCCTTTTGCTTTTCTTGTGGGTCCACCTCCGCCCCATGGATCTTTGTATCCGGTACGGCCTGAGAGCCTTGGCCTTCTGGCTGTGCCTCTGGTTCCTTATCAGGCTATAGGTCGGTTGTTGTTCCTACTTGTTTCTCTACATCTGGCTCCATAGTAGTCGCTTCCTTGTGTGGCTCTAGAGGTGTGGGTTTTGCATTCCCCACTGGTTCATTTGGAGGTGGAGACATGGGGGTGGGTTGGTTTGCAACTATTGGCTCTTCAGCAGGCAGTGTAGTTGCATCTGTTGTCTTCATTTTCTGCACCACCAACTTCTTCTGCTACCCTATGCTCTTTTTATCTTTTAATTCAGCTTAGACACTGCTTTCTCTAGCTATTTTTAGTGGGTCAGTATTCGTGCTGGCCTGCAGTGCCCCGGAGTACATCTTTTCGATGTCGTCTTGTGCTGGCTGCAGCTTGTGGGCATCATAGAATGCCATTTCAGGAAGGGGAAGGAGTCTCTTTGTCCCGCTATGCCTGAAGTAAAACTTCATCCTTTTTGTGCCACGATACATGTGCTGATAAGGGACTTGGTGTCTATCCCTTGTTGTCCCTCCACTTCCTTATACTTTAGGACCTTTTCTGTATCCATTAGGTATTCAACAATCTTTGTTATCTGGCCACCCATGCAGTATGCAGAGTTCCTCTTTGCTTCCCCGCCTACTGTCATTGATAAATGCTCGATTAATATCTTCCTGATATTAATTGGATTCCTATTTATCATCGACCAGATTAGTAACAGATCCCCTTGTTGACTGTTCCTATTTCTGACCTCGCTTAAATTGTGTAGGCGGTAATTTTCTGCATTGTGCGAATGAAGCACGGGGTGATCAATGAGGCTTTAGAGTTCTTAGAGTTGTATTCTTCTTCTCTAGTCAGCTCTTCCCACAATTGATTGCTTTCATAGGTGACTGCTTCTTTTTTTCTTGGGGAGGTAGAGTAGGCTTTTTCTTCTGCCCCTGTCTCTGTAAATATTTTGTTCAGCATTGCCTCCGTGATCATGTAAGACTCGCCTCCTACTCATACTTGTAGTTGATAATCTCCACCTCCTGCCCTTCTTATTTCATTACTGGTAGTGACCTTCTTTAGCGAAGACAGGAACACCGCAGTCAGCCTCTTGTAGGACTTCACCTCAGGTGTGCATAAGGCGCATAAGTCTGCACCTTCCAGGAATTTCACTACCCTATCGTAGATTCCCATCTTCTTGAAGTCTTCTACGTCTAGGTAACGGGTCGGGAAGAATTCCTTATTTTGGTACATCCAGTCATAGGTGGACTGGTGTACGATGTTCTTTGTCACAAACGGGGGTTCTCCAGATTGTGCAGATGTCTCCCCTATGACTTCTTTGGCCTTGATTGCCTCCAGTCCCCTTAGCTTCTAAGCAACTAATGGTTTTGTATTTTTGCTGCTCTTGGCTCCTCTTGGAGCAGCCTTTCTCTTCTTCCCCTATACTTGGCTCTCTGACTCCCATGGTTGATACTCAAAGGTCTCTATTTCCTCAGTGTGTAGAGTCCTCAGTTGTCATGTGGCCCAATATTCTTTGATACTGTTCCAGCCTATGCTGCAACTCAACCCATTGGGTCACTGGTTGAGAAGTATTTTTCTTTAGCACTGTTGTTAGGCCCTCCACTATCTTTTCCACCTCCTTCAAGGATGTTTCCTTCTTGAAGATGGGGTCACTGTTCTCTGAAAAAGACATTTTGCAAGGTTTCAACATTGCATTAGATTTAACAGAGACTAGTCTTATTGCAATTATCTAGGGAAGGTATTCGGAAAATTTTAATTATTAAGTTCAAGAGTGTGTGTAGGGATCGTGACCCATGGTATTCTAGTAATTAAAGGACACAGCGGTCGCGGTCTCTGAGGGGGATCATGGTCACAGTTGCATCACGGTCACGGTTGTGGTTACGTCGTGATTGCGGTCTTCTTCCATGTTTTGGGCAGGTCGCGATCTAAGGGACCACGACCTCGAGTAGTACTTTTTGACACCGTGACCCACGGTGTGAAACTGAATCTTGATCGAACACCGTGACCGGGTTGATGAGTATACCGCGGTCATAGTTGTAGTGGAGATGGACTGCGAACCGCGGTCCTTCTTGATCTAACCATTCCCTTTCCTTCTCCGTATGTCGATCTGCTCTTCGTCTCTTTGGCGGGTGGTTTCCCCATTATTGGTATTTTTAAGCTTTTTAGTTATTGTTTGCAAACACTACCATTAGGGCGGTTTGGGTATTTGGAAGGTCGTGAGCAACTGGCGGCGGCACGAAAAATAGTTGTCATCAGACGAATTGGGAAAAACTGTTCAGGCATGGACGACATCGGCGGTGACGCGGCGATGGGTAAACATCAAAGAATCGGTGATTAGAAGTGCTAAAAAGGGGGTTTTCCTATTACCTCATTCGTCGGTTGAGATGAAAAAATCATAGAAGGCAGGTGCGGTGATGAGCTTGCTATGGCGGCGAGTCGTTGGTCGTGGTGGAGCGGTTCTTCAGAGAATAAGGGTTTATCTTAGACTCGAGAAGGCTAGAAGTGAAAAGAGTTTGAGAGACGGGGGTTTAAGAGTATATATACGGGTGTGACCGTGACTCGTTTATAATAAGGAAAGATCACAGTCGCGGTGTACTCGAAGCATGGCCGTGGTTGCGGTCTCTTTTGTTCCAAGGGTGACCTCGGGTCGCGGTTGAGGTTTCTGGTTATGGGCACCGCGGGTCGCGGTCATGCACGATGCACGCCTATACTGCGACCGCGGTCCAGACTGCGATCAGAGAACTTGGTCAAACGTAAGCTTGTTTCTTTATTTAAACCATCAATTACTCAAAAGGAAGATAGATATCTACATCACTTAAAAGGGCAGAAAACTATTCAAACAATAAAGGGAAGAGAAAATAAAGCTTTAAGAAAATAGCAAAAACTTAGGTTGCCTCCCAAGAAGCACTTTCTTTAAAGTATCTAGCTAGACTACATAATTCTTCATTGCTTTGGTCCTGTAGATGGATGTGGCAATTCTTCATTCCTTTTCTCGTGTGGCTAATCTGGTTCCCCCAAATTTATCTCAGATCTTCATATAAAAGCCTCATCTTCAGAAAATCTTTTTACCCTGTGGTCATTGACCTTGAAAATTCCAGTTTTCTCCCCTTGAATCTCCATCATTCCTGATGGGTAAATCTTCACCACAAAGAAGGGGCCTGACCATCTTGTTCTAAGCTTTCCAGGGAAGAGCCTAATGCTTGAATTGAAGAGAAGCGCTTTATCTCCTTCACAAACATCCTTGTTCTTTAGGTGGGTGATGCGATGATTTTGAGTCGCATTTGTAGACCTATTTCATATGTGTTTTATGCTTTAATTAGTCATTTTCATGGTTAATATCGCATAATTCATTTATTTTGGTCTTTGTTGCTATTTTATGTCAAATCTCCCTTATTACATCGTTTTGAGCATTAATTGTCAAATTATTATTATTTGTGTGAAGTTATGTGATCTTGTCTTTGAATTTCAGGACAAACGAGTATTTTCTTCCGTCGATACCATCGACGGAAGTCGATACCATCGACGGAAGTCGATACCATCGACATGATCACAGGTTGCCAGCCGAAAGGAGCAGCAAAGTGTCAATACTATCGACAGGGATGTCGATGGTATCGAGTCACCTTCAGGTTGTTGGCAATGAAGCAGTCGATAGTATCGACACCCCGTCAATACCATCGACACAAGGAGGCTGCAGCGACACAAAACGACAAAGTCGTCGCTAGAGGGAGGTCGATACCATCGACCCAAGTCGTTGGTATCAAGACTACAACAGGCTCTCGTACGAAAATAAATCAAGGGTTGCCGCTACCACACGGGGTCGATACCATCGACCCGCGTCGATGGTATCGACGCCGTCAGATATGCGTTGGATTCAGATTGATCTCAATAGGACGGCTGGAGTTAATTAACGACCTAATTAGGGACTTATACCTAATGACGGCCGGCGAGACGAAAGAAAAGAGAGCTCATGAGCCATTGCACAAGTACCGAGGAACGGTAGAGAAGGGAACGGAGGCTAGAAGCTCATACTTGTTGATCCGGAGGCCGAAGGAGATGGATTCTACCACCGAAAGGCGGTAGAGCACGCATTCTACACCAAGGATCAACCGGTTCTTCTCCGTTCAGGGGTTTTCCCTTTCATTCCACGTTTTTCACATGTTTTCCCCTATTTCTACCATGTACTTGTGTGAGATGAACATGCGGGGCTAATCCCCTTCATCTTTAGGACCGGGAGTAGCCCGGGAATTCATTGTATGACAGTTTTATAATAGTAATTCATATTTTATCTCTTAAATCCGTGGTATAGTTTCATTTTCTCCATATATTTTTATGCTTGATCACCATAATAATAACCTAATGCCTTTAATCACTTTGAAAGAAGGATTAACGGCTAAAAAGAGACGAAACCTACATTAATCGATAAATCCCTTGACCAAGGTGGTGTAAAATTAATGGTGGAAACTGAGGGATCGTTCATAATGCACCTAGTTTAGGGTATATGTTACTACGACGGTGGAACCGACCTAAACCTAGGTAGTGAATTGTACCACGACAGTGGGCAATTCTGTTTTCAGGCCACTACCCGGATAGAGAGATAAGATTGAGGCATTATATGAAACCTAATACAATGAAAACTCGCGGTGAAACCGCAATCCTAAAGATACCCTTTTGAATTTATTAAATTAACCTTTAATTGATTGTTTGCTTTGTTTTATTTTATTTTCTTTTAATTTTGTTCAACAACCGTCAATTTGTTATTCGGCTTAGCTGATCGCAAATAGTTAATAGGAGTCTCCAACAATTCTGAGTATCCTTGTGTTCAACTCGGGCCTCACAAAGGCATGTACTACTCGACGCGTTCACTTGCGTTTTTGCACACAGCAAATTTTGCATCAACTTTTTGGCGTTGTTGCCGGGGATACGGCGAAATTGTTGGCACTTTGAGTGCTACGAGCGGCCACTCTAGGCCACATTTTTTTTATTTTGAGACAACTTCAAATATTTTTAAATTGTTCTATAAATTTTTAATAATTGTTTAAGCACTGTACTAAATTTGATTTTTCTATTTTCAGGTATTGTGCATGGTGCAGACGCGTACCACTAACTACGCACAGCACGCACCAAAGGTTCCACTGGCGGGCTCGGAAGACGAAGGTGACCATAATCAAGATCATCAAGAGGAACTGTTATCTGAATCCGAACACAAAGAGATGGCTGACGAACCAACGATTTGGGCGAAGATCAAAGCTTCTTCCGCATCAGCTTCTAAAGGGCCGATAAAGAAGCAAGCAATCAATATACTGACGTATAAGATTGATCTAGCTCTAATCAATTTGGTTAAGTCTAACGCTTTCCATGGTTTAAAGAATGAGGATCCTGTCGCGCACCTGAGTCAATTCGTGGAGAACTACGATATGGTGAAAATTGACAGATTTCCACAGACTGCGCTCTACTTGAAGCTCTTCCCGAGTTCACTAGCGGGAGTTGCATGAGAATGGCTACACAACCTAGATGACGAATTTGTGGAGTCTTGGAACCATATGGTGGAGGTCTTCTTTGAGAGGTTCTTCCCTCCTGAAAAGACTAACGACATGATCAGAAAGATTCACAACTTTACCCAACATGATGGTGAGACATATTCTGAGACCTGGGAGAGATTTCAGGTTATGCTGAGGAGGTTCCCACATCACGGGCTGGATAAAGAGACGCAGGTGAAGATCTTCTATTTTTCTCTCTCCGAGCACGATAGGAGTAACTTGGATTCAGCTGGGTCAGGATTCTTTTTGAATAATACGGACACCCGATGTTGGGAGATATTAAAGAACATGGCTAGGAAACAGTCATGGGGTGACAGAGGCGTTGTGGAGCAGGTCAGAGTTGTAGGTGAATCCAAAGTAATTAAGGAGATAAACGACAAGTTAGATCTTCTAGCCAAGAATCTGCTAGCTAAGGAAGATACATCTGAGGATGAGGAAGCCCAAGTCAAATTCATGCAACAACAGGGCTATAGAAACAATGACTATGCATGGAGAAAGGACAAAAAGTTCTCATGGAAGGATCCGAATAATTTTCTACAAGATCCGGATGCCAAGCCACATCCTAGAGCTGAAGATAGGAACACCGAACTACTGGGTCAAATGGTGCAGCAAAATCAGGAGATGATGACTATGTTTGGTAAATAATTACAATCTCAAGGTGATATTCTAACCAAATTTGGGCAGACGCTACAAAGCCATGGAGCACAGATGCGGGCATTAGAAACCACCGTGGCACAGATTTCAAGTGAAGTGGCGGCTATCAAGCACACCAATCAGTAGAAACCGGCCGAGAATGCAAATGCGGCCCAAGCACATCATCATGTCAAGTATATGTCTGTGGTAAGCAATGAGGAGGAATCTCAGGTGCTAGAAGCAAAAGAGGAAAGCAAAATGACTTTTAATACGCATGCTACGCCGGCGATACCGTATCCACGCACTTACTATGGACTACCTGGCGGAAACACTTTCTTCGGAAAATCACGGCCAGTTATGAATATTGCATCTCCATCTAGGCAAGAAGAACAATTGAAGGCTGTTTGTGCACGTGTGGAAACATTTAATGCGAGAGAGGAATCACAACAAGCTAGACTGTTGATGATGTCTCGCCAAATCCCACGTCAGAGGGAGTGATTGAAGCAAGCTTAGGGGAGTTGGCCCCGAAAAGCTCATATGTGCCACCTCACAGGCGTATGAATGCAACAGATATGTCAAATCTGGACAATCTGAATCCAAAGAAAGAGCATCGTCATTTTAGAAAAATTCTTGAAAATATTCCGAAAACTCCACATCAATATTCCATTAGTGGAAATGATCGAGAAGGTTCCCGCCTATGGGAGGTTCATCAAAGAAATCATCAATAAGAAGAGGCGGATAAAAGACGATGATATTTGTCGGATGAATGAGACGGTGAGCTCTTTGATTCACAGGAGTTCATCAAAGAAGAGAAAAGACCCAGGAGGCTTCTACATTCCTTGCTCAATAGGTGGTCGACATTTTCCTAAAGCTCAATGTGATTCGGGGGTGAGCATAAATCTCATGCCGTTGTCGACATTCAGGAAGCTTGGGTTAAAGGACCTAAAGAAATCAGCGGTGACCATTGAATTGGCCGACGAATCTATTGTAAGGCCACACGGCGTTTGTGAGGATGTTCTCGTCAAAGTGGATAGATTCATATTCCCAGTGGATTTTGTTGTCATGGATATGCCACAGCTCCAAAGCTGTGAAATGTTACTAGGAAGACCGTTTCAAGCGACGGAGGATGTCGTTACTGCCTTAGGAAGAGGTACACTGTCCTTGGGGATTGGAGGAGATCGAGTTGAATTCAAACTACCGCAAGATCCTCTGAGCACATGCCCCAAAGTGAAAAGATGATGAGCTTCATGTCATCTAGCCTAAGACGTTAAATAAGGGCGCTTGTTGGGAGGCAACGCAATCATCGGTACATTAGGATAGTTTATTTATAATCGTAGGGTAAAGAAGATACCTTGATCCGTTTGTTCATTGTGCAGGCTGAGGCAGAGTCGATACCATCGACACACTGGTCGATGGTATCGACAAGGGTACAGGTTGATGACTACAGATTTCATTCTGAGTCGATACCATCGACGGCCTTGTCGATGGTATCGACATACCTACAGGTGGTCGAGAAGGAAAATTCGATAGTATCGACACAGGCGTCGATACCATTGAGATCTCTGGAGAAGTTCAGACCAATATGTCAAAGTCAACTCGATACCATCGACGGCCATGTCAATGGTATCGCCATGGTTACAGATTGAAATGCAAAGTGGCAGTGTCGCAATGAAGACAAGTCGATACCATCGACCCGAGTCGATGGTATCGACCATCCATGTCACCGATCCGTGCAAACAAATCAACGGCGATCGCGGCTTCCACGTCATCGATCCGGGTGCAGCGTCGATACCATCGACCCGTGTCGATGGTATCGACACGTCAGTGATCCGGGTTTCAAGATCCAACCATCGACGACCGTCGATACTCATGAGGGAGGCGGATAGCATCAACAGGTGTTGATACCATCGACTTGCGTCGATGGTATCGACGGACCAACAGTGGCGCCGACCAAGTCTATATAAGGAGATTCATGACGTCATTTAACGTCACACCTTCAGAGCTCTGTTCTTCCTTTGCGCTGAGTACTCCCTCGAACCATCCAAGCCCAAAGAACAGTAGCACCGAGCGACGATCATCACCGAGCGGAGATTAAATTCTCCATCTTCACCGAGCTCTTCTTCTAACCTCTTTTCTCGTCGCAACAATGGTGCATACATCTGGATCCTCTTCCTCATGCACACACATGATTGACATCCCCGAGCTCGTGCCACCACCGCCATCATCGGTCGCACGTCCTCGACTGGTCCACCCATCTGCGGAGGTGAAGAAGGTGTATGAAGAAATTATGAAGCGCAAGATCGAGCCCACCTGGTACGTGGATCCGGAGATGCTCTGTGATCTTGGCTTCAAGGCCAATCTAGATTACGTACTAAAGGGGCAGGCCCACCAAACAGGCCGTGGACACGATGAGCTTGAGTACCATAAAGACGGCCAACCATTTTTTGGTGAGTGGCCAACGTACAAAGAGCTGGTGGCGGAATTCATGGCGTCACTGGACGTCTGTGTTGTGCCCAATGAGATATCAGCAAGCGACCGCGAGTGGGAAAAGGGTAGGGTGTCTTTTCGGCTATACAACCGCGACTACACCATCACCCTCGAGTAGTTCAATGACATCTTCAAGTGGAATCACTCGTGGTACGACTACAGGCGGCCAGATAACCGCACCAACTACGACGCCATTTTCTCCGATTTGGTGACGGTGCCACCGGGGAAGTCGGTGAGCTACCACAATGCAGCGGTAGCCGACTTCGAGCACCCATTTGTCCGGGTCTTGCACCAGATGTTGAGCTCCACCTTGTTTGCTCGGGGCGACCTAGCCCTTAGCAAGTTTCAGGAGCCTGACCTTTTCTTTCTCTACAAGCTCCTGACGCAACAAGAGTGCAACTGGGGCGCCTTCTTTCTGCAACGAGTTTTGGCGGTAAAGCGGAGTACGAGGAAAGTGCCGATTCACTTCGGCGGGCTAATCACCAAGCTGGATTCATACCTCGGCTTGAATTTCCAGACCCTCACTCCTCTATCTACTAAGAGCAAGGTGAACTTGCAACATTTACACCGGTCCATCTCATTCTTCTCCGAGATGGTGTGGTGTTCGCACACTGCGACGTAAATCAAGCATACCAGGAGTGTTCTCTACCCGACCCCATCTTCAACATCGACAGTGCGTAGCATTTCTGGTGGCCAATCATAGCCATAGATTCCGATGAAGAAGACGGCGGCAACAATGGTGGCGATGACGATGAAGCGGCGGAAGAGGAGGAAGAGGCGTTCCCACTCTTCGATCACGAGTGGCACCCCGGAAGCACCCTAGGATGCATCCGGGTGCATCTTCATCTTCTCCGCATCAGCCTCCACCACCACAGCCCTCGCAACCGAGCGAGGATGTATATTCTATGCAAGGGATGTACACTATGCTGCAGGACATCCACCAGACACAGCAGCAGCATACAGCCACATTTGCCGGTATTCAAGAGACTACCAACCGGCTCTTTGTCAACCAGCAGGCGATCTTTGAGAACGAGCGCCTTCTTTTTGGAAATCAACAGAATATCCATGATAGGTTGCACAGGATGGAGGTGCAACAACAGCCATTTTTCGATCACTACTGGAGCCAGGACTATTTTGGGGGGTATCCACAGCCTCCACCGATGCCCCAATATGATCTGACTTTCCAGGGGCAGTTCCCATCTTGGGACCCCACGGCTCCGCAATATCCGCCTCCGCCTCCACAGGAGTGATTTGGTATCCCTGTTCCAATCTTTAAGTTTGTTTTTGACTATGAGGCCATAGTCGAATTCAAGCTTAGCGGGGGGTAGTTGGAATAGGTTTATCTTTTATTGTTTTCAGTTTTTTATTTTCTTGTTATTAGCTTCTTGCAATTTTAGCTTTTGTAGGATCCACATGCTATCTAGTGTAATTGTGGATGTCGTAAAGTTGTGTCATCTCAATTAATAGTTCATGGGAAATTCAAGGGAAATTTGAAATTTTTGTGTCTTTGGATAGCTTGTTTTGTTTTGACCTTGGGTACATATCCTATGGAAAATGATTGGTTATGTCAACTTTAAAACAACATTTCATAATTGTACTCCTAATAATTCATGAAAGTGGACGGAAATGGTTGTTTGAGCCTAAACTGACCAAATGGTAATGAGACTTTAATTGGATGTAAGAGAGAGAACCCTCTAAACTACTACACAGGTCAGTAAGGAGGGACGCATAATATCTTTCTAAGGTTTAATCATCTAGTCTTGTGATCTTTCCACCTCATTATTTTCACAATCCACCAAGATTTGGAAGTATTATACAGTTTTAACGTCTTTGACAGCATTGCATATAGATAGGCTCTGCATTGAATCTATTTTCATATGTTTTGCATAAAAAAAAGTATAGTGATACATGCACATTACCCTTAGGTGCATGCCATGTAGTTGCATTCATAATTTTCATGCATAATGTACATCATGTGTCTCAATTTTTCTCTAATGGTGAATGGAAGTGTTCCATACCTTCTAAATAGTGCAAATTTGTGAACATGAAGAAAATTAGCCCAATGTAGTTATCTCTAAGCAATCATGGATATAAGGGCTGAAAAAGAAGAAAGAAAAAGAAAAAAATCTAAAAAATCTGCACAATGAAAAAAAAGAGTTATTTAGAAGAAAGTAGAAAAAGAAGGAGAAAGGAACATAAGATCACCTGCAATTCAAGATAATTGAGTACATGATGTAGCTTAATTAGATGTCTGTCTCGTGTTGAGATGGATGGATAGTTAGTACATGCATCATTCCACCTAATTTTAGGCATTAGGGCATTTCTCATGTGCATTTGCATCATATAGGACATTTTTGTTTTATGCAGATTGAAACTGTACAATACTTCCAGTTTCTTCCATGAGCCACCCATTTTCATCCACCTATTGCTCGGATTGGTAGGCCACCGTGAATTTCTACTCACTAATGAATATCAGGAGAACTGCTTCCATGTAGATGGTAGTTAGGGCGAGCAACGTAGTATAGGCGATCACAAGATGCACCAAGTATGAACCGGCAAGTTTTATTATGTTAACTGCCTTATGTGATAGTGTTCATCAGTTTTGAGGTCAATTTCTTTTATTGATGATTATTGTCGCCTTTAGGGTAATTACTATTCTGTGGTTAGAGAAGGCCGGTTTGTGAATGTCCGGTGGGAGTCATATGGGATGTTGATGTGGTGTGTTGTTTTTCAGTTGACATTTGCAATTCTATTCTAAGGATTAGTTGCTCGAGGGTGAGCAACGTTCAAGCTTAGGGGAGTTTGATGCGATGATTTTGAGTCACATTTGTAGACCTATTTCATATGTGTTTTATGCTTTAATTAGTCATTTTCATGGTTAATATCGCATAATTCATTTATTTTGGTCTTTGTTGCTATTTTATGTCAAATCTCCCTTATTACATTGTTTTGAGCATTAATTGTCAAATTATTATTATTTGTGTGAAGTTATGTGATCTTGTCTTTGAATTTCAGGACAAACGAGTATTTTCTTCCGTCGATACCATCGACGGAAGTTGATACCATCGACATGATCACAGGTTGCCAGCCGAAAGGAGCAGCAAAGCGTCGATACTATCAACAGGGATGTCGATGGTATCGAGTCACCTTCAGGTTGTTAGCAATGAAGCAGTCGATAGTATCGACACCCCGTCGATACCATCGATACAAGGAGGCTGCAGCGACACAAAACGACAAAGCCGTCGCTAGAGGGAGGTCGATACCATCGACCCAAGTCGATGGTATCGAGACTACAACAGGCTCTCGGACGAAAAGAAATCAAGGGCTGCCGCTACCACACGGGGTCGATACCATCGACTCGCGTCGATGGTATCGACGCTGTCAGTTATGAGTTGGATTCAGATTGATCTCAATCGGACGGCTGGAGTTAATTACCGACCTAATTTGGGACTTATACCTAATGACGGTCGGCAAGACGAAAGAAAAGAGAGCTCATGAGCCATTGCACAAGTACCGAGGAACGATAGAGAAGGGAACAGAGGCTAGAAGCTCATACTTGTTGATCTGGAGGCCAAAGGAGACGGATTCCACCACCGAAAGGTGGTAGAGCACGCATTCTACACCAAGGATCAATTGGTTCTTCTCCGTTCAGGGGTTTTCCCTTTCATTCCACATTTTTCACATTGTTTTCCCCTATTTCTACCATGTACTTGTGTGAGATGAACATGCGGGGCTAATCCCCTTCATCTTTAGGACCGGGAGTAGCCCGGGGATTCATTGTATGACAGTTTTATAATAGTAATTCATATTTTATCTCTAAAATCCGTGGTATAGTTTCGTTTTCTCCATATATTGTTATGCTTGATCACCATAATAATAACATAATGCCATTAATCACTTTGAAAGAAGGATTAACGGCTGAAAAGAGACGAAACCTACATTAATCGATAAATCCCTTAACCAAGGTGGTGTAAAATTAATGGTGGAAACTGAGAGATCGTTCATAATGCACCTAGTTTAGGGTATAGGTTACTACAACGGTGGAACCGACCTAAACCTAGGTAGTGAATTGTACCACGACAGTGGGCAATTCTGTTTTCAGGCCACTACCCAGATAGAGAGATAAGATTGAGGCATTATATGAAACCTAATACAATGAAAACCCGTGGTGAAACCGCAATCCTAAAGATACCCTTTTGAATTGATTAAATTAACCTTTAATCGATTGTTTGCTTTGTTTTATTTTTATTTTCTTTTAATTTTGTTCAACAACCCTCAATTTGTTATTCGGCTTAGCTGATTGCAAATAGTTAATAGAAGTCTCCAACAATTCTGAGTATCCCTGTGTTCGACTCGGGCCTCACAAAGGCCTGTACTACTCGACGCGTTCACTTGCATTTTTACGCACTGTAAATTTTGCGTCAGTGGGCGTCATGCCACACCTTAGTCCTTTTTTTGTAAATTCTTGCATTCTCATAGGAATGCAATCTCAGCTCCTCCAGCTCCTATAGCTGCAGGAACCTTTTCTGTCCTACCTTTTCCAAGTCCATATTTAGAAACTTGATTGCCCAAAGGGATTTATGTTTGAGCTCCAAAGGTAGATGGCAGGACTTGTCATAGATTAATCTGTATGGCGTCGTGCCTATCGATGTTTTGTAAGTTGTTCTATAGGCCCAGAGAGCATCATCAAGCTTCATGGGCCAGTCCTTCTGAGTGTGGCTGGCCATTTTCTCCAGGATCTGTTTAACCTGCCAGTTGGATACCTCTACTTGTCCTGGGGTTTGAGGATGATAGGGTGTAGCAACTTTGTGCTTTACCCCATACTTCTTTAATAGTTCCTCAAATTTCTTTTCTCCAAAATGTAATCCCCCATCGCTTATTATAGTGTGAGGCACTCTGAAGCATGGAAAATGGTTTTCTCAAATAGCTTGATCATAGATTTAGAATCGCAAGTCTGGGTTGCTACCACCTCTACCCACTTTGACACGTAGTCAACAGCTACTAGAATGTACTGATATCCTTTTGATGGTGAGAAAGGACCCATGTAGTCTATTTCCCAAACATCAAAGATTTCTATTTCCACCCAGTCGGCCATAGGCATCTCACTTCTCTTACTGATATTTCTAGTAAGTTGGCATTCCTTGCAAGCCTTGACAAAGGATGTCGCATCCTTGAATACGGTGGGCTAGTAAAACCCAGATTGGATCACTTTTGTAGACGTTCTTTCTCCACTATGATGTCCTCCATATGGCAAAGAATGACATTCTCTTAGGATTGATGGGACTTCTTCCTCTGGTATACACCTTCGATACAAACTATCAAAACACCTATTAAATAGAAGTGGGTTGTCCCAGTAATAGTTATTAACATCGGAGAAAATATTCTTCTTCCGGTTGTATGTTATGTCTGGAGGCAGCTGGCCATAAGACAGATAGTTATAGATGTCTGCAAACCATAGTAAACTCTGCTCATCAGACAGAGCCATCAATAGGGATTCATCATCATAATTGTTGTTCACTAGTAACTGATTCTCTTCATCAAAAACTATTCTCGACAAGTGGTCCGCGACCACATTTTCTTTTCCTTTCTAATCAACGATTTCATGATCAAATTCTTACAACAGCAAGGCCCACCTTAGCAGTCTTGGCTTGGTGTCTTTCTTTTGCATGAGATAGTGTATAGCACCATGGTTAGTATAAACCTTAACCTTGGCTCCTATAAGGTATTATTAGAATTTATCAAATGCAAAAACAATCACTAACATCTCCTTCTCGGTGGTGGTGTAGTTCACTTGGGCTTCATCCAGCGTACGATTGGCGTAACATATGACATGGTGCTTTCAGTCTTTCTTCTACCCTATGACTGCACCTATGGCGTAGTCACTTGTGTTGCACATTATTTCAAAAGGTAGCTCCCAGTCTAGAGCTTGCAAGATTGGTGCAGAGGTTAAATCCTCCTTCAGGGTCTCAAAAGATTTTGAACATTCGTCATTGAATTCGAACACTACATCTTTGATCAGCAAATTTGAGAGGGGCTTCAAATTTGTCGAGAAGTCCTTGATGAATCTCCTATAGTATCCAGCATGACCTAGGAAACTTCTTACCCAGGTTACAGACCTTGGTGGTAGGAGTTTGGAGATGGCTTCGATCTTGCTCAAATCCACCTCGATGCCTTTCTTTGAGATTTTGTGTCCCAGGACAATGCCACTCTGAACCATAAAGTGGCATTTTTCCCAGTTCAGGACCAGATGTCTTTCTTCGCATCTTTGCAGAACCAGGGAAAATTTTCTTAGGCAAGCATCAAAATATATCCTGTATATAGAGAAGTCATCCATAAACACTTCAACTATGTCTTTTAAGAAGTATGAGAACATGGAAATCATGCAACGCTAGAAAGTTGCAGGGGCATTTCATAGGAGGAAAGGCATTCTCCTGAAGGCGTACATGCCATAGATGCACATAAACGTCATCTTTTCCTAATCATCAGGGTGGATCGGAACCTGATAGAATCCAGAACATCCATCTAAGAAGAAGAAGTAATCATGGTGGGCAAGTCTTTCTAAGACTTGGTCAATAAATGGCAGGTGAAAATGATCTTTCTTGGTGGCCGAATTAAGCTTTCTATAATCAATGCACATTCTATAGCCTGTGACAGTTCTTGTGGCAACTTCGTCACCATTAGCTCCTTTTACCACTGTCATTCCACCCTTTTTGGGTACTACATGAATGGGGCTCACCCAGTTGTTGTCTCTTATTGGGTATATGATCCCTTCATCCTGTAGCTTCAATATTTCCTTCTTGACTACTTCCTTCAACATTTGGTTCAATTTCTATTTAGGTTGCACCAATGGCCATGCCAATTCTTCTAAGTTTATCATGTACATACACATGGTTGGGTTTAGTCCCTTGATGTCCTCAACTGAATATCTGATTGCTCTTTTATGCTCCCTCAACTCTTCTAGGAGTCTTTCATGTTGTTCTTCTGTGAGGTTAGCATTGATGATGACGGGATTCCTCCTCTCATTGTCTAGGAACTCATACTTTAGCCCTTCTGGTAGTGGCTTTAATTCCAGCATTGGCTTCGGAGCCTTTAACTCTTCATTTGACAGTTCCAAAGAAGCATACTTCATTGTCTCTATCACTTCTTCATCATCGCTGAGACTTTCTTCACCTTGGTTCAGATATTCTAGTATCTCAACCACTTCCGGGTCTTCCATCGAAGGGTTTGGGTTATTTGGGGCTCTCATAAGTGGGTCCACGATGGCCTTTTCTTGTTGAATCTCTTCACAATACTGTTTATAGTTGTCCATGAAGTATACTGATTTTGAAAGAGACGGTCCCTTCATGGCATCCTTCACATTGAAGTCGATGTGGTCACTTCCAACCTGAAGGGTTATGACGCCTTCGGCGACATCTATCAAGGCTCTTCCAGTAGCTAGAAAAGGTTGTCCAAATATTATCAGACACTTCGGGTCCTCCACAATATTTATCACAATGATATCACATGGTATGAAAAACTGTCCCACACGAATCGGGACGTCTTCCCCTGTACCCACAAGTCTCTTAAAAGTGTGATCTACCAGTTCAATTCTCATACTCGTATTGACCATATCGGTCAATCCCAATATTTGTGCTAAACTTAGGGGCATCAGGCTTATGTTGGCTCCCAAATCTGTCAGACCCTTCCTTTTGACATTGTCTCCAACACAAAATGGGATGTTAAAAGCCCCAGGGTCTTTCTTCTTGATTGGCAGTTCAACCTGAACAAAAGCACTAGACATGTTTGTCAGGTGTACCATTTTGACGTGGTTCCCTCTCCTTCTCTTCGTGATAAGGTCCTTGAAAAACTTAGTGTATGTCGGCATCTCCTCCAAAGCATCTATAAATGGGACATCTATATGCAGTTTCTTTACTGCCTCCATGACATGTTCATATCTTTTCTTCAGGTGGGCCTTGATAAGCTTGTATGTAAATGGAATTCTTGGTGCATACGGGCTCTTCTTCATAAAGATTTCTTCAACGGGATTTGGGTCCCTAGCTCCTCCACTTTTCTCACGGCTTTCTTTAGCAGGCCTCTCCCTGTGAGAAGACTTCTCAAAAGAAACTTCCTTCTCCTGTTGTGGTTCCTCAACTTTTTATTCCTCTTTGTCATTTCCTATTCCAGAGTTAATCATAGTCCTCCCTGATTGGAGGGTAGCCATTTTTGCAGTCTCCGTATTTGACAGAATTTTTCCTGAGGGATTCTTTACTAGCTCAGCCAACTGCGTGAGTTGTTGGTCAATTTGGCGTTGATGTGTCTACATATATGCCATCTGGACTTGCATAGTTGTTAGGATGCTAGAATTTGCTAGGGCACTTTGTTTCAGTTGATCGATCACAGTAGCTTGCCTCTTATTGAAATCGAACAATTGAGTCACTAAGTCTGGCTGGGTATTATCTTTTCCTTGCCCCTGTCCTTGACCTTGACCTTGACTTGTCCTTTGGCTTGGTCATGCCCCTTGGCGAGTCTGGTTTTCACCTTGTGGTGAGTAGTTATTCTTGTTTGTCTGATAATTGGTTCTTCGAGTATACGACACTTGTCTGTCCCTCTTTTCGAATCCTGGTGACGGCTTTTGTGAATTTCCCAGCTAATGCAAATTCTCGGCCACATCCTTGTTCCCATAGCTGAAATCAGGGTGATCTAGCCACTTGAAGTCGGCATAGGAAACATTCTGTTTAGTCTCCTCTTCGCTTTCACTGTCTTCACTCTCTTCAGGATTGGTGTAGATACAATTATCTAGTTTGTGCCCTCCTTCACCGTAGGTGACACACTTCATCACCTTCTCGGTGTGCTTCTTTCCTTTGCCTCCAGTATCTTTCAGTTGTTTGACGTCAGTTGCTATTTTCTAAATTTGGGCTGTTGTAGTTTCTAACGCCTTGGATTCCATGGATGGTCCTTCAGATCCTATCTTCTTCGATGGGCCTCTATCATTCCTTTCATAGTTACTCCTGCTTGGAGCACAGTCATGTTTTCTATAATCTTCATAGTCCTACTTGGCTTTTCCCCCAAAAAGTCATTGCCTACGGCAGCATTCACAAAAGTCCTCTTCGTACAAGTCAACCCATTATAGAAGGTGGTCACCAGGAGCCCCTTACGGTAGTTATGATGTGGGAAATCCCTAAGGTACTCTTGGTAATGCTCCCATGCCTCGTGCAAGTTTTCTCTTGGCTTTTTTGCAAAAGATGTAATCTTCTTCATGTTACAGATTGTTCTCTCAATAGGATAAAACTTAGTGACAAAGGCGTCCGCCAGGGGTCTCCAACCATCTATTGACTGGTGGGGGAGATTTAGATACCAAGAGAGAGCCTTGTCTTACAAAGAGAAATTGAAACCTTTGCAGTAAATCACTTCTTGTGGGACACCCCTAATCTTAATGGTATCGTAAATTTTCATGAAAGCATCGAGATGGTGGTATGGGTTCTCTCTTGAGTTCCCTCAGAAAGGCTTGTTCTGGATCATAGATATGAAAGCTGGCTTTAGCTTGAATTTTGTTGCATTGAAGTTGGGTACAACAATCAGACATCTCGACTCGTTGGCCCTTGTTGATGCCTACTCACGAAGGGTCTTCCCTTCCTCATCATCCTCGCTATCGCTATCCCTGCGATTGCAATTTCTCTCAGCTTCGCACTCATGGTCGTTATGGTTTCTTCTATGCCTGTGGCGATGATGACGTTTCTCATAGTGATGGTCATCCTCACGACGATCATCTTCATTTTGCTCTTCTTTCTCTTCCTCTCGTTCTTCATATTGGCGACCTCATTGTAACGGCCGCCTCTGTCTTCATTCGTGCCTGGTGGCGGTGGATGGGGTTGGATCCTTGTGTTCTGCTCATCTCCCGAGGGGTCCACACAAGGTGGCATGGTGAAGGGATTAAATCCGAACTAGTGGCATTCTCCTGGGTGCCTGAATAGACCGTACAGTCAAATTAGCAAACTGGACATAGTTAAAATGAACTATTTTACGCAAACTCAGGGTAGCAACTTAAAGTAATAGTGTTGTTAAGCTTGTTGCTAAGCTTGAGGCACGGGAGTATAGTAAGAGGACTCAAGTTCTTAATAGTGTCGTTTTGCCTTGTCCCCGACAATGGCACCAAAAAGTTGACCGGCCAAAATCGCACATCTAAAAGGAGTGGATTCAGAGTAGTCAGACTTTTAAAGAGATAACCCAACTCTCAGGCCCCCGCAATGATAAATGGGGTCCGATGTAGCGATCAGGGTCAAACACAGGGATAAGGTTGGTAGTGCTAAGCGCACAGAATCTAACACACGTATACTCCAACTGAAGAGGGTATATAAGAGGCGTTCCCTAAGGAACAATGGTACACAAACTAAGGCGAGTCAAGAAAAACAAGAATAAGAAGCACAAGAGAAAACAAAAAAATAAGACAAAATAAGTATACCTACTAAGGCTTCTCACCAACATGCAACACCATCTCTCTCTCGTATACTCTTACCAAGATTACAAGCAACCATCAAAACATCTATTCCACTATCCATCAAGATGAGGATAGATCTAAGTCTAAGGGTAGCCTCTCTCTCGAGACGGCCACACGTAAACCTCATCACATAACATATGGTTTTAAAGCTTTAGCATTCCAACACTCTTGTGCTATCATACTACTCCATGACACGTGATAAAAGGGTATATTACTCTCTCGAGATATCAACTATCAAACATCACAAGATGGTAGCTAAGCATACAAGTGAAGCATTGAAATAGGTGCATGGAAATAATCTTGATAAGAATATGTATATTCAACAGAAAGAGACAACATACATGTTGGGAGAGCCTTACTGGCTACATGCAACCCAAGTTAAGGTTTTTATCCACTCATGCTTGCGGACAACATAACGGTGTTACAAAAAGATGGATACATGAAGTCCCACGAAGGGAGGAGGGAAGTACAACGAGATGGAGTGATAGATCTAGAGAGAAGAGACATGATACGACACAATACTACTTCAGATCTGGATCTAGTACGTCGGGGGTGTGGACGATCTTCTTCTCTCAAAGAAGGAGTCTTCAATATTCTCTCTCCTCAACTTCCACCTTTGGAGATCCAAGACTGGTGAATAGAATGGTCTAGAGAGAATCTGGAACACAGCAGCACTTCGTGGTCCTCGGGATCCGATCTAAGATCAGATGATTTGACAAGACAGGTGGGTGTGCTATTTATAGGCACATTCCACCGACTTAAGCCTAGACCACGGTCGCGGTCTTGGTTGGGTGAGGGGTTAGACTGTGGTCGTGGTCTACTCTTTATTCCTTCTTCCACCGCAATTGAACTTAGTCGTGGCCTGGTGATGATCACGATTGAGGTCAGCTTGTCATTGTATTTGGAGAGGTCGAGGTCGAGGTCTTCTTGTTCGGTCGCGGTTTGCAAGGATTCATTAGCGGTCGCGGTCTCCAAGCTGGTCACAGTCCTTCTTGATTGCAGTCTGTGTTGATTGCGGTCTCTGAATACACCACGACCCCTGGTCCGAATTGGGGCCCATGTTCTAATCGCGACCAATGTCATGGTCGCGGTTAAGTAGTGATCGCGGCTTTGTTATGGCTGTGGTCCATCTTTAACGCTTGATGACCTCGATCTCAAAAGAGCTCCAAAACCATGATCGCGGTTGGGGTGTAAGTGGGCCGCGGTCGCGGTAAAGACCGCAACCTGGGTTGTGAATGTACCTGAAACCATGCAAGTGAGGCTTTGGTCAAAAAGGTAGTAAAATTATGTGAAAAGCTAACAAAATATATACTAAAAGTGATATAAAATATATACAAAAAGTACATAAAATAGAGTTTTATCACTACCCCTAGCAGAGTTTTCTTATTATGATTGCCACCATAGCCAGTATCAGGACGTATGAAGCTTTGTAAGAGAGGTTGTGTCGGTCACCTCTTCACTTGGATGATGTCGGTGGGAGGACCTTGTGAAGGTTTAGGAGACCATAGTGTATGCATATGAAGTCACTTTGATCAGGAAATAGTGGAGAAAGCCCCGAGGCGACAAGAGTCATGAGCTGATGTGAAGCAGACTGACATGCAGTTCACTGTGGGTGAATATGTGTTATGAAAACATGACCCCTCCAAGCTATAGCTGAGAAAGATGAGTCCCAGATACATGGGTTCATTTGAGATGGATTGGTGGAGTTGCTTATGATTAGCCTCACCCCTCAGGATAACATGTTGTATGATGTGTTCCATGTGTCTGATCTAGAGCACTATGTGATGTAACCAAGTCATGTGAAGAGCATTGAACCTATTGAGCTTCAAGGTAGGCTAACATATCCTGAGTCACCTACGAGGGTATGAGATACCAAGGTGAGAGAGAACTCAGATGTAAGAATATAAGATGATGAAGGTTCTTTGGAAGTACTATGGAGCCAATGATAGACATGGAAAAATCTTATCCTGAATGTTTGTATGTTTAGTGGAATTTTGAGGGAAAATTCCATTAAGAGGGGAAGGATGTTACAACCCCAATTTTTAGGTTCATGTAGTTGGAAATGCAATTTTCCCAATAAATGTATGATTATGGGAATTGTATGAATTATGTGTAATGAATGGATTTCCTTTGCAATATTTCCTTTTTGCATGTGATTTTGTGGATCATAATATGTTAATGAGTCCAATATGATTAAAAGAAAAAGAAGAAATCAAATAATGCATTATTAAGAAGGAAATTTGAGATAATGATGAAAATATGAGAAATATGTGGAAAGAGGTATGATTGACTCATCATGGATGAGATTTTGAATCCACAAGGTTTCTATTGGTAAAAGGAATCCAAATAAATGATATAAAAGAATAGGAGAGATAAAATATGCCTAAAATATTCCTTATTAAGAGATAACTTGTATATGAAGAAAAGTCTCTCATAGTTTCAAATTTGAGTCCCAAACTTGGCACACAAGTAGTTTAAGTCATTATGGACTTTCTTTAAATTTTGGGATTAATTGGATAAGCGGTTTGAGGGTTATGATTTTTACAAAATTTCCTAAAGTAAATACAATTGATTTAAATGTCACGATTTTCCAATATATCAGAAAAAATGTTCTTGGCGCATGGCTGATAGCCGTTGGAACTATGATCCAACGGTGGCTGCACTTTTATTTAGATTAGGAAAGGAGGAAAAATATGTGGATTTTTCCCGATTGTTTTCTTCTACACACAATCAATGTGCAAGTGTGGGAAGTGCTCCATTAGTTTCGGGAGTCCAATCCAAACTAAAAGACCCCCTATTTCCACCGTTTCCCTTAGGAATTGGATTTTCCCCAAGTCGGTGCAGGAGTTCTCTCCATGGACAACCAATTCGGTTAGGAAGTGCCTATTTAAGTGTTCCTATACCCTATTTGAGGAGCCAAAGGCGTTGGTGGTGACTCCACGCTCGCCAGGGACTTCTCCCTACCTCCAATTCCTGGGAACAAACTATACTCCACTATTTTTCTTCCTCTCTGTACACAGCCATGGGACAACCTATTTTCCTCCCCCTACGAGCCATCTCCAGTTATCTTAAGAGATGCCATGGCGTCCGATGAATCCTGGCAGAGGCATTCTCGCCCTCACCCGATGCTCTGCCACCGAGAAGCACAAATTCAATGGGTTGGTTGATTACCGGAGGTCTATTTGTGAGACGAACTAGGCACCGCGCGAGGAAGAAGAAGACTCTGGGTCAATTGACTTATCTGCCTCTTGGTGCGCATTCAAGAGGGAGGGGCATGAAAGTCTTTCACCATTTAATAGTCGGCCCAAATTATGGAATTCAAAAAAATAGTTTTCACTGATGTGTCAAGCCGCCATTGGCCAAAGGTACTTTAATTTGCAAAATTCATAATTAATTAATGGTAACTAAAATCAAGACATGTAATATATGAATATTGTTCAAGAGAACTCGAGGAATTCAATAAAAATATAATTGAAGCATGAATCTATTCACAATTCAAAAAATGATTAAAGTTGCTAACCTTAATGCTTTATAATGAGGAAAAATCCTAATTTGATGATTCTATGAATTGAGAAGATTAATATGGATGATATGAGCAAATTAACCTATTGTTAATTAAAAGACATTTTGATGTCTATATAGAATGATACATATTCTTAATGGCCGAATTTAGGGTTTTTATGTGTTGATACCCATTAATGGGCATAGAAACCATAATTAAAGTGTTAATGGGTTTTAATGAAGTATATTTCAAGATTCTTTGTATAAAAGTAAATTTACATTAATTCTAAGCCTAAATTGATGAAAAGAAGGTTTTAATGTGAATAAGTGAGTAATTAGGGTTTTGAACCTAGAACTGATGTTTTAGGTTTTTGTGGACATAAAAGTGGAAAGTTGTAAATATATCTAAAAGAACCCTAATGAAACCCTAATATGGATTAGAAACCCTAGAAAGTAATTCCAAGTCAATAAAGTAGATTCTTGATGAGTATGTAGTGAATAGGTTGTACATGCTTTTCAGGATTATGTTCTTTTGTGTGATTGTCTTGATTGCTTGCTTAGATTTCCTAATTGGATCGGACTGTGCTTATTTCCTATGAGATCTACAAATCAGGTATGTGGTTAATTATGAGTACACACATTATGTTTCCCAGCGTTTCTCTAGGATTTATCAATTGCAATGAAATTAAACTGTTTGGATGTTTCATTACTGCAATCTTTAAAGTGACTGTGTATAAAAATTTAAGTATAAGTGTGATTGTCTCGAACCTACATACCATCTATGGATGTATGATGCAAGACCAAGCCCTAGAGGGAAGGTCTAAAGTGGTCAAGCCCCGGAGGGAAGACCACTAGGCACCTAGAGAGGTGACCCCAGGCACCAAGTTCAGGATGGAGAAGGTGGCCTTAAGTCCCTTGCAAGGACTAAACCCTAAGATATGGTATCCCAGAGTATGTGTAAAAGAGGCTGAGAAGTTACATTGAAAACGTAAACTTGGCATTGTTAATAACTATTTGATATGAATAGATTGTTAGAGCCCAATTGCAATGTTTTGTTTGTCACTACATACCAGTATATTCATTTATACTAACCGACGTTTTGTTTTTCGGCATTTTAGGATCATCTGAAATTGGACAAATAGTAAAGTGGAACTTATGAAGATTAAAGTTAATTTATAAAGGAGCATTTAGTTAGATAGAATTCTACTGTTGGTAGAAGTTCAAGTTACCTATTTTTGAATGTATGTGAAAGTAATTTTTTATTCCAGTTTTTAGTTTAGTCTTTTTTAGAATTTATTAATTATTTTTTATTATTTGCAAAACCATTGATCCTGTTTGTGGGATAACGCCTCTGACTTCTTGGTCTTCCTTAATTGGGGGTTATCGGGAAGCGGAGTCATTACAATTACTTAATATGCCTAAAAGTGGATCTTCTACTAACTTATTTTATATGATGGTGTATGATTATGAATTTTCATTCCCTTTTATACCATCTAATGGACTCCTTGACGGTAATTACATGTCCCTTTAATGCCTTATGGGCTTAAATTTCAAAATGCATGCTTTTGTGCCCTAAAATGGTTTTTTTGAAGTATTTTGATGCTAGAACTATATGTGAATCATTACTGTTTAAATGTTTTTATAAAACAAAATAAGCATGAATTTATAACTATAATTTTGCTGGATTTTCATTTGGATATGTTTCTATGTAAAAAAGTGCCTCAAATATACCTAAAATATTCTTTTATATCCTTCTAATACTATAGTGATAATGCATGAGGTTCCCCTACCTCTTTTGTTTTTAGTATTTACAAGACAAAAATTAGACATTTCCCTAACTTTTATGTTGTCGAAATTTTGTTGTACTTAGACTTGATACTTAAAAGTGGCTCATTTATGCTCCAAAATATTATGCCTAAAACTTGCATCCAGTACATCTTTCACATCCTTGGGATTTTTAACAGATTTTTTTCATGTTATTTTTATGTGTGGATATGTGCAAAATTTTAGTTGGTTATGACATTTCTTCATATATTTAGCCTTGATATGTCTTATATGGTGATTGTGCCTTGTTGTTCCCTAAATTGATTGATTACACCTTGATATGGCCAAGAATGGGCAATGGGGCACTAGATGAGGGGAGTGGCGAGGTGGGCCCCTCCTCACCCAGAAGATTGATTGCAAGGGAGAACATGTTGGATTACTTCTTCCTTGAATATGCTTGTAGATTATATTTATGCATATTATATATGCTTAAGTTCTTATATACATGATTAATTCTACAACTGCATCCCTAGGTCTTGTTTGTAAATTGATTGTTGCTTTAAAACATGAGCATTGATTTGATCAAATCAGGTGTAACCCTAATCTAGTAGTAACTAGAGGTTGTAGAAAGTTCTAGGGTTGTATACTTCTATGTATGTGGGCCGACAAAAGATTGGTGTTAATTGTCCCCCCATGTGGCATGTTAGTGATCAAAGTTTGATGTTCTTTGGCCCACATGTGCATGTTGGTGACTGAATGTTGGTGTTCTTTGGAAATGGTTCCCATTTTTCAAGGGGACCAAAGGTTGGGTTCTCTTAGGCCTCCATGTGGCATTTTGGTGACTAAAGGTTAGCGTTCTTTGACACCCATGATAGATTTTTATGTTGAACAATGGTTGGTTTTCTTTGTCAGATTGAGGGAAGGTTGGTTTTCTTTGGCACCCTTGTGTTGGCATGTTGGTGACTGAAGGTTGGTGTTCTTTAACACCCATACTAGTTTTTTGTGGTGACCAAGGGTTAGTTTTATTTGGAACCCATGTTGGTTGTAGCTGATCAAAGGTGATTTTCTTCGACAAAGTCTTACATGGTTGTGATTAGTATGGAGATCAATAATCCTAGGACTATATAATATCAACCAAGTAGTCAAGTTATAAAGATATATCCTAAGGTAGATTAACTTTTTATATTACATTGAATTATTTTAGTACTCTTCTAGACCTAAAGTATTTCTTGACTACTAATGTATTGCATCTATTATATATGTACCGTGTAACAGATATAGTGTTAATTATGTCATTCATAGGTTAGTATCTCCTAATTAACATGTCTTTGAATATTATGAGTTTAATGTGATTGCAAGAAAAAAGAATGTTATCTTTTCCTATATCATATTGTTGGGACATGGGTCTCAGTTTGTGGTTATGCACATATTTAAGAGAAGATAGCACAATGAGAAATGATGTGTTGATAAAGATGAAATAAGAAATAATTTATTTAAGCTAGAGTGTCCATGTACTCTCACTTTCCTGAGTGATGGGAAGATAATTGATGATGTATATGTAAGTTTTATTCATATGGTATTTATTTATGGTTACATGTTTTGGATTAGAAATCTTATGTTATGGTGGTTTCATGAATATGTATATCCTTGTAATCTTATTTGTTGAGATTGATAAAGTAGTTTTGATCTCTACTAGGTCTACTCTTAGAATATTCAGATGTAAAGAGGTACACTTTGATGTGAAGTCATGTGAGGTTTTATGACGGAAACTCATATTCAAATCTTTATGTGAATTGTCAGAGAGGTTGTAGCTCAGGTGGTAAAGGCTTGGGCTCCCCAATGAAGGGACCTAGGTTTAAACCTAGGTTGTGTGCCTGAGATAAGAATGTATCATGTCGCACAGGCCGATCAACAGTGTGATTTAAATTCCCCCTTTGGTGTATGGGTAGTTGGGGGGGGGTTATAGTGCCAGAGTGGGGTCACCAAAGTGGCTCCTCCTCATGGGTGGTTCCCACGTCATCTAATTTAAATCTTTATGTAAATAACCTTATTCAAAATTTTTGAACCAATTTTTTTGTGCTTGTTACGTTTAACTATGAGTTTTGTCTTGGGATGTGTCCTAATGATCAATTTGGTTTCGATCAGTGGAAGGGGTCTTTGTTTATTTTGGTATTATAGCATGGTCTAGCTAAGTCTATAGGAAATTAGGCTTGATATTATAGCTGCAGTGATTAACATGACACAACAATGATGCATGCTATGTGAACTCAATGTATGGATACCCTAGTCAAGTATCCAAGTAGTAAGAGTGAGTGGGTTGGAACTCTCTAATTGTTCTCCTTGTAAGTAATACAACCAAGTACTTAGTTGGAAAACAATCCTATAGAACAACAAAAATAAGAATGCATGAAGAACAGAATGGTATAACAGTTGACGAGATATGTAAAGCCCAATTAAGTCTGTAGATGTTGAGAATGAACTATGTATGAAATTGGTTAATAAGTGATGTAAGGTACTAATATAATCACTTGAGAATATTAAAGTCTTGCTTTAACTCGTAAAACTTAATATTTTGATGATTAAAGGAAAAGATATGAAATTATGATTCTTAATATGAATGTGATTAGTACAAAAAAGGGATTCCTAAAACTTAAAAGGACACCTTGTATGCATAGGAATACAATGTTTGAAGCTAATATTAAATAGAATGATTATGTTTAGGAGAGAAGACTTTGTGTGAAGCCTTGTTATGTGCAGTAGTCATGGGACTCCAGAAGTAGTGTATAGGATGTATTGATACATATGAGAAAATTCATGGAGAATAAATGTTACAAGAAATATCTGAGAGATAAATATGTATATAAAGAGGAGAACTCAAACAATGAGTATGATTCGAGATGGTAAAGATGTAGAATTCCATATGAGAAAAGTGGATCCTGAGGTAATATATGACCATACAATGAGTACTATGAAAGAATTAAAGTAAATAATGATGATATTTTGGAAGTTATTTAGGAAATCATCTCTTGTGGATGAAAATAATATGACTAATTAAGGAATAGAAGTAAATATGAATTAAGATAAGGAAACAAAATCCTAATAGGATATAGAGTAACATTCAAGTCAAAATATTTGATGGAATTTGTAGCTGAATGATATAAATATGGGAAACAATAAGATCATGATACAATAATCATGGATCAATTAGATTGGTACCATGAAAAAAAGAGTAAGTGATGTCTTGATATTTCATATGGTTTTTTCATGATCCCTTTGAATTGTTAGAGGATGACACATGTAAGAATCATATGTTTCGAGAAAAACTCATGTTCAAAAAGAACATGTTTCAGCTGTAGAACATATCCAATATGGTGTTCATTAAGAGATAAGTAATAGTGATGTGGAATGTACTGATGTGATAATGAGCATGTTGTGAATCCATAATAAGCCAAAGGTTGTAACCTGGAGGAAGAGAACTGAACTATGCATATAAGTGTCCATTGGTCAGATGGGTTTTAGGAACACATGAACTATTCTCTTAAATGTAAGAAATCATATATATGATATCTGATAATAAGCGTAATTACCCAATAATCAATGTCAAATATGATGAATGTACCCTTAATGAGTGAATGGAAAGCGTGACAATAAGAAAAGAGACACAATAATGACAAAGAGATGATAAAAAATAATAATGGAGTATGATAATATGACTAACTTCTATGCAGATGCCAAGGAACCTAGATAAGACAATGAATGATGCATAAGAAATTAAAACTTGTAATAAACCACAAAGAATATACCTATGAATGCAAACAAAATTCATGTTTTAAAGCACTAATACTGATGATGTAACATGATTTGTTCCTAAGCACTTTCTAGGTAGGGTTACACATTGATTCTTGTTGTTATCTGTCCTTACCTTGGGATTTCATGGGAAGAATCTTTTTAGGGGTTTATGGTTGTGAGACCCTAAACTAATCTTAACCCTAACTTCACTACAATCTTTGTTGATTTCCTTAATTGAATTATTGATTAATTTTTTATATTAATTGATATATTAGACTTTATAAATTGAACCAAATTGCATTTCATTTTCCCTAATGTCAAGTTTCCTTGCATGTTATGACTAGATTGCAATCCACCAAAAAATGAGGTTTGAATTGCAAATTGTTTGATAATTATGTGCTTATATTTTCCTTAAAATTCATTCTTGATTAGGACTTGGAAGCAATATGTTTAGAGACGACATTGGGTTGTCTTCAATTATATCCTATTTGCCTTGAATTACAATTTTATGTACATTTGTGGACTACTATGCGATTTCACCAATAATAATAGCTTAATTGAATTTTTTAGTATATATGATATAATTGCATGTTTTAATTCGTAATACTACTTGATTTGAACTTTTAACTTGGTTTCTATTGAGTTCCATCCTAAAGTTTCTAATCTAAACCTAGCCAAGTGTGTGCATGGATGAGTGACCTTCGACATATATACTTGTGCCTTGATAGGTTCAGGCCCTTCCTAACCTTGATACCTAGTATGTAAATGGTTCCTTTGTATCTATGCATCTATGTACCTATATGTATCACTTCATACTTTGATAGCATGGTATAGAGGGGTGGTTCCATAGGCATTCACTTGTGTGCCTTAATAGCCTTTGTTTATTGACCCTTAATACATTGACCCTTTGACCTAGATAGGTCCAACTATATCTTGATAACTTATGGTATGCGGACCCTCCAACCATATCTTGATGACTTATGGTATGTTGACCCTCTATAAGTACCATTTATATATGGGATTTGTCATCCTTTATACCATGCAAAGCTCACTTGAAGTGGGTTGTTTTAGTCATTTGACTCTTTTAATGTACACACCCCTTCCCCCATTGACCCGTAGGCATATTTTTCTTCTCCACCACCTTATAGTATGAGTCCTGGAGCTCAAAAGCCTCTATAGACTACCCTTGGAGCTCAATACCTTTCTTGAAAGAGGATATATGCTTTCATGTTTATGCACTTTGATGCATGTTGTTGATCAAGCTTCTCTAAGGTTTTTCCAAACTTGGTAGCTTTATTTTGAACCCTAAACATGTAACATATACATGATAACCTCTATTTTGTTTCTTTTTTAGCCTATTCTTACACCTTGACCAAGATCCATGGTGTCTCTTACTGAAAATAGCTAATAACCTTCATTTCTTCTCTTTTTACCCTAGTATGGCCATGGATCTTGGTGGAAGGTGTCAAATTGGATCTTAAGTTGGTTGTTTAGATATGGAAAGGAGACTACCTTGTGGATTTATTCTGTAAAAGGTTTTCTTCATCATCTAAGGCAAGTGACATAGCTTGGGTTAGCTTCTTTTACCTACTTGTGCATACAAACCCCTAATCTTGCCTAATAGTTACTTAATATACCTAATTTTATGGATTGGTTTGATATAATGGTGCAATATTAATAATTTTCATGCTCTGTACTACTCTATTTGGATGTACTTGGTGAAAATTAGTTGTTTCTTGGATACCTTATGGGCTTAAAATTAGAAATCCATGCTTTTGTGTCCAGAAATGATCTTTTTGATGTATTTTGAGGACATATTGATGATGTATGAACTACGCATGATTCATTACTATTTACATGTGTCTATAAAACGAAATTATGATGAATTACTAACTATTATGCTTATGTATTTTTTTTGGATAACTTTTCTATCTGAAAGTGCCTCAAATATACTCAAAATGTTGTTTATACCCTTCTAGAACTCTAATGATAATGCATGAATTTCCCCTACCCCTCTCTTTTTTTGGAGTACACTGAGATGAAAATGAGGCCATTATCTATATGTTATGCTTCCAAAGTTTCTGTGGACTTATACTTGATACTTAAAAGTGGCTCATTTGTGCCTAAAATAGGCTTTTTATGCCTAAAACCTATATCTAGCATAACTTTCATATCATTGGGAGTTTTGAACCAATATTTCTTGTGTTTCTTTATTTATTTCATGTGAGGATATGTGCAAGATTGTATAGGATTATAAGATTTCTACAAGGACTTATCCTTTGTATGGATTATATGATGATTTGGGTATTGTTGTGCCCTAGATTGATGAATTAGGTCTTGATATGGCCAAGGATGGTACTTGTACCTTGACTAGACACTTAGAATCTATTTGACGTGTTTATATCTTATGAAGTTGTTATATACATGATTACTTCTACAACTGCAACTCTTGTTCTTGTTTGTAACTTGATTGATGCTTTGAAACACAATAACTGACTTAATCAAATCAGTTGTAACCATAATCTAGTAGTAATATAAGGATGTGGAAAGTGTGAGGGTTTTATATTTTTGAGTATTTTGGGTAACTAAAGGTTTGTGTTCTTTGGTCCCCAAGTGTCATGTGGTGACTGAAGGTTGGTGTTCTCTGGCACCAAGTTGGTTTTTCTGGGTGACTGAAGGTTGGTGTTCTTTGGCCCTCATGTGGCGTGTTGATGACCGAAGGTTGGTGTTCTTTGGAACCTGTGTTGGTTTATTAGGTAACCAAAGTTTTGTGTTCCTTGGCCCGCATGTAGCGTGTTAGTGAATGAATGTTCGTTTTCTTTGGAACCCATGTTGATTTGTTGTGTTGACTGAAGGTTGGTGTTCTTTTGTAACCATGTTGATTTGTTGTTATTATAAAAGGTTGGTTTTCTTTTCCATCCTTCTGTTGGATTGTTGGGGTGACTGGAGGTTGGTTTTCATTGGTACCTTGTGTTGGCATTTGGTGACCGGTGGGTGTTCTTTGGCACCCATGCTAGTTTATTATGGTGAGCTAAGGTTGTTATTATTTGGCACCTATGCTAGCTATTAGTGCCTGAAGGTCATTTTATTTGGAATATATGTTTTAATGGCTGGTATTATTAGAATTCCTATGGACATTGGTAATTCTAGGACTTAATAATATCAAACCAATGGTCAATATAGTTGTATCTCGATTATATTATCTTGTGATATTACATTGAATGTTTTTAGTGCTATTTTAGATCTACAAGTATTTCTTTCTACCCTATACTACATTAGATGTAGTTGTATCTTATATAGAGATTAGTACTTATTTATTATAACATGTGTCATGGTTATTATCTCATGATTATCATATCTTTGAATAAGTTGATCTTAATATACTTATAATTAATAAGAATGCCATATTTTTCTATATCATATCTTCAGGAAATGGTTGTCACCCTTGTGGTTATCCACATCTTTTAGGTAAACCATCCCAACAGACACGATGTGTTGGTTAAGATGTAAAAATTAATAATATACTTAAGTCTAGAGTGTCCATATACTCTCAATTTCTTGAGTTGTTGGGGAGTAGTTAATGATGTACATAATAGGTTTCTTCCTTAGGCATTCCTTTATGATCATGATTGGTAGAGTGGATTAGAAGTCTTATGATGTCGTGGTTCATGAACATGTGCATCCTTGTAATCATATTTTTTGAAATTGATAAAGAAGTTTTAGTTAGTTATCAATCATGCCTACTCTAGGAATATTTAGATGTGTGTGTGTCATTCCTAGGATCACACAATAATCAAATGAATGATAACTAGATGCAACCCTCAAGGATCGAACACACATGGGACTTTCAAATTTATAAAGATCTAAGATTTTAACTGTAATGCTCACCCATTTATATACCACAAAACCAGATGCGGAAGCATCAACACACATATAATATAAATTTCTAGGGCAAGACGTCACATATATAGCATACAGTAACATGTCAACTAACCATAGTAACTGATTAAAAAGGTATTGTCCAACAACATGAAATTGTGAGTCTGGGAGTCACATCTCCCTACATGAACTAAAAGAGAAAAGATAAATTCGTAATCTGGAAAGATCGCCTAAGATAAAGTCCCACTAGTAATAGATATCTTGCTTCCTTGAATCTGAACTCCTTCACGGGCTACTCATCACTATCTGTGGATGTCACGTCCCTAGTCATGCACAATGAAAATAATTCTAGTTAGAATAAGTGCCATTGAATTCTATAACAAAAAAGAGCTAATTTCATTATGAAAACTTGTCATCTACAACTATACTAAACATCAGTATGTGCATCTTTTATTTACACATTTTATCTTTCTGTGGCCACTATTATACAATAAGTCCTCTTCTGTGGCACTATGTGCCTTCTATGGTGCAACACACCTTCTATGGCATAATTGCCTTCTAGTGACACTAAGGTGTCTTCTGTTCTGTGGCAGCATGTGCCTTCTATGGTGCAATGCACCTTCTGTGGCATAACTGCCTTCTATTCTATGTACCGCATTACTTCTATTCTGTGAGGACTTATTATATAATATAAATTATGTTCTGGTGTCTTTTTCTATTCTTGTTCTATTTTTTTATTATTCTGATTCTATTTCTATTTCTATCCTGATTCTGCATCTCAACTATTTGAGATAAATTCTAGAGTATGAAATCTATTCTGGCATTCTAAGTTATAAATATTGTTCTGAATTCTAAACTCAACTAGTAAAGAATTATGATAAGTTTGAATGAAATCTAGATTCTGTATCTAAATCTAGTATTCTGAAGGAGATTTTAAATTCTAAATGTTTGTAAGGAATTAACGTACTGGAATAAATTTCAATCATGTATTCTGAGTTCTAATAATTCACATGTTGATTTCTAACAATTATGCATGAATAATAATTGATAATTTATATGATCTAAGAATGAACCATCTGATATAGAAATTCTACAATACTAAAAAGTAGTAATCTATGTATGAACATTAGACCATGCGTCTAATGAATTATTCTGGGAAGGATAATTAGATAACATGAATTCAAAGTACATGGCCCACTTACCTGGTAGTAATCCAAACTCCTATCCACGATGTCCTTCAGCAAAACTAGATCTAACTCGCTCCTTAAAAACCCCAATGGTTTTATCAGATGGCGTATCCCTTTTGGTCAACATGTTTAGGGTCGTAAGGGTGTTCTTTTGGATTATTATCACATGAACTTTTCATGTATGCTAAACATTCATACATTAGGCAAATTTTATTTGGTTAGTTTAAAAAGCATAACGTTTTAAGTGTCTTAAATCATTAAGTGACCTTGATAGCATTGGGATTTCTAATTTGGGTCTTAGCCGTTCAAGCATAAGTCATTGATTTGAATTCCAATTAGACATATAAAGTGTGTATACCCATTAACTAAACGTATTTTTGTTGCACAATACTTTATATATATGCCTACACATAACTAGTATTATAATTATACTGCTTGTTCGGTGCTATTTGATTATAGATTCTGGTTTAATAGTTTAGGTTATGACAGTACGACCTGGTCCAAGTACATAGATATGGTCGATTAACATTTGTCTTTTGATTAGTTTAATAGTAAAATAGATTAGTATAACTATAACTTGTTGTATATACATCAATTACCTACCAAGAATAAAATAACAAAAGTGACCAGACTACGGATATGAGTAAAGATTCAGAGTTTCTTAATCATGGTGCTACCGCATAACTAAGGTGCATATGCCAATGATCCATTATGGTTTAGGCATTAGGCTACATTAAGATATGAAGTTATGGCATGGTACGATTCCTAATGTGAATTTTACATAGATTAACATTGATTATATGTGAAGGTAGCAATAACTAAGCAGAAGAGGCTTAAATTTTATATGCAGAATAGATCACCGACGAACTGTGTTTCAAGACCTTAACCACCACATTACGTGGGTATACAGGTTTGTATACATGAGGCTCAGGTCATAAGATTACTGGAAAAAAGGTACATGGACATGCTACAATGTTTCCAAACCGACGGCTATCTTGTAGTATTATATAGCAATCACGGTTTTATGAAACAGTATGTATCAGGTTGTATTAACAATGATGGAAACTAGAAAAATCTGGCATTGGTATCCGCAGTGAGAAGCAACACTAACAATCAGCGATTCTTATACTAATTCGAGGTGGACAAAGCACCGACTGCTAATCTGGGGAGACCGAAGCAGGGACCCTTGTTGAGGAATCCTCACGTACACACAGATTGCAGCAATCGAGGGGAAAGGAACTTGGGTCATCAAGACGGTCGGAAAGATTATGAGGACGTGTCGGTGACAGCCAATAGGCGTAAGGAAGCAGACCACACAAAGAAAAAGACCATGATCGAAACAAAGGAGATAGGTACGGGGAGAGTTACCTATATTGACGATTAGAACTCAGTCGATGGGGCTTCAGAAGACTCGGTAGTGGTCCCTCGTTGCTCCGTGCACAACCGCCCTCGTCTGAAAGTGTACGACGATGGATTTTCAGGCTGTTGCTGGTGTAAGGCTCGTCGTTGGGCTCTCATACACAGAACGGAATGAAAAAGCGGTGGAACATAGGATGTAGGTGGCTCAAAGACTGGGTGTTCGATATATATGCTAAGATCTAGGGTTCAATCCAGCGGTGAAGTCTGGTTCCAAACGCACGCTCGTACCGGGAGAAAATCTGAAATTGATCTGGACATAGAATCTTGCTCCTAGCGGGTGGTTGAAGGAGGTTCTAAACGGTTGTGATTATCTCAGTGCAACATGTGCCCAGATCGGATGGCCGTTGTGAGGCCCAAAAGAACTGATTTTTTTCAGGAAATGCCCCTTTTTCTAATTAAAAGGCCATTATCTTAAGAAAATTAGTTAACTAAATAAACTTTGATTAAAAATAAATTTCTACCAACTGATCACATTAGAGTCTAGAATATTCTAGTGCATCCCGTTCTCTAAAAATTTGACTAGAATAATTAATATGGTTAAAACAAGATAAAGTTTAGATATTGCATAACTAATTATTGAAAATGAATTAAATCTTGAAATTTTGGATGTCATCTTATTTAGACATTTTTTCTTTGTGGTAAATTTTTCCAATGCATGGTAATGACTAAAAATATTTAAAATTGACATATTTATAATATATCACTATAAATGATATGACATTAGAAAGATTGTAAGCAAGTACTAAAAAAATAAGGATGTTACAATTCTACCCACCTTGGATGAATTTTGTCCTCGAAATTCTTATGTACTACCCACATTAGTGTTTTACTTATTCTTTACTGGTAATACCGACCATCCTCAGTTCATTACTCTTATACTAAGAAGTCTATACTATGTGTCATAACATACTTATCTATAATTTAAATACTAGGGTTAGGTCATACCTTCAACTATCTGGTCCTCATCTACCTCTGTTGCGTCCATGGAGAACACCCTTTCCTGACGCTTCTCTCTCTGATTGTTCTGGTCTTGCTTTTGCTTCTTTGGGTAGTTGAACTTGAAGTGACCATCATCACCACACAGGTAGCATACTAGCTGCCCAAACTTACATTCCCCACCATGGGGATTTTGACACTTGGGGCAAACTTGGTCAGGTGCTTTCTGAGATCCTCCTCCAGGAACTCCTCTCTGAGCTGGTGGTCCTTCTGGGGCCTTCCTCTTGTTGTTTTGTCCACCATTATGACCTTTATGATGATAGTTTCCTCCAGAAGATCCTCCATTCTTCCAATTACATCCTGGGTGGTCCTCTAGCTCCAGGGCAGCTTCTAGGGCTTCTTATACTGTCCTTATGTTGCATCCTACCAAAGCAAACCTGAGGTCGAGCTTCAGACCACGCATGAACTTCTTGGCTAGGTGTACCTCATCTTCAGTTCTGTATTTTTGTAGCATCTGAAACTTCATAGCATATTGGATGACGGTGGTGTCATATTGCTTGAGGTGCCTGAACTCCATCTCCTTCTTCTCGATCATAGCTTCTGAAATGTAGCAGTTCTGGAAGGCGGTAGTGAACTTTGTTGGTATGTATGCCCTGAGAGCCAATCATGGGATGATTGGTGGGATACATTAAGATTGATTTGATAAACATCAAAGGCAAGCTTCCAATTCTTTCTGGTTCAGTCATATGAGATAATGATAGAACAGATTGAATATCTAGAGAATGACAGTACTCAATGACGTATGCTTTCAGGTTGAGGACCTGAACGATGAGATCATACGGATGCTAAGAGTTTGTACATTCTTATTATGTCCCTAGTCAGATGTCATTGTGGAAGGTAGATAGATAACAATGACACACAAGACTAGATTGTGGTGTTGGTTGATGACAAAATCTCGTTAGTCATGATATGGAGATATCAAACCAAACACATAGGTACTTGTTAGAGAATAAGTGTACCGAACAGACTGACCGTGAGTTTGACACATGGAACCATGATATGGTAGTCACAGTCAGTTCTCACAGTGATGGTGGTGAGTGTGATTCTTTGACCTAAAATCACTACACTCAACACATGGCATTGGGTACACTTTGACATCCTCAAACGCAGTCTTGAAACATGGGTTGTTATAAAGGTGATGATTGGGTGGCTTTGACGCATGGGGATTTTGAGGGGTGAGTGATAAATATGGGATTTGTCCCTCCTAAGGGAGTTTGATATCCATGGCCACTTGATGAGTAGGATTGAGATAGGCGTGCACATGCATGTGTGAATCAGTATGTGATATTTATGTCATACATATCTCCTCCAATCTACTCTGAGATCAAGAAAGTGAATGAATGTTGACAGGATGACTGTTCCATGTCTTGAGTTCATTCGGGATATCAGTGACAAAGGAATTATACATTCGTTGTAACACCATTCACAGATTGTAGGATTGAAAGTTGTTCTCCAACTTTCCTTTTCACTTGGGTAGCACCGATGTGTGACTAGGCACCACTCTTTGCTTGTGAAATCATAAGTGTTATGGACTTTCACTTCCAACGTGAAATGGGTCTGCAAGGTCACACACATAGGATTTAACATGGAAGAGGAGTTTATCCACAAATGATGTTTAGATTGATTTCTAAAGGAGTTTTGTAGTTCAATTAAACACTCAATTAATTGATACCTCAAAATCATAGTGTTCAAGGTGTTGGACCAAGGTGATTAAGAGTATCGGATTGATTGGAACTGCAATTGACTGATTTGCATTGTCTACTGCTCCAACCGATCGGCTCATAGGGTTGAACTGATCGGATCAGGTTGGTGAACTGACTGACTCAAAGTAGTGAGTCGATCGGCTCATGTGTCAATGAAATGATCGGCTCAATTGTTGAATCGCGTGTGGCCAACCGAGATCGTTTGGAAAGCCAGAAGACTCTTTTTGCAAATACATATTTGTTTCACTTGTACAAATTTGATTTGGACAAAGACTAATATTTGATTAGTTGGAAATGAACATGAAAGTCAATTTGAGTTGGACAAAGACCATGAACCAATCGACTCAATCATGAACCGATCGGCTCAGGGTCCCAACTGACTGATTCAGGTGTGAACCGATCAGCTCAGGTCCCCAATCGATCGATTCATGCTTGAAACGATTAGTTCAGCCGGTGCAGTTTGTCAGATATTGTGGAAAATCTAGAACCCTTCTACTCCTACTTTAATCCCGCATTGCCCGGGGTAGAGAACTGTAACGCCTGAGCCCACTGCCCAAGGCTCTAGTAGGGTTTCAGGAATGATGACTGGCCCCATAAACCACCACTAGCCTTAACTGTGCACTTTGTCCACACTGATGCGCAAGCCAGGATCAACTTCCCGGCTGGTCACCCATCCTAGTACTACTCCAAGCTAAGCACGCTTAATTATGGAGTTCTTTAGAGATGGGCTCCCTGAAAAGGAGGTGCACCTTGGTGATATGGGTAGTCCAATCATTCCTTATAAGATCATTATATCCAAGGCCTCAAATCTTGGACGTTACAATCTCCCCCACTTAGACTCTTGACGTCCTCGTCAAGTCTCAACTATATGGCCTCATAATCTGACTCCATTTCAGTGCAGACCGACAATGGCCCATGGACACCCAGCTCCCGATCACAGAATACCAGCGCAAGGGTGGTTACGTCAACCATGGACAGCCGTTTCCTACATGCCTGGACCACACGGCTCAAAACTGGCATGTCACATGCCCATGTGGGCCCCACCTACTGGAGGGGTTATGGCTCTGATCTAGGGGTCCACTAAAGAAAATAAACAATATCCAGTTGATATTAATTCCCAGAAAATTTATGTTAAACCATATTAGTGTGAGGATACTTAATATTGACTGATATGATAATAATTTCAAAATATTTGGACTTCCCCCATTAATGCACATTTAGATGCTTTAAACATCATATTAATTCTAGAAAATAGACCAGTAATCAGAAAAATATGAAAATCATACCAGACCCTTATTATGATCTCTTGATCAGTAGAAAAATAACAGAAACATGTTTTGGATCATATGGAACCTAGGTTTGGCTAAACCCTAATCTAGACCTAAAATACTATTAATTACGATGACCTGTATATTAATGACAATTAATTGTTATTAATCAGGTGATGACCGGATATCTAGATGAGAAAGAATGATTAAGAATCTCTGAACTCAGGTACGTGGTCTTATAAGTATAAGACTAGATTTCTTGGTTGCTTATGATATGTAATATCATGAATGCTATTATTTGGATATTCATTGCTTGGTTGAACTATTATGAATTATACTTCGCCAAACCTAATAGAACATAAATGATTATGATGGGTTGTAGCTACTAGAGCACATAGCCTGGTGTGGATGTATGTTGCCTAACATGGTTGTATAATTCCTTGGCCCATGTTAGATGTATGATGATTGTGACGTCCCCGGATTTTCTAAGACTTAATCTGATGTGTGACGTCCAAATTGAAACCCTCACCTCAGCGAGAATCCCAATTTAAACATCCCACACTAGGCTAAGAAGAAGAAAATCAAGGGAGTCAGAAGGAAACACAGTAGCACATGTACATGAACAATAAACAAACCATACACACATGTTCACCATTCAACATATAATTACAACATGAATTGTTACAACATTTGATATTACACATTGAACAGCAAACTAATACATATACATGTACTACATCTAAACTATAGGATCTTAAGACAACAGGTCCACCTGTACATCAGCTCGCCACACAACTCACAACTATCCTGGGATCTTCAAGAGCAAAACCACAACCTAAACAAAAGATTACATGTGGTACACGTCAGCACAATATTTCATGAATATTGTACTGCGTACGCCTACGTGTCTTTTATATACCTCTCATCATATCTTGGCAATAAGATAAAACTAATATACTTGGCAGCAATAAACAAAATATAAGAAAAGCATATAATTGCACAAAGATATTCATTCACAGAAGAGAACACATATTTTAAGCTTATTTTCCATTATATACCAAGGCCTTTATGATCACTACCAAAGAGTTAGATCATTTGTACAAGGTGACCACTACCAAAGAGTTAGGTCAGACCACTACCAAAGAGTTAGGTCATATGTACAATGTGACCACTACCAAAGAGTTAGGTCACTTCCAAGCACACTACCAAAGAGTTAGTGCTTTCATATAATGGAACAGATATTTTATGTTTCATGTGTTCATAGACATAAGTACGGAAAATCGAGCAACATATCATACAAGAACAATTATTTCAATCAATATCATATGCCAAGTCTTTACTACCATATAACACAAGCATATTGTATAATAATCCAAGTAAGAGGTAATGGCGTACCTTCCAAAGAGATATCACAATATATATCCTCATATCGTCTACATCCTGGTCAACCCTGATTAAGACAAGACCACATATATCACCATCAGGTTCTCATCATCTCAACCCTAATTATGTTCATTTTAGGGTTGGCTTACTCATTAGGATATTTCCACTATTACTTGCATTCTTGTCTTGGATTTATCTTACTGATGTTATATTCTAGATTACATCTCACTATCAAAGTTCATCATCTAACATATTAACATTATGTCACACATTAACCCTGGGTTACATGCATTACTCGAATTAGGGTTTATATCACATTAAGAGCAAACATCATTGTATAACATGGATTGTGGGTATCATTCTGATCTCATATTTAATTCTGAGGTTCTAGATACTGATATGAGATTACTCTGTAAATTTCACCATTTATTGAGCATGTGTGCATTTATTGCATTGTATTTAGGGTTAAAAGCCCTAATTAACCATATGGAGTAAGTTACATGATTTTGTGCATCAAAATAGACATATCTGACATCATATGGATTCCATACATAATTATGGACTTACAAATATTTTTCCATGATTTTATGTCATCATTTGCTATTTATTATCCACAAACTAAGCATTACATATCTTACATGATATCACTGATATTAAAGCATTAAAAGTAGGATATTATGCTTCCATCTTGTTCTAAGCATTTTTCTGAACATTTTGGTATATCATATGAATTTTTCTGATGCTCGAGCTAATTAATATGAATATTGGAAGATTTGGACATTTACTGAATTATTGGGCGATTTACCTTTTCCTGGCCATTCAGAGGTCGCCACGTGTCCACGTGGGGGCGCTGCTCTTCCAAGCTTGGTCCGGCCGGTCCTCCCTGGTTCGGCTCAGTTCTACGCTGGTTTAGCATTGGAATTGGGCCGGTCCTCCCTTTATTCTTTCCCTGGCCCACGCGATCGTCCCAAGCGGGACTCTGTTCCCAGCGGGCACCGCCGCGCCAGGGAACTCCGGTGAGAAGGAAGCCACCCAGGGGTTCTCCACTTCAGCTCCGAAGGCCTCCATCATCTTCGAGTACCCTTTCCAGACCTCCACGGCTACAAGGCTCCTCGTCATCTGCTCTGAAGCTCCTTGGTCGGGGGGTCCTCCGATGATGGCGCCGCCGTAGAAGAGCTAGAACGGGGAAGATGGATTTCCAGCTTCTAAGCTTGCATCTTACACACTAAGGAGCTTCGTTGGAACCCCATAGAACTAACGAGCATACTGGATTGAGGTGTTAAGCCTTGATCAGTGCCTCCAACTCCGCCTCGCTTCTTCTGGAAAATTGGATCTCGGCGGCCAAGAAAATCCGCCTGGTACGGTCTGTGAGTGTGCGGGATCAACTCCTCTCACCCTCGTATTTGTTCTCTCCTACTCAAAGGTCCTCAAGGTTCCCTCTTTCCCTACTTCTTTCTTCCTTGTCGCACCTGCTGGCTGCAATGGAGAAGTAGCCCAGGGACGGGGCTCGTTCTCTTTGGTCTCCGTTCCATATACTTCAAAAGAGGGGTGATATTTCTCTTCTAGCAGAACCGAAGACAACTGCCCGCCTATACTTCCCTCTCATCCCACGATCAGCGATCATGGGGGGAGCATGGGTGGTCGCCCATGATGTTGTTCCAACGCTCCTCCCGATTCAGAGCTTGGAGGTGATCTCAGGGCCGTCCAAAAAGCATCTAATAGCTGTGAAAGAACCCCAAAAACAAGGGATCCGTGGCTCACTAAAGTAGGCAGTCCCAGCCACAGGATTAGACATGAATGGCCCGGATTCGGCCACACAGGCCCAGCCCAGACCAAAGGGCGTGACACTCTCATTGCCCTTAGACTTTGGTCTAATAATCCTCAAAATGCACATTATTTCATGATATTCAAACCTAAATAACTTCGTCTAGGAACATCCAAATGCCACCAAATTTTAACCATAGCTTCCTTACCTCGCAAGCTACCATCTACTCAAATTTGGTGACAAAACTCATATATTGGACCATTCAATTAAATTCCTCAAAAAAAGGCATCAAGTTAAGGATGATATTAACATCAATCAACAAACCTATTTTGTTAAAATCTTGTAACTCTCAATATTATTCGACCTTATGATTTTACTTATGTCATTGGATGATTAAGGACTCCAAAAGTCCACTCCATCACATCCTACACACCTTAAAGAAAATTCCGTCCTCGGAATTAAGCCAGAAAACCACTTTGTCACAATGATATTATATTGCCCACACTAGATGTTAGTCAAGTGCAATATGTGTAGTACAACCACATCAAAATGATTGTAATTAAAAGGATGTTTACCTGGTTTTTGTCTTAAGAAATGGTATTATCTCTCATTTCTTCTTGTTTGAATATTTTACTTTATGCATTTGTAACGCCTGGGCCCACTGCCCAAGGCTCTAGTAGAGTTTCAGGAATGACGACTGGCCCCACAGACCACCACTAGCCTTAACTGCGCACTTTGTCCACACTGACATGCAAGCTAGGATCAACTTCTCGACTGGTCACCCATCCTAGTACTACTCCAAGCTGAGCACGCTTAACTATGGAGTTCTTTAGAGATGGGCTCCCTGAAAAGGAGGTGCACCTTGGTGATATGGGTAGTCCAATCATTCCTTTTAAGATCATGTTATCTGAGGCCTCAAATCCTGGGATGTTACAATCTCCCCCACTTAGACTCTTCACGTCCTCATCAAGGCTCAACTATATGGCCTCATAATCTGACCCCATTTTAGTGCAGACCCATAATGGCCCATGGACATCCAACTCCCGATCACGGAATACCAACATAAGGGTGGCTACGTCAACCATGGTCAACCCTTTCCTACATGCATGGACCGCACAACTCAAGACTGGCATGCCACATGCCCATGCGGGCCCCACCTACTGGAAGGGTTATGGCTCTGATACCATTTGTAACGTCTGGGCCCACTGCCCAAGGCTCTATTAGAGTTTCAGGAATGACAACTGGCCCCACAGACCACCACTAGCCTTAACTGTGCACTTTGTCCACACTGACGCGTAAGCTAGGATCAACTTCCCGACTGGTCACCCATCCTAGTACTACTCCAAGTTGAGCACGCATAACTATGGAGTTCTTTAGAGATGGGCTCCCTGAAAAGGATGTGCACCTTGGTGATATGGGTAGTCCAATCATTCCTTTTAAGATCAAGTTATCTAAGGCCTCAAATCCTTAGATATTACAAGAACCCTGTCCCATGACCCTCCTATATATATATGGGTATTGGGGGCTTCTCAAAAACAACAACTCAGAACACCATTTGCTCAGCAAAGTTGTCATTCTCTCTGGTTTTGGTAACCGAGAGAGCCCGAGCAAGTGCTACCTGATAAGAGAGGCACAGTAAGGGAAAGACAATTGCAGAAAGGTGACTGGTGGTAGGAGAGTGTGTCAGTGACTAGTACGTTGACCGGAGGGTATGACTCCTTCCAGTGACTTGTGTGACAAGGTGATCGGAATTCCAAGTGGTCTATTTGGACTACTTCAGAGGCGGGAGACTTGTGCTGCTCAGAGGACAGCTGTCAATCCCGACAGTCCCAGTGAGACCAAGAGTTGCACAGACATCGTCCAAGAACGGAGGTGAAGACCATGCAAGTCGTGAGGTAATGTCTTTGAGCAAGCTTCAGGACAATATATATCTCTACAAACCATCCTTCAGAGTGTATATATGTTGACGCAATTCCTTTATATTGGGTTCGGGAGAAGAATTTTTTTTGTTTCCGATGCCTTCTCTATCTCCCCTAAAACCCAACAAACTCCTCCTAGGTCATCGGTGCAGCATTAGGTCCTAGGGCATTGGTGAAGTTCTCCCACCAGACACGACCATCACTCTTCAGGAGATGGGTCCCGAAACGAACCTTGGAATGCCTAGGGCATCCCAGATCAAAAAAACAGTGCTCCACACTTAGTAACCACTCCTCAGCATGAGTGACTACGTATGCCTCAACTTCTCTAGAGAAAGTCTCTGGCTTGATCTTTAGGAAATCAACCAGGGTCAGCTTCGGGTTCCTTGGCGGTGGATGTCCCATGCGTGGACCAGTCAGGGCATCAATCAGGGCCTTGACGAGCACATCCAGAGTAGGGTTAGGGTTGCCTCCCCCAGATGCCTCACGATCATCTCCCACATTATAAGAGCTTTCCTCTCCATCAACATGTTCCTTGCCCTTATCAGACTTCTTCTTAGGGCCCATCTGTATAAGGGTATCTATAAGAGGTCTATCTAATGATATCAATCACTAATGATTATTAAACTGCGCTGATACAAAATTGTAATGCTTGCCCGTTTATATACCACAAAACCATATGCGGAAGCATCAACACACATATAATATAAATTTCTAGGGCAAGACGTCACATTTCTAGTATACAGTAACATGTAAACTAACCATAGTAACTGATTTAAAAGGTATTGTCCAACAATATGAAATTGTGAGTCTGGGAGTCACATCTCCCTACATGAACTAAAAGAGAAAAGATAAAATCGTAATCTAGAAGGATCGCCTAAGATAAAGTCCCACCAGTGATAGATATCCTGCTTCCTTGAATCTGAACTCCTTCACGGGCTACTCGTCACTATCTGCGGACGTCGCGTCCCCATCCATGCACAATGAAAATAATTATAGTTAGAGTAAGTGGCATTGAATTCTATAACATAAAAGAAATAATTTTATTCTGAAAACTTGCCATCTACAACTATACCAAACATCAGTATGTGCATCTTTTATTTACACATTTTATCTTTTTGTGGCCACTATTATACAATAAGTCCTCTTCTGTGGCACTATGTGCCTTCTATGGTGCAACACACCTTCTATGGCATAATTACCTTCTAGTGACACCGAGGTGTCTTCTGTTCTGTGGCAGCATGTGCCTTCTATGGTGAAATACACCTTCTGTGGCATAATTGCCTTCTATTCTGTGTACCACAATACTTCTATTCTGTGAGGACTTATTATATAATATAAATTATGTTCTGGTGTCTTTTTCTATTCTTGTTCTATTTTTTTATTATTCTAATTCTATTTCTATTTCTATACCAATTCTGCATCTCAACTATTTGAGATAAATTCTGGAGTATGAAATCTATTCTGGCATTCTAAGTTATAAATATTGTTCTGAATTCTAAACTCAACTAGTAAAGAATTGTGATAAGTTTGAATTAAATCTAGATTCTGTATCTAAATCTAGTATTCTGAAGGAGATTCTAAATTCTAAATGTTTGTAAGGAATTAACGTACTGGAATAAATTTCAATCATGTATTCTGAGTTCTAATAATTCACATGTTGATTTCTAACAAATATGCATGAATAATAACTGATAATTTACATGATCTAAGCACGAACCATCTGAGATAGAAATTCAAAAGTACTGAAAAGTAGTAATCTACGTATGAACATTAGACCATGCGTCTAATGGATTATTCTGGGAAGGATAATTAGATAACATGAATTCAAAGGACATGGCCCACTAACCTAGTAGTAAGCCAAACTCCTATCCACGTTGTCCTTCTGGATCTTACTCTCTCCTGAAAAACCCCAATGGTTTTATCAGATGGTGTATCCCTTTTGGTCAACATGTTTAGGGTCGTAAGGGTGTTCTTTTGGATTATTATCACATGAACTTTTCATGTATGCTAAACATTCATACATTAGGCAAATTTTATTTGGTTAGTTTAAAAAGCATAACATTTTAAGTGTCTTAGATCATTAAGTGACCCTGATAGCATTGGGATTTCTAATTTGGGTGTTAGTAGTTCAAGCATAAGTTATTGATTTGAATTCCAATTAGACATATAAATACCCATTAACTAAATGTATTTTTGTTGCACAATACTTTATATATATGCCTACATGTAACTAGTATTATAATTATACTGCTTGTTCGGTGCTGTCTGATTATAGATTCTAGTTTAATAGTTTAGGTCAGGACAGTACGACCTGGTCCAAGTACATAGATATGGTCGATTAACATTCGTCTTTTGATTAGTTTAATAGTAAAATAGATTAGTATAACTATAACTTGTTGTATATACAGCAGTTACCCACTAAGAATAAAATAACGAAATTGACCAGACTACGGATATGAGTAAAGGTTCAAAGTTTCTTAATCATGGTGCTACCGCATAACTAAGGTGCATATGCCAACGATCCATTATGGTTTAGGCATTAGGCTACATTAAGATATGAAGTTATGGCATGGTATGATTCCTAATGTGAAGTTTACATAGATTAACATTGATTATGTGAAGGTAGCAGTAACTAAGCAGAAGTGGCTTAAATTTTATATGTAGAATAGATCACCGAAGAATTGTGTTTCAGGACCTTAACCACCACATTACGTGGGTATATAGGTTTATACATGAGGCTCAAGTCCTAAGATTACTGGCAACAAGGTACATGGACATGCTACAATGTTTCCAAGCCGATGGATGTCTTGTAGTATTATATAGCAATCACGGTTTTATGAAATAGTATGTATCAAGTTGTATTAACAATGATGGAAACCAGAAAAATTAGACATTGGTATCCGCAGCGAGAAGCAACACTAACAGTTAGCGATTCTTATACTAAGCCGAGGTGGAAAAAGCACCGACTGCTAATCTGGGGAGATCGAAGCGGGGACCCTAGTTGAGGAATCCTCACGTACATGTAGATTGTAGAAATCGAGGGGAGAAGAACTCGGACCATCAAGACGGACGAAAAGATTATGAGGACGTGTCGGTGACATCCAATAGGCGTAAGGAAGCAGGCCACATAAACAAAAAGGCCATGATCGGAACAAAGGAGATAGGTACGGGGTGAGTTACCTATATTGACGATTAGAACTCAGTCGATGGGGATTCAGAAGACTCAGTAGTGGTCCCTCATTTCTCCTTGCACAACAGCCCCCATCTGAAACTGTATGACGATGGAGTTTCAGGATGTTGCTGGTGTAAGGCTCATCATCGGGCTCCTGTACACGGAACGGAATGAGAAAGCGGTGGAACGTAGGATGTAGGCCGGTGGCTCATAGACTGGGTGTTAAATATATATGCTAAGATCTAGGGTTCAATCCATCGGTGAAGTCTGGTTCCAAACGCACGCTCGTACCGGGAGAAAATCTGAAATTGATATGGACATAGAGTCCTTCTCCTAGAGGGTGGTTGAAGGAGGTTCTGAACAATTGTGATTATCTCAATGCAACATGTGCCCAGATCAGACGGCCGTTGTGAGGCCCAAAAGAACTGGGTTTTTTTTGGGAAATGCTCCCTTTTTCTAATTAAAAGGCCATTATCTTAAGAAAATTAGTTACTTAACTAAATAAACTCTGATTAAAAGCAAATTTTTACCAACTGATCACATTAGAGTCTAGAATATTCTAATGCAGCCCGTTCTCTAAAAAGTTGACTGGAAAAATTAATATGGTTAAAACAAGATAAAGTTTAAATATTGCATAACTAATTATTTAAAATGAATTAAATCTTGAAATTTTGGATGTCATCTTATTTAGACATTTTCTCTTTGTGGTAAATTTTTCCAATGCATGGTAATGACTAAAAATATTTAAAATTGACATATTTATAATATGTCACTATAAATGATATGACATTAGAAAGATTGTAAGCAAGTACTAAAAAAATAAGGATGTTACATTAACACGCTCACATAGAATAACATTCTTACATGCACACACATGGGGTTGTGTTATAGTACAGGAGGGCAACAAGTTAAGGGTCAAACCCAAGAGAGAACAGGGGCACTAGAGTTAGGTTAATTTGGTCTATGTTCCTACTACGGAGTCTAGGGTTTAAGGGTTTGATTATGACTTTGTTGATTACACTAAGAAAGAACAAGCAAACAATTAAATGAGAACAAGAATCAAAACCTAAGCTAACCCTAAACAATTAGTTCTAATGAGCTAGAAATGACAAGCTAAGCAAGAAAAGGAGCAAATTATACTAAGGCAAGCAATGCAAAAGCAACACTAAGACTAAACTATCAATTAGGACTAATGGACAAGTAAAGACCTAAACTAGCAATAACAAATCAAGAGAAATACAAGAGACTAACTAAGTAAAGAGTTGAACAAGTAAAGACTAGCAAAGCAAGAAGGCAATTGGGGTTTTAATGCAATTATAGGAAGTGAGGTGGTTTGGGGAAATGCACTTGTCAATTGGGTTTGACGTGATAATATGTAAACATTATTCTTTCATTTAGATTACCAAACCAAAAAAAAGCTAAATGCTAATTAATTGCCCTAAACTACTAATTGCTCATGGATAGGATATGATATATATAGGGGAACTAGTTCCTATCATGTCCTACCCACCCTTACGAGGCTCAATTGGAATGGGGTTTAGATGGAATTCAATTAGGATTTACTCAAGCCTAGGTTTATAGGATAGAAACTCTTAGGGTAATTAGGGGGTGGAGGGTAGTAATGGGAGGTAGAAATGAGGTTTTAGAACTCATATAGCCTACATTTTGTCCTTGAGAAGGATACAAGCTAATCACACTAAATGCTTCTATACTGGCTACTTAGATCTCTCACTTAGATGTAGGAGAACAAATTGGCATGTAGGAAGGTGAATATCTATCTAGGGATCCATTAATTGGACTTAGAAGCAATTCCCAAATTAGCAACATATAAGCAATTTTCCTAGAATCCTAGGTGATTTCAAGCACAAACCACAAGGCAATTTTATGAGAAATGGGATAGAAATAGAATATAATCATTCACAAACAAAATTATAATGTTTACATATCACTTTCACCCAACATTGTATCAAAGTAATATTTTTGACCCCAAACAACCCACCTAAGGGGCCTAGCTACTCATGTAACAATAAAATACAATAATGGAGAAGGAGGTATAAGTAGCCATGGAGCTCAGTGTAGATGAATAAATCCTCCTCTCTAGTAGCTTCAAGGTCGTGCTCCTTCCTCCTTCAAGATGGATTGGCATGGAAAGGTTGTGGAAAGTGGTAGGCACCATAGAAAACTAGGGTTTTGGTGGTGAAAATGGTGAAATGGGGTGGAAATGAGGTGGGGAAATGATGGAATGGCTAAGGGGCAAAATGGAGGAGCTAAGAGGGGGTAGAAGGAAGTTAACATCAAGATCTAGCTTCCACCCATGTATATATAGGTGGGGGGAAGTATTAGGTCAATTGGGAGCATTTTTGGTAGAAAAATGCAGAAAAATGTAGGATTTCAAGTAGCACGGTCGTGTTGAGCAGCAAAGTCATGGTGGGTAGTGAATAGAACGGCTATGGTGGACTAGAAAGGCCGAGGTGAGAAATGGGAAAATGACAGGTTGATTTTTGGGTTTTGAAATGGCTGGTGGAACGACCATGGTGTCTAGGTGGCAACACAGCCGTGGTGGATCATGCAATCATGGTGGGTGAGGAAGAATGTAGTCGTTCTTCCCATAATGGGTCTACTAAGGTCTGGCCAACAAGGCTGTTCTAGATGGCACAACTATGTTGGGGTCTTCATAGCACAATTGTACTGGCTAGAACGGCCATGTTGCTTGTTGGTATATATACCCTCTGAGCAAGTCATATGATGATTGTAATGGTATATCTTATATATTATTTAATTAATAATAAAGACAATCTTCCAATTTATTCTGTTTTATTCAGTTATGAGGTAGTGATGTAACATAATAAATGTCTTGAGAATGATATTACACAATGATGTATGTCTTTTGGTTGATGACTTGAATAATGAGATCATACAAATATCAAGAGTATATACATTCTTATTATGTCCCTAGCCAACTGTTATTGTGGAAGGTTAATTGATAGTGATAAGACATTAAACTAGAGTGTGTTTCAGTTGATGACATAATCTCATCAGTCATGATATGTGATATTAAATCAAGCACATAGATACTTGTTAGAGAACAATGTATCAGACAGACCCACCATGAGAGTGACACATGGAAACCAATACATGGTAGTTAGAATCATATCTCATAATGTTGGTGGTAATTGTAGTTCTTAGACCTAAAATCACTACACTCATCAAATGTTGTTCAGTGTACTTTGACATCATCCACCGTGACCTTGAAAAAGGGTTTCCATAAAGGTGATGACCGGATACACTATGACACGTGGGAGTGATTGTGAGTGCCATAGATGGGATTTGTCCCTCCTACATGAGTATGATATATTGGCCACATGATTAGTGAGACTGATAAATGCATGGCCATGCTCATGTGAGTCAGTATGCGATATTGAGATTACATATATCTGAAATAGTCTACTCCAGTTCAAGGAACATGGATTGAACATTGAAGTGGATGAAAATTCCATGCCTCGAGTTCAATCTAGATATCATTGGCAAAGACTCTATACAAACACTATAACACCAATCACCAAATAGTAGGTTGAATTTATTCTCCAACTTTCTATTTATACAGGTTGCGATGATGTGTTGTTAGATACCGCTATTTTCTGGTGATGTCGCAAACTAGTTATGGACATTCACTGCCAATGTAACTTGGAACCTATAGGGTCACACACATAGGATACACTTGGAATAGGAATTTATTCATGAATGATCTTTAACTTGATTACTATAGTGTTTAGGTATTCAAGTTAAACAACAACTTACTGATTGAACTTTGAATTGGACGGTTTAACATGTTGGGGTGATCAGTTGGAGTGTCACGTTAATTGGAAATTGCATTGGTTGAATTCTAGAAGAACCAGGGCATGAACCGACCGTTTACTAAGTGAAATGATTGGCTCAAGGTCATCAAACAACCGATTCATGTGATGAACTACCCAATTCATGTGATAAACCACCCATTTCATGGATCAATTTGATTACATCAAGGATTATCATTGACATCATGTTGTGCATTAATCGAATTATAATTGTCAATACAATTACGATTGGGAAAATGACAAAATGATCGGTTCAAGGGTTGAATTGATCAGCTCACTTTCCAACCGGTTCACCTGTGAACCTATTGTTTTGTCGCTTGCAAGATGTGAAAATTCATGAAATTTTTGTCTCTTCCACTCCCGCGTAGACTGGGAACCCTAACCCTAACCTTCCTATAAATAGAGGGGTATTGGTGGCTTCTCAGACATGTCAATTGCCTCTAAAAATTGTTGTGTTCTCTGGTTGTGGTAACCGAGAGAACCCGAGCAAGTCATACCCGATAAAGGGAGGGATAGTAAGGGAGAACAATTTTGGGAGATCAAGTTGGTTCAAGTACACCAATGATAAGGGACAATTAATTCTTCTCCATTTTTCTAGAATGACAAAAGTTCTTGATGGTCTATGTGGACTACTCTATAGGTGAGAAGCTTTTCCCACTAGGAGTACAACATCAAGCTATTATCTATAGTGATCAACTAGGAGCTCCTGCAAATGTTGTTCGAGTGTGACTTGAAGGAAGGCGCATACTACAACAAGGAGATTATCGTTGGAGTTGCTCCAGGACCAGGTATATCCTCGAAACCATTCTTCCCATTATATAGTTGTTGATGCGATCTACTATTATAATGGGAATATGGAAGTTAAATTTTTATTTAGGTTACCTGCTCTGCCTTCATATTTCCTAAAGTGGTATCAGATCCATGTCAATTTACTATGTTTTGGGATTATTGATATGATCGGATTTTTGGTTTTCATCATTTATTTCATACAATGTGAATATCAAAAATGATTAATGTGCATATCCAATTAAAACACCACATACAATCCCATCTAATATATATATATATATATATATGAAATTTACATGTGTTACCCTAAAAGTTAGTTTTAATGGTGGATGTGAAGCATGGTTATTGCCAATAATCTAGATATTTGTGCATGGTGGTTGTGTGGACATTTATTCATGTTTTATCTCAATTTGTATACCGAGCCTCTACCTTGTCTTCCAATTGTAAAAGTATTATTCTATCCTATCCATGCTTACAACAAATGTAACTCAAGGTTTCTATACTATCATGTATATGTAATAGCATTACAATAGTTCTATTCTTGTAACATTGAAGAAGATGAGCCGCCCATTTCAAAAGATGAGTCGGTCAGCTAGAGGAACGAGGAGGACAGATGGTAGGCTTAGCCGAACCGGCCAGATGGTAGCCCAACCAATCAACTGGAGGATCCAGAAGATGGTGGACTGGAGACCAAATGATCGGGGAACGACCAATTGACCGGCCAGGAGGTGATTCAATTAGTTCAAGGGTTAAACCAATCAACCCTTGGCAAGCATGGATCATCATCAACAACCAGGTTTCTGCATGAGATGTAGACCCTAGTGGTGGTACTTCCTTATGGCTCCAAGAAATTACAATAGAATGGCCATAGCCATCACTTATGTTTTAATTGCTTGTTTACACTTGTGAGATATATATATATATATATATATATATATATATATATATATATATATATATATATATATATAAATACAAATCCCTTAACAAAATATTAAGTTTAAGATTCTTTCCATTAGAAACACACATGAAAAACTTGATCGACTAAGTGTGGGCACACCAAGCATGGTGCACCGTCTGTTTGTGGAAGTGTGATGGTAGTTATGTGGGCATGCCAAGCTAGATGCATTACTATTGTGTTAGCTTTTGGGTTAGGCTTAACTAAGTCATATTAATGAGATTAAGAACCTAGAAGCATGCAGATGACAATGGAATGGAGTTTTGCATATCATCTATCCAAGAATCGTATAAGATAAAATTGACAAATGTTGCCTACCTTAATGATTGGTTATGAACATTGGTGTTGGCCGGGTATTAATTAAATTATTTTGGATCTAGGATCACTAGAAGATTGTACGATATAATCTTCTAAATTAATAATGAGGGCTATCAATTTGAACAAAATAGTGGAAGATATTAATTCAAGGCCTAATCAATATCGTCAAATTTTATTCAAATCAAAATGTTTTGACAAATGCAAATTTTCTCTTGTAGATTCAAATGACAATCAAATTATCATTGTGTTCTATCCTTATGAAGGGAAAACTTAACAGACAAATATCCATGACTAGTTTTAGAATTTGAGAAGGGTTCTCAATGATGAGCACAAACTCTATGTCCTAGAAACACTCGCCAGAAATACTTTCTCCTAATGCGCCGATGGCTGGAGACTAAAGTGGATACTTACTGGAAGCATTCCTAGGATGCCTTAGACATAAAGCACCTTATGCTAAGCTGCATGAACTATTAGTTTCATGAAAAGTGTGAAAACATGGTGATCCTTGAGATGATATCACATCTTAAGAATATGAACCATATCCATACAAAGCAAGAAAGGTACAATGTATCAAAAGTGACCTTTGAGTGTAAGATGACAAAGGGAGACCCAGTAGAGACCCATGTGATCAATATGATTGGGCATGTGGAACATCTATAAGAACTAGGATTATCTTTGAGCCAAGAGTTGTCCATGGATATGATTATGAAATCCTTTCCTGAATCATATAGCCATTTCATTGAGTATTACCCCTTGAATAACATGGCCAGACTGTAGTCAGATTTACTTGGCATGCTGATAAATGTCGAAGCAAGAATGAAGAAGGACAAATATGTGATAGATGTCAGTGAGATATAGTCCAAGGATGAAAGAAAAGTAATGTAGAGTTCTGCAACTAAGCATGAATCCAGATCTTCAGCACTCAAGATAAGGAGAAAGAAAAGTACAAAAGGAGTATGTCCTTTGTACTTGAAGGGATTCAAGAAGATGAAGATGAGGATACAGATCTCCACTTTAGGTATATACAATACTGAGATAAATTTATCTACTTCTTCATCATGGGTACTAGATACCGGATGTGGATCTCACATATGTTCGAATATGCAGGATCTGAAAAGAAGTAAGCCTTTAAGAAAGGGTGAGGTTGAATCATGAGTTGCAAATGGAGCAAGAGTTGCTGCCATCATAGTTGGAACCTATAATTTATATTTGTCCATGGGGCTTGTAATAAAGTTAATGAATTGATATTATGCATCCACTATAGATAGAAACATCATTTATGTATCTTGTATGGACAATCATGTATATGAATTTCATTTCAATAATTGTCAATGTTATATTTCAAAAGATGAGATCTTTTATGCCATTTCCCCAATGTCTTATGGTCTTTATTTGTTGGATCTAAAGACGTATGTTTATAATGTAAATACCAAAAGACTAAAAATTGATAACTCAAACAAGACATATCTTTGGCATTGTCATCTAGGGCACATAAATGGGAATTGCATATCTAGACTACGTAAAGATGGTTATTTGGACTCTATTGATTTCAAACCAACGGAGACATGTGAGTCTTGTTTATTGGGCAAGATGACTAAGCTCTCTTTCACTAGAAACAATGAGAGGCTAGGGATCTATTAGGACTCATACATATTAATGTATGAGGCTCTTTCAGAACAAATGTTATAGATGGTTATCGGTACTTCATTACCTTTACTGATGAGTTCAGTAGGTATGGTTATGTTTACCTGATGAAACATAAATCACAAACCCTTGAAAAGTTCAAGGATTTCATAAATGAAGTACAAAACCAACTTGGAAAAATTATCAAGGCACTTTGTTCTGATCGAGGTGGAGAATACTTAAGGCAAGAGTTGGAGGACCTTCTTTGAGACTATGGTATTGTATCACAATGGACTCCACCTAAAACACCTCAGTATAATGGTGTATCAGAAAGAAGGAATCACACATTGCTATATATGGTGCAATCGATGATGAGTTTAGATGAACTTTCAAATAACTTCTAGGGTTATGCTCTTGAAATTGTCACATTTACACTAAACCGTGTACCGTCTAAATTGGTTCAAAAGACTCCATATGATATATGGTATGGGAAGTGTCACAATGTGTCTTTTATGAATATTTGGGGATGTGAAGCTTATGTGAGAAAGTAGTTTCCCAAAAATCTTGGACTGAAATCATATAAATGTTATTTTGTTGGATATCCTAAGGAAACCAAAGATATTACTTTTATTCCGTATCTGACATCAAAGTGTTTGTTACCAGAGATGTTGTATTCCTAGAGAAGGAATTTATTACCAAAAGATCAGTGGGAGGAAAGTAGAACTTGAAGATGTTCGAGACCAACAAGAAAACATTGAACCAGTAGATGTGCAAGAGGAACAAGGAGAATCACAAGTTGTTTTGGAATCTCAAATTCCTCAAGTAACACAAGAACCTCATAGATCTAGTAGGACACATGTGAAAGACTAGTTTTTAGCTTAATTTCAAGGACAAAATTTCTTTTAAGGTGTGTAGGATGTGATGGAGTGAATTTTTGGAGTATTTGGATACCTAATGACATAAGTGAATTCATATGGTTGAGTTATATCGAGAGTACATTGTTTTTGGAAAAGTTTGAGTGTTGATGATATTGATATCATGATTAAGATCCTAAAATTATACCTTTGTGAAGTATTTAATTGAATGGTCAAATAGTTGATTTTTGGCACCAAAATTGAATGGATTATATCTTCAAGTATGATAAAGCTGTGGTTAAAATCTCAAAGAAATTGGATGGAGTTATTTAGGTTTGAAATTTGGGAACTAATGTGCATTATTGAGGATTTATAAACATAAGTAGGGTTTAATCAGTGCCACACACCCATTAGTTGAGTTGGGTCTGTGTCACCAGTTGTTAACCCTAGATCTTTGATCTAGTGGCTGCTGCCTCTAAAAAGGAGTAGCCATAGATTCAATATGGGGCGAAGAGACTCTGGCCTTTGGATGATGATCGGATGACTTACAGTTGTTATCCTACCTTCGGTTATAACTCAGAACATTGGGGGAGGATGAATCCATGACAACCTCCACCATTTTGTAGGTTATGGATCGAGAGCGGGAAATAAACCAGCAGTTGCTTTCTTCTCAGTGAGAGGAGTTGAAAGACCCCTTATTTGGATCAGATGAAGTAGAGACGAGGGATAATAGACCTCCACTTCCCCTCCCATATCCGTTGTAGTACAAAGACTAGAAGAGGGATAAATATGAGAGGGAACGGGTGCCCTATGATGGTGGTTCGCCTAGTCGGCCAACCCTTTTTTGCTAGAGATTGAAGATGAAGCTCAGGGCCTGTGCACAATACTTCTCACCAAGAACAGTGGCTACTGATGAGTTCATGGAGGCTCATAGGTCATTTTTGTGCCCTCCATCTTACATGAGGAGCATCAGGGGTAGTTTTCCCCTTTTTTCTCTACCATGGCAGCAGTCAGCGGCAACGTTCTTGCAGGTGGCAGGATCTGGAGCTAATATTGATAACTAAAGGATCCGCGGAGGTCTGGAAGGGGTAGTTGAAGCTGGTGGAGGACTTAGAGGAAGAAAATGAGCCACGATGTTGCTCTAATTGTTCATCAGAGTAGAGCACAACGGCGGTGTTATTTCTCTCATGAGAACAGAGTCTTGTTGGGGACTCGCGAGTAAGAAAGAAAGAGGGAGAACGCAGAAGGGAGTGTGGATCGGGTCTAGAGGAACTGAATTGTAGACAACTAGCTATTGAACCTGACCATGGAAGACCAGTCAACTTGATGCTATACTAGGAAAATCTGCATGGGAGTCGTGCCCCCTCCCCCCCCCCACACACACAGGGACGTGTGGCGTCGTTCCATTGACCCAAAAAGGTAAAAATCTCAGTAAACACTCATATCTTACATAATTCATTATAAATAACTCGATTATCAGAAAAATACAAACAATAGACCAAAATTCTCTAAAAAATGAGTACAACAACATGGAACCATAATTTTAAGATTTTGATGCACTAATCTTAGTGATATCATGTAAGTAGTGAGATGCTTATTTCATGGATAATAACTATTAAACGATGGCCTAAAATTATTGTAATATGTCAGTAAATCCATATTCATGCTCATGATCCATTTGATGTCAGTAATTATGATATTGATGCACAACATCATGTAATTTTCTCCATATGGCTAATCTGGGCTAATAACCCTAAATATAAGGCAATACATAGATGTTCAATAAATGATGGAATTTATGGAACACCCTCATATTTGTAACTGGAAGTTAATATGAAACTTGATATTAGTTAGATGCATAGAATTCATGTTATATGAATATGACCCTTAATACATGTTTTGTAACCCTTATATGATCAATGAATGTGACATAGTGCTAATATGTTCACCTAATGATGGAAAAATTATTATCAGATAATGAGGAAATAATATGGAATATGACATCAGTATGATAATTCTAAGAAGATAAGACAAGTAATGATGGAATGTCCTAATCAACTAAGCAAACCCTAATGAACATACCTAGGGTTAATGATGATGAGAACCTAATGGTGATATGTGATCTTGTCTTTATCAGGGGTTGACCAATGTGGTAGTTGACAAGGATATTGTTGACCTGAGGAATATGTGGTTTAGATTATCTCTTGATCAAGGTATGCCCTTACCTCTTACTTGGCCTACTATGTAGTATGGTTTTATTATGTGTGTACAAATACTTGGCATATGGTATTGGATGAAATGGTTGTTCTTGTATGATATCTTTCTTGATTTTCAATACTTATATGGCTGTGAACACATGAAATATAAGATATCTTATCCATTATATGATAGCACTAAATCTCTTTGGAGGAATATTTCAGTAGAATAGTGCATGTAGTTGATCAGCTCTACATATAATGGATTTTTTTCCTAAAATATGTGTTCTCTTTGGTTAATGAACATCTTTGTGCAAGTATATGTTCTTCCTTAGATTTCTTTATAACTACCAAGTAATAGTTTTATCTTATTGCCAAGTCTTAGTAATAAAAGGTATATAAAAGACACGTAGGCGTACTAAGTACACTATCCTTGAATATTGTGCTGACGTGTACCACATGTAATCTTTTGTTTAGGTGATGTGGACATATGCTCCTAAAGAACCAGGATAGATGAAAGTTGTGTGGCGAGCAAGTGTACAGGTGGACATATTGTCTTAAGATCTTGTTATTTAGTGGTAGTACATGTACATGTATAAGTTTGTTGTTAAATATGTAATATCAAATGTTGTAACAATTCATTTTGTAATTATATAATGAATGGTGAACATGTGTTGTATGGTTTTATTATTGTTCATGTGCATGTTCCACAATTGTTTCCTTCTGACTTCCTCTGATTTTCTTCTTCTTAGACTAGTGTGGGGTGTTTAAATTGGGATTCTCGCTAAGGTGAGGGTTTCAGTTTAGATGTCACACATCAAATTAAGTTTTAAAAAATATGGGGATGTAACATGTGGTATCAGAGCATGAACAATAGTAAAGCTTGACATTTGCTTATTATGCAACTCAAAACTAAAGAAAACCTTGAACTTGAAAATCTTTAGGGTTAGATTAGTTGTCTTTTTAGAGACATGATCAGACTTAGCCATTAGGTTAGAACCTAGATGTCTGAGAACTAGGTATAGATTGGTGCTTGTTGTATAGCAAGTCCTTGGGTGTCATTCTTTCCTTATAGTGTAGTGATATGGGACGTTGCATTATTTGGAAATGATGTACATCGAGGGAAGAGAAATCATGGGCATATGGCGCTCGTTGTCTAGGGTAGCTACACTAGTCTACACCATGTTCTCATCCTTTTCACTAGTTATCATGTCACTAGACTCTCTACTATGAGTGGGACACTCATTTTCTAGATTTGGTTTTTGATTCCAATCAGATCGAACCTCGATAGTTTTCTCTGACATTTTTTTTATCGAAGAAAAACTATATAATATTTTAATATATATGTAAGTATTACAAAAATGTGTCCCCACATGTATGAGTAGGAGGTGGTCATGAAACCTAAGTGAAAGTGAGTGACATCAGTCAAGAAGAGAGAGTAGTTCTAGATTAGATGTCTAAAGCCTTGAAGTTGGTTTATGATGATCAAAAGTAGGTTTTGAGGATATGAGTTAGTTTTGATGATGCAAAGTAAGCTTGATGATGCAAGTACGTGTGCTTTCTCTAAAATAAGATAAGATAAGTTAAGTTAGGCTATGACAATGATGTGAATCTACATGGGCCTCAAGATCTTTTACAAAGCAGGACCTCTAGTGTTGGGACTAATTATAGGGCTAACTCCAGAGAGAGTGATACCTAGAGGGAGAAGGTTAGAGAACCTAAACTCCAAGATATGAGAATTATGAGAATTATGCATTATGATATGTCCTAAACTAGACTACTCCTTATTGAAGGAGTTGATTTTTTTATGAATGATTCCTATAGTTTTGTTGAACCCTAGATGTCCTTGGGAGGACCAAACCCTAGAGATGGAGATAGGCTAGTTATATATGGACATGTGAATATGAATATGAGTACCTACCATCTGGGTGAGGGAGAGAGAGTCCCAAGACCATGGAGGAGGTAAATGTGGTAGTTTCTGTAAGTCTCATACTCGGGTTGGCGGTTTCTCACACAGGAATCTAGTGGTGTATATAAGAGAGTTTTGGGTAAGCATGTTTCATGGGTAGAGACCTATGAATATAATGTCATACCAAGTTTTAGTATGTTCTTATGTGACTATAGCTTGTGAAGTTTATCACTAGAGCCAATGAGGTAGACCTTATAACCCTACACAAATGAAGGAGGATAAAGTTTATGCATATAAGATACTCATCAAGTTGAGTTAGCTCAGAGAGACTGAGCATGGCACTACCCTCAAGTAAGGGTTAGGAGAACTTCAATTGGATTACAAAAGGTTTTGATACATGTTTGACAAGCCCCTTGTATAAGTTTGTGTAGCACAACCCTGATACAAAATATGTAAGTATGTGATCTAATCTTAAAATGTGTTATATGTAGATATTACATGATGGAAAACCTATAGACAGTTTTATAGATATGTATGTATAGATGTTTAAACATATGCATGAATAATGATGATAATGTGATGTTGTTAGTTAATCTTGTGATGAAATCACTAGTAAATGTTGTAATTTATTATGATCAATGAAATATGATCATATGAATGAAACATGTTACATGAGTTGTTAATCTTAGTGCTTAATAAAGATGAAAAATATAGTTTGATAGTTAGCACAATATAAAGATTATGACACCTTGTTGTTCAAGATGTATAATGTGCATTAACTATAGTTAACTCCCTCCTAAAAGGCATATGTTAATGTTGAACACGTTCTAACAATTAGCTCAATAAAATGTCAATGACACCTTGATATAATGGGTTAATTTTAGTTAACTCCTTTAGAATATGGTAATATGATGTGGGAACCATAATTCATGGGTAAAGATAAGGATGCAACTCTAACATATTAGATATTTCATGACATTACCAGAGTTTTTAAGATGTTGTTTCAATCTTTTATGAAGGGATGGTTCACCTTAGATGTTTTAAAACCTCCTAATAGTGGTTTAGATATGATTATGGAGCTTTGTTTTGTATATGTTGCACCTATAATGGTTTCTCAAATAAAAATAAAGAAGTTTTGGTTTCTCATCTTAGAATATGAGAATGGCCTAATTTCGAGGATGAAATTTCTTTTAAGATGTATATAATGTGGAAGACTGGGTTTTAGCTTAATTTTGAGGATGAAATTTATTTTAAGGTGAGTAGGATGTGATGGAGTGAATTTTTGGAGTATTTGGATACCTAATGACATAAGTGAATTCATATGGTTGTGTTATATTGAAAGTTCCATGTTTTTGGCAAAGTTCGACTGTTGATGATATTGATATCATGATTAAGATTCTAAAAATAATACCTTTGTGAAGTATTTAGTTGAATGGTCACATAGTTGAGTTTTTTCACAAAAATTTATTTGCTTATACCTTGCAGTATGATAAAGCTATGGTTAAAATTTCAAAGCAATTGGAGTATCCTAAAGGGAGTTATTGAGGTTTGAAATTTGGGAAATAATGTGCATTATTGAGGATTTATAGACCTAAGTTGGGTTTAATCAGTGTTACACACCCCTTAGTAGAGTTGGGTCTGTGTCGCTAGTTGTTAACCCTAGATCTTTCATCTAGCGGTGGCGGCCTCTAAAAAGGAGCCACAGATTCAATATGGGGCGAAGAGACTCTGGCATTTGGATGATGATCGGACGACTTGCATATGTTCTCCTACCTTTGGTTATAACACAGAATGTGGGGGAGGATGAAGCCATGACTACCTCCACTACTTTGTAGGTCATGGATCAAGAGTAGGAAATAGACCAACAATTGCTTCTATCTCAGTGAGAGGAGTTGAAAGACCCCTTATTTGTATCATATGAAGTAGAGATGAGGGAGAATAGACCTCCACTTCCCCTCCCATCTCCATTGTAGTACACAGACCAGAAGAGGGAGAAGACGAGAGAGAAAGGCTGGTCAAAATAGGGATCTAAATAGAGGAGAAGGAAGATCGAGGTCTAAGGAGATGAGAGCAGGCACTTGTGTGCCCTACGATGGTGGTTCTCCTGGTCGGCCAACCCTTTTTGGCTGGAGCTTGAAGATGAAGCTTAAGGCATGTGCACAATGCTTCTCGCCAAGAATGGTGACTGCAGATGAGTTTATTAGGGGTTGACCAATGTTGTAGTTTACAATGATATAGTTGACATGAGGAATATGTGGTTTAGATTCTCTTGATCAAGGTATGCCCTTACCTCTTACTTGACCTACTATGTAGTATGGTTGTATTATGTGTGTAAAAATACTTGGCATATGGTATTGGGTGAAATGATTGTTCTTGTATGATATCTTGCTTGATTTTCAATACTTATATGACTATCAACACAAGAAACATAAGATATCTGATCCATTATATGATAGCACTAAATCTCTTTGGTAGAATAGTTCATTGATGAAAGTACTAAGTCTCTTTGGGAGAATAGTACATGTGATCACTAAATCTCTTTGGAAGAATAGTGCATTAATAAAAGTACTAAATCTCTTTGGCAGAATAATACATGTAAGCACTAAATCTCTTCAGTAGAATAGTGCATGTGGTTGATCAACTCTACATATAATGGAAATTTTCCTAAAATATGTGTTCTCTTTGGTTAATGAACATCTTTGTGCAAGTATATGTTTTTCTTTATATTTCTTTATAATTGTTGAGTAATAATTTTATCTTATTGTTAAGTCTTAGTAATGAGGGGTATATAAAAGACATGTAGGCATACTTGGTACAATATTCTTGAATATTGTGCTGACATGTACCAAATGTAATCTTTTGTTTAGGTGATGTGGACATATGCTCTTGATGAACCAGGATAGTGGAGAGTTTGGTGGCGAGCAAGTGTATAGGTGGACCTGTTGTCTTATGACCCTGTTGTTTAGTGGTAGTACTTGTACATGTAGAAGCTTGTTGTTAAATATTCAATATCAAATGTTGTAACAATTCATTTTGTAATTATATGTTGAATGGTGAACATGTGTTGTATGGTTTTATTATTGTTAATGTACATGTGATACTGTTATTTCCTTCTGACTTTCTCTAATTTTCTTCTTCTTATCCTAGTGTGGGGTGTTTAAATTGGGATTCTCACAGAGGTGAGGGTTTCAATTTAGACGTCACACATCAAATTAAGTTTTATAAAATCTAGGGATGTCACGCCTTGTGCCTGAAAGATTTGGTTATCTTGTAACTCAAGAAGGTGGTGAGTTGGTCATAGATGATGAGACAACAACTTATCTAAAAGATACTAAGAGACCAAAGTTTGATAAATGTCCAGAAGCCATGAGATCTAAGATGGAATCCATGTACACCAACAAGGTATGGAGCTTAGTGGATCCATCCAAAGGGGTAAAACCCATAGGGTGAAAATGGGTCTTCAAGAAGAAGACCGACATGGATAGTAATGTACAAACCTAGAAGGGAAGATTGGTTGCAAATGGTTTAAGACAAGTTCAAGGTGGTGACTATGGCAAAACCTTTTCTCTAGTTGCCACAATTAAGTCTAGCAAGATCATGCTTGCCATTGCAGCTTATCCTGACTATGAGATTTAGAAGATGGATGTTAAACCACATTCCTTAACCGAAATCTTCTTGCAGATGTGTACATGACACAACTTGGGAAAGATAGAAAGGTGAATTTATGGATTTGACAAAATAGAGTTTGAAAGATAGAAAGGTGAATTTATGGATTGAAGCAAGCATCTTGGAGCTAGAATCTTTGATTTGAAAAAATAGTCAAAGAGTTTGGCTTTAGACAAAATGAAGAAAAACCTTGTGTGTAGAAGAAGGTTAGTGGCAGCATGATAGTGTTCCTCATATTGTATGTAGATGACATACTATTGATGGGGAATGACATTCTGACTTTATAGAAATTAAAGACTTTGCTTGAAGATGTGTTCTCTATGAAGGACTAAGGAGAAGCATCACACATCTTGGGAATCAAGATCTACAGAGATAGATCCAGAAGGCTTCTTGGACTAGTCAGAGCACATACATTGACAAAGTATTGAAGAGGTTCAACATGTACGACTCAAAGAGAGGAAACTTGCCCATGTCTCTTGGAGTTGCCATTTCTAGAGCTCAATGCCCCAGTTCTTGTGAAGAAAGGGAACACATGAGTAGGAATTTGTATGCATTTACAATTGGATCCATCATGTACGCTATGTTATGCACTCATCTTGATATCTCATATGCCCTGAGCATGATGAGAAGATATCAGTCAGATCCATGTGATGCTCACTAGACAGTTGTGAAGAACATCCTTAAGTACTTGAGAAGAACTAAGGATCAGTTCCTAGTCTATGGAAGAGATGAAGGGTTGGTGGTAAAAGGTTACACCGATGCAAGCTTTCAAACTGACAAAGATGATTATCGATCATAATTAGGATTTGTGTTTTGCCTCAATAATAGATCTATAAGCCGGAAGAGTTCCAAGCAAGATATAGTTGTGGATTGTACAATAGAGGTCAAGTATATTGTTGCATTCAATGTAGGATAGGAGGATGTCTAGATCAAGAACTTTGTCTTCAAACTTGGGGTGGTTCCAAGCATCAACGATGTAATTGAGATGTATTGTGGCTACAATGGAGCTATTGCACAAGCTAAGGAACCTGGATTGCATCAGCATTCCAAGCATATACAAATGTGGTTCCATCTCATACAAGAGATCATAGAGTGAGGAGATATGAACATTTGCAGAGTACCAACTGAAAATAATGTAGTTGACCCCTTGATAAAAGCACTTTTGCAATAGAAGCATGATGGTCATGTTAGATCACCTTGAATCAAATTCATGGGTGATTATCTCTAAGTACAAGTGGGATTCTATTGGTATGTATGCCCTTAGAGCAAATCATATGATGATTGTAATGGCATATCTTGTAAAATGATTTAATTAATAATAAAGGTAATCTTCCAATTTATTATGTTTTAGTCGGTTATGAGATAATAATGTAACATAATAAATGTCTTGAGAATGATATTACTCAATGATGTATGTCTTTGGTTTGGTGACCTAGACAATGATATCATATGGATATCAAGAGTATACACATTCTTATTATGTCCCTAGTTAGTTGTTATTGTGGAAGGTTAATTGATAATAATAACACATAAGACTAGAGTGTGTTGGTTGATGACATAATCCCATTAGTCATGATATGTGATATAAAACCAAACACATAGATACTTGTTAGAGAACAGTGTATCGGATAGACCCACCATTAGAGTGACACACGAAAAACATTACATGGTATTAAGAAGCATCTCTCATACTGTTGGTGGTGACTGTGGTTCTTAGACCTGAAATCACTACACTCATCACATATCGTTCAGTGTACTTTGACATCATCCACTGTGACCTTGAGTAAGGGTTGCCATAAAGGCGATGATCGGATGCACTATGACACATGAGAGTGATTGTGAGTGACATAGATGGGATTTCTCCCTCCTACAGGAGTATGATATCTTGGCCACTTGATTACCGAGACTGAGAAATGCATAGCCATGCTCATGTGAGTCAATATGTGATATTGAGCTTACATGTATCTCAGACAGTCTTCTCTAGTTCAAGGAACATGGACTAAGAGTTGAAGAGGATGATGATTCCATGGCTCGAGTTCAATCTGGATGTCAGTGACAAAGGGACTATACAAGCACTATAACACCAATCACAAGATTGTTGGCTGAAGTTTTTCTCTAATTCACTATTTTCTTGGGTAGTAATGATGTGTTTTTAGATACCGCTCTTTGTTTGTGATTTCATAAACTAGTTATGGACATTCATTGCCAATGTAACTTGGAACCTACAGGGTCACACACAAAGGATGCACTGGGAATAGGATCTTATTCAAGAATGATATTTAACTTTATTACTAAAGTGTTTAGATATTCAATTTAAACAACAATTGACTGACTAAACTCTAAACCAATTGGTTCAAGTGTTGAACCAATCGGTTGAAGTGTTAGATTAATTGGAAATTGCATTGGATGAATTTTGGAAGAACTAGGGCATGAACCGACCTGTTTACTAAGTGAACCGATCGGCTCAAGGTCGTCAAATGATAGGTTCATGTGATGAACTACCCGATTCATGGATTGATTTGACTACATCAAGGATTAGTGCTGACATCATGTTGTGCAGTTATGGAATTATAATTGACAATATAATTGTGATTGTGAAACATGAAGAAACAACCGGTTCAAGGGTTGAACCAATATGTTTGCATGCCAACCGATGGGTTCACCTATGAACCAGTCATTTCATCACTCATAGCATGTGAAGATTTGTGAAATTTTGGTCCCTTCCACTCCAGCTCAGACTGGGAACCCTAACCCTAAACCTAAACCTAACCCTCCTATAAATAGAGGGGTATTGGGGGCTTCTCACACATCAATTGCCTCTAACAATTGTTGTTTTCTCTGGTTGTGGTAACTGAGAGAATCTGAGCAAGTCCTACCTAATAAAGGGAGCAAGTTGGTGCTAGTACAACAACAAGAAAGGACAACTCCTTCTTGTCCATTCTTCTATAATGACAAGAGTTCTTGATGGTCCATGTGGACTACTCCAAAGGCGATAAGCTTTTCCCTCTAGGAGGACAACTTCAAGCTGTTGTCCTTGGTGATCAACCAGGAGCTGTTGCAGACATTGTTCAAATGCAACTTGAAGAAAGGCATATACTACAACGAGGAGATTGTCGTTGGACTTGTTGTTGGACCAAGTATATCCTCGAAACCATCCTTCCCATTATATAGTCGTTGACACGATCTACTATTATAAAGGGAATGTCATAGTTAAATTTTTGTTTTCATGGTCTGCTCTGCCGCCATATTTCCCTACAGTGTTGATCTTTGTATTCACTTCTTGAAAATGAGCTTCTAATGTGAATTTGTTTGGGTTATCACGGTCGTTCCTTGGCTCCATAGTCGTGTTGGAGTCTTCAGCAACACTTTGAGCTTGAACTTTGTCCATCCATGGATTTCTTTGTTCAGTAAACTCTAGGTCACTAGGGATAGATGGGGGAGATATTATACCCCTCCAATGGTGGAGGAACCCTGGGATCACCCTCCTTCTCTCTCATCCATCCAAGCATGGTCCAAGTACTTGAAAAAGATGTAAAGAAAGTCCATAAGTGCATTTGACAAAAGTATGCATAATGAGGGAAATAACATGTAATCATATAGGTATAAATGTGATTAAAGTGCAATAAGACACAAGATGAAGCCGTAAAATATGGGTACATCACCCCAAACTTGAAACAAGTTAAAACATACTTGTCCTCAAGTAGGCTCCAACTCAATCTCTATAATATTTTAACAAACAAGAAGTGACAAATGCATTACAATAGACGTATATAACTAAATGGGCTCAATGATGTCTGAGTACATGTATTCAACTTCTCTCCTCTCCTCTTTCACAAACCAATCATGATTAAAGCACTGAGCATACAAGCTTCACATATAGAGCATATAATACACATTCAATCCATATGGTTGTCATATAACTTTGGGTAAACCATTTCATGGTGTCAAAAATAAAAAATGACTAGAGTGTTATTTTACCTTCATGCATTCAATCTCATATGTAAATCCATAGGAAGTGACCCACGTAGTTGCAAGAAAGGGCAAAATGAGCTAGGTTTGATGTTTCCTAGCTCAATGGGCATGCAAATCGAAGAAACGGTTGTGGTAAGGGGTCAGAGTGCTATTACATAGGAGCACTCATCTTTTCTTTATTTAAATGTAATTACATAGGATCGTATTTTATTTTCTTTTTGCATTATATTTTTATCTTTTTTTTTCTTATCTTTTCCCTTGGTGTAGATAGGGTACATGGTGGTTAGAATGAAACAGGGGTATAGATATGGCCACCCCAACTTTAAGTGGTGGCCAAGGCTAATATGTGCACTTTGCCATCCTTTCATGAGGCGGAGAGATATGAATGATAAAAGAAAAGTGAGTCAAATAGGGGTCACTAGTGTGGGTTTCAACATGAGATCTCATGTATGAAGGTTACTCCAACATTTTTATCAAGTAATGACATACCACATCAATGAGCAATATGAAAACCACATTTTATCATGTGATTCTACGAACCCTAAGTGTTTGTGTCTTTCTTTACTCACAATTCAACCAAGCAATTCACAAGAATGGGAGAGGTGATTTACATGTAAAAAGTCAAGAACTGAGGCCATTTAGAAATAGATCATGACAATTTATGATGCATTTATAAAAGCTCAACATTTTTCATTCCACAAGTAGAGATTGGGCCAAAACATGCTTTTGGGTAAGAAATTCTAAATTTGGGAAACATTGGCTAAAATGGTGCCAAATAACCTTCAATAACATCTAAGCCTTCATTATGACACAACAAGAAAGAAGCAAGCAAATCCTATCTAAAAACATGCAAAAACTACAAAAACACTACATGATATGAAATGCATGCCAAGAAGAGAAATTTTTTTGAAAATTACACAAAAAAATGCAAGGAAAAGAACTACATGATATGCATATATGCAAAGCAAGAAAAATCTAGTCTAGATAGAAGGATCAACAAAACAAAAGTAAATGGTAGGATGAAATGTGAAATGAGTGGAAAGAAGAGTGTATTTCCCTACCACCCCCAACTTTTGAATCATGTTGTCCTCAGCATGACACTAAAGTCTAGGAGTGATAGGGTAGACAATAATGGTTGTTGTGGTGGCTCTGGTGGTACTCCTCCCTGTGGTAGGGGGTATTGGCAGTATATGTCCCATTAGTCTACCTGTGGAGGCGGGTAGGTCTCTTGATACCCAGACAATGCTCCCCACCAATCTTCCCTGCCCATTGGGGGTTCCTCTGCACATGTGTATGTTGAAAGTGATACATGTGGTTGATCTGATGGTGCATCTGTTGGTGATCCAACCACAATGCATCTTGCATCCTCTACAACCTCTCATGTGTCCTCGGGATGCCCTCCTGAGTCCTTTTGATGCCCTCTAACTATCTATAGCATGGACATGTTTTAGGCATTCACTGTTGCCTATTGCGGCACTAACATATTTGTCTCTTATCTTCACAGTATACGGGGCTCTCTCTCCTCCACTTCTCTCCTTTTCTCTACTATCTGTGACTCTCCTAGTCCCTCTGGCAGATCTATGGGGTTTTACTGCCACTTGTCACTGGGATACACCTCCTCCCATCTCCTCGAGATATCTAAGAATCTTAAAGATAGGTTGTACTCCTCTAGGAGAGGGGTAGCATGGTAAGGCAACTCAAGTAATATCAATGCAGATAGGGGATTCACTAGGTATATGATCTTCCTATCAACAACTAAGACCATGGATCAATGAATGAAATATTGTAGATCCACTAGATTCCCCCTTCAGCCTTGGTATATCTAGACAAAACATGATCTAGGGCTCAGGCAATAGAAGGCACAATTCCTTCCATCACAAAAGGATTTTTGGTCTTGGTCAGAATGGTCCTCATGTGATCAATAATAAGTGTCCCTAGATTTACATGCTTCCCTTGTGACATCCATCCGAGCACAAATAGATCTTTCTTAGTGAAACTCCCTTGGTTCTCATATTGGGCAAAAAGAGTATTTGCTAAAACCTTCTACACAAATCTCAAGTAGGGGTTATGGATGAAGTTGGTTTTCTATTTACCTTCTACAAGAATTTTGTTCACGATGAACCTTTCCCACATAGTTGAGTAATTACATTGTCCCATTCTATCTTCCCTTTGTTAAGGAGGGTTGCTACTTTAGGGCGAGAGTGAAAATCTTGTTGAGAAAGGAGGCAGTGATGAGGATAGTCTCATTCCCCTATCTAAAACTGAGGGCATCGTGTGAGACTTTCTTTAAGGTGCTGAAGAATTTTGAATGAGCTCAACATAAGTTTCATTGACAACTGTTAGTATATCAAATAAATCCAAATTCACTCATGTATCCCTAAAAGTATGACCAGATGTCCAAAGCCTCCATAGCCTCTTGGTAGGTACAGCGGGTGGAAATCACCCTACACATCAAGCACTTTGGATGCCTCGACTTCTTACTCTGACTATTCCTTGCACTTGGGGCCTTTTCACCCTACCCATCTTGCACCTCCTCATGTGGTGCATCATGTGTTTCTTTGTCCTCATCATCAAGTAGTAGTTGCCTTCGGGCCTGCAACTATGGTTGTGACGGTTGAGTGGCTGAAGACATAGAAGGTTGGGCTATTGAAGTGGATAGTTGAGCCATTAGAAACAAAGAAATTGAGGGTCAGGATGCCACAGTTTCTCTACATGGTGGTCGAGTTGTGGACTCTTCCACTACGGGATCTACAATGTATCCAGGTAAGCTTTTGCTATACAGGGTATTTCTTCGTGTGAACCGGAGGTGGACGATGGTGGTGGAGGAGCGAGAGATGTCTCTTGGGATGAAGATGATCCTTCTTTGAGATGACGTTGGTAGGAGAGGATATCCTTGGTCCTTGAAACCACTTTCTTGGATATTTTATTCATTTTGGGTGAATTTTAATAGAGAATATGAAGATAATTAGGTTTTTACAATTCTGGATAGTTGGGGAAGAATGGAGAGAAATGAGATGATTTGGTGGTGGAAATGGGATGGAAATGGTAGATGGAGGGAGGGAGGAAATTCTATAAGTTTTTGGGAGTTGGTTGGGGTGGAAGGAGGAAGAAATCATAGCTTGAAGTTGTTGGATGGTCGTCGCTCAACTGCTTGGATGCAAGCATGAGTGTGTCGTTCTTGAAGAATGAATGAAAATCATGAATTGTAATTTCTAGAATCAATTGTTTTAGTGGTTGGCCCAACAGCAACAAAGTTGTGTTGCATCACACGACAGTGTTGACTAGTCTGCAGCATGGTCATGGTGGTCACATGGCCCGTTCTATCTTTCTTGTCACACGATCGTGCTTCCCTGCATGACTATTCAGGGTCTTCTTTTCTTTTCTTGAATTTATTTGATTCTCCTATTGATTTGAGTGAACTTCCATGACCATTCCATTGTTCCACATCTATCATAAGTACTATAGTAGGTGGCATTGAATTTCATCAAAACATCAAATCCTTGAACCAAATGGTTTTTTCATCAAATTTCTTCCATATTATAGCTGATTTTCTTCATTTCACCACTCTTTTCACCTACACATCTAAAAACTAGACAAAAACAACTAAAAACAAGTGTGTTTGTGTGTTTTCTTGGAAAAGTGTAAAAATAACCAAAAAGTATAAAAAATGAAAGGTTGGGTGACAAATTCCCCAAATCTAGGTGGGTTGCCTCCCACAAGTGCTAAGATTTATGCCTTCAGTCGAGCCTCTTGTAGATTCTTCAATCACTCAACTATTTTGCATCATCATGTGTCCACTCTTTCAATAGATACATCCCTGATTTCCATTCAACATGTGTTCCTTCTCCCATTGACCACTAAAGCTATTATGAGGTCGTCCATCCTGATCTCTTTGTTTCAAATAATCATCTAGATTCTTCAGGCGATCATGCTCAACATCCTCTTCTTGGTCTCTCTAGGTTGGGGTCTTGAACATATTGATCTTTATCTTCATGTCCATGAAATAGACTATCATCATGCCACTATGCACATGTATCTAGGTGTCAGCTGTAGATAAGAATGGCCTTCCCAAGATGATGGGAATCTTCCTATCCTCCAAATCTATGTCAAGAACAATAAAATCTGTCTAGAACATTGCTTCCTTTTCCTTATCTATCATCACCAATACTTCATCCACTCTTGCTCTAGGCACTTTGATAGAGTGATCCTCCAATTGGAGAATGCAATGAGCTGGTTTCAACTTGCCTAACCCCAGATCCACGAAGACACTATATGGCATCAAATTCACACTAGATCCCAAATCAAGAAGGGATTCATCTATGTGATGTCCCCCTATATAGCAAGGTATGAGTGGGGCTCCTGGGTCTTTCCTCTTCACAGGAAGTGAGTGTTGGATGATAGAGATCACTTGTTTAGTAAACTTAATTTTCTTAGGTATCCTCCCCGTTGACTTCCTCTTGACAATACACAGTTCCTTGAGAAACTTGGCATAAGATGGGATTTGCTTGATAGCATCCAACAAATGGATATTCACCTTCACTTTCCAAAAAACCTATAGAATGTGTACATTGTGCTTCTTCCTCCTTTTTACTATTAGGGTCTCATCCAATGCTTTGGGGAATGGTGGCTCACTTGTATTTGCCTTACTTGCATCAACATGACTTTCATGTGGTATGACATGAGGTGGAACACTAGGTATGGTAGACCTTGTGAATGGATTAAAATATGGGACACACTGCATCACATGATCGACATGAGGTGCCATGATATCATCTTCATCAATCTCAATCACAGTATCATCACTTGTCTTCCTTTGCCTTGTTTCATCAACATTTCCTTAACTTGTGGGCTCCTCAGGAGATCTTCCACTGCTTAGAACTGTCACATCACTTCCTTGCCCATGGTGTAGAGGGAAGCTTGTTAGGGTTGTGGAGGAGGTGGAGGTGACACTTGGTACTGGAATTGAGGTGGAGGAGAAAATTGAGGTTGGTAGGTGCAGTGGTGGGATGGTTGTGGTGATGGAGGGGGAGGAGGTGTATAAGGCTTGGGAAGGCCTTGGAAATGATAAATAGGATGCACTTGCATGGGAGGTGGACTATAGAAAACTTGTGAGGCACCCATCGGTCTACTAGATTCATTGAAAATCATTATGGATTGGGAGGGTAACTTTGCTTCCCCTTGAAGAGCAAGTATAGAAAGGAGTTGCTCCACTTTTTGCTCAAGATTGGTTACATTCTTTTTCACACCATCAAAGCCTTTCGACCTAGAGTTAACTTCCTCCTCAAACCTTGAACTATATCTTGAACTTTGTTGTTGGGTAGCTATAATAATGAGGTGTTTTGTCACGGAACCGTTCTTACCCCAATCCCAATCCTACTGCCTAGACAGTAGAAAAAGGATTGAAGTGCCCGTCCCTGAGTGGCCCAATAAGATCTATCACACTGGCATATACAATAAGAAATAAATAACTCAAAAACTGGATAAATAAAGAACAAACTAACCCAATATGGAGATATATCCAATTTATCTTTGTCATCAGAGTGTATGAGTGCGGAAACGATCTTATTCAATATTTCATTTCTAATGCCTAAAATCAAGAAAATCAAGACACAATCATGCAATTACATGGTACGCTATCAAAATCAAGTAAACACTTTATAAAAAAATAAGTATACTTGGCAGGACTTATATTCAAACGAATAACAAGCAATTTGCAAAACCAACATTTATTCGACAAGTTTTTCAAGCAATTTGACTTTTATTACGAGTTCTCATTATGCTATAATTCGAGAAGCATGCTTATATATTTTGTTTGACTCTATTACCCCAATGCGATGGGGAAGGTCACTAGGCTCCTTCTCACCATAGGAACATAGGAAGCCAATGTACAAGTCCCACCTCCAAATGAGGGAGGTTGTTGTACTCAATATCAACATTATCAATATATAGGCAGTCATAATGGGCATGGAATTTATGTTTTCATGTTTTTCAAAATATAGTATAGAAAAAAAGAAGACTAATCATAGGGAACAATAGCTCATCCAAGTAAATAGCCAAGTATATAGTCAAGAGATACATAAAAGTATCTTCAATACAATCAAAGAGGAGTTATATAATAGTGTACCTTTCACCGAAGATTTTGAATATAAATCAACAAGAGTAGAAGATCAGGGTCTCAAGTAGTTCCTAGATCAATCAAGATATGGATCGAGGGTCAATATCATATTATAGACCAATGCCAAGTACACCAGATTAGGGTTTTCCAATCCTATTCATCCCTCAGGTAGATCATTCATTTAGAGTCAACATTATATCAAGATTTCAATATTTACTCAAGTGTCAAGCATATTCGAGGATGGATGATCTACCTAGGTATTTTAGGAATATATTTGCTAACCCTAATTATTATCATCAATATCATAATTATCATCTTAGGTTTCTAGGTTACTCACTTGCCTAACATATATCATGGATCTAGACAACTCTAGATACTATCACTATTATCTAAACTCTCTCATCTAGACTTGATGTTACATCTCTTTCTCCTAAGTTGCATGGAAACTCACTTCCTTTCTGCGTGTGGTAACATTTTTCATATGTACATATAATAATACTTGAAATATGTTTTCTCTAACATTTAAACAGATGATGAAAACCACCATACTCCATTCAAATAAAACCAAAATCAAAATGAGTTACCACACTCATGAGGCAGTCTAGTATCATGACACCTAGAGAACTAGCAAGAATATGGTGCACACGTGTGTAGACATCCTAAGCACATGTCACGAATCATGTCAAGGGAAGTAATTTACATAAGTCTACACCTAGTTCTAGAACATATAGGTTCTAACCTAGAGGCTAAGTCTACCTAGTCCACAAAGGACGTCTTATTAAGTTTCTAGGGTTGAGATGTAAGGTGAGTTTAGTTTGTGTTTCATGTGAGCAATGTTTGGTGTAGTTATCGTTCATGCTCTGATACCATCTATCACGGAACTAGAATCTCAGTCCCCTGAACCAAATAAATACCAAAGGCAACATGAGGAAGCGTAATGCTTAGCACACATGAACAGATAACAAGATAATGCACCAACATAGTCTCAACATTGAACAAGTATAAATTATACAAAATGCATTATATTCATGAATTCAATTACATATTTCCATAGTCAAGGTACAAGTCATTCATGTGCACTAAAATTGGATCTTACAACAAGTACACCTAGCATAGCTCACCAAGCTTATCAACCTTCTAGCCATCTCTGAACCTAAAACAACATACGAGAAATGGGTCAACACACGAGGTGCTAAGTACGGGGTAGAAAGATACATATATATAAGATTTGCATAATTTGAAAAGATTTCAAGATTAAACAAACAAGAATCAATATGTTAACTATTTAAAAAAATGCAAAACCATGTTTTATGTCATTTCACTCCATTAGATCAACAATATCAAGCATGTTTAAGGCCTTTGACCATCTTCCCATCGGAAGGGTCCATAAGGGTTACAAAATTAGCTAACCCTTTTATACAAGAGGGACCTCAAGGCCATAGCCAAGAGCTATCCCTTTATCAACAATATTATAATGGAGTTTTGTATATATATATGTGTTCAAGTTATAAAACTGATGAGGCAAACATCGAGTAAGACATAGAAATACTACATGGCAATATTGGGCAAGTAAACAAACAAGCATACAATACATACCATTTCAAACAAGAAAGCTAGTCATATAACTAGATAAGGCCTGTACTCGATTCAAAGATTCTTAACTCATCCATCACCGTCTAGATCATAAGACAACCTGATTAACAATAAGATTATATGTATACATTAGATTCTCATCATTAACCCTAATTAGATTCATTTTAGGGTTTTGATCAAGTTGGTTTCAAGGTTGGTTGTTAGTACATTAGATGATCTCATATTGATCTAGGGTCCATCATAAGAGTGTGGTTCAAGTTTTATATCCCTTCGAGGTTTCATGTGGACATGACAAGATTTAGGACACTTATGCTCAAATTAGGCCACGAGACTCATAATAGAGTAACCAAGGTCAAATATCATCAATTTAAGGGGTTTGAGCATAGGAGTTGATTTATATCAGTAAGAAAAGAACATATGAACACATTCAAAGATAGGTGTGTGTGTCCCTAAGTCCAGACATCATGGGTTTTCACATTATCAATATGCATCCCAAAACCAACATGTAAGACATAGGACATAAGGTTTAGATAGATGAGGTAGGTGGGGCATACAAACCATAAGGATCATAGTATAGAATATCTTTGATTTAGGAGTGGAAATAGAAGAGATTAAGATTTCATATCAACACTTGGGGCACAAAGAAAACAACCCAACAATATGTGTCACACTAAGCCACCACTAATAAACCTAGGGTTTCAAATGTTATCATCATAGCACAAGGGGATGATCATAGACATTAGCTCACAAAACATCATAAGGTTACTAATTTGGGGTGATAAAGGTCGATTGAGAATCAAAGAATCAAACTTTATCAATAACATTTATAACAAAAAAAAGGTCAATAGACTCAAGGATTGCAAATTTGACAAAATAGAGAAATATGAAGTATTTTTAGGGTTTGGAACTATGCTCATATTTTAGATCTTTTTCTTCTAACCAAAAAGGACTGTTTATTTGTAGAAATCGTACATTCCTTGCATTTATTGGGATTTTAACAAAATTTCCTTGATGTGATTGTTTCTGGGCCGTTTGATTCTAGATCTGAGGTTGTGGATGCACCACACGCTCCCTCCTGGAGGGCGCCTCGTGTTGGCCTCCTGGACCTGGGTCAAGTCCAACTATAGCGATGACACCGACCTTGGTCCATGCTCAGGGCATGCTGGCCCAGCCCAGAGGGGCTCTTCTCTCTTGCACGCGATCGCGTGAGGTGGGGCAACCCTGCTCACATCTGCAACTTGTGCGACGGCGCCGAGCTGCCGGAGAAGGGGAGATGGAGGAGGTGAGGTTGGGCCCAGGTTTGTAGAAGACATCCAGTCACACGAGTGGCTGGAAAAGCTAGAGGAACCCCAAACGCCATTGCCCATGGCCTAGGCTAGGAGATGTGCTCCGCCGAAGCTATGGCGACGCCATAGATGCGGCCGCCGCAAGTGGTGCTGGGGAGGGCACTCTCAGGCATGAAAATGAGTGAAATGAGAGGGGAAAGGACTGGAGTAGAGAAGCAAAGTGGTTGTGGGGTATTAAATCATCAAACAATGGTGGGACAAGGTTGATTGGCGGTGCCAAAAGTGGTTGTCGCCCCCATTGTGTTTGCTCACGGTTCGGATGAAGGTGGTAGGCCAGCTGTCGTCGGATTCGATCCAAACCTAGTAGGGGTGATCTGACGGTTGAGAATAGGGGTGCACTAGGGTTTAGGAGTGGGAGAGGTGGCATTTGGGTCGCGCGCCCTCTCAAGGACCCTGGTGGGCTGGCCCAAAGCTACAACAAAGGGGCAAATGTAAATATTAAATCAAAGCAAATCAAGGTGTCTTCAAAATATCATAACTTGGGCTACAAAGGTCCGATTAGGGTGATTTTTCCATCACTGGATTCGAAATTGAGAGATCTACAATGTGTTATATATTGGAAATCTAAAAGATCATAGCAAGGGTGTTCGATATTAATTGCAATATGGTTATATATTAAAGCATGGCTCTTATTTCAATTGGCATATACAAGTCACATATTGGGAAATTGAACGATGATTTAATTACATTGGGTCATAATCTCATTCCAACTATATAATATGACCCAATTGAGTGATTTGGGCTACTAATAGAGAGAGAAATTGGATATCCATAGAGAGAGAAAATCAAGGTTGCCACATGTTTTCACTTCTTCACCAAAGGACTCAACAAAATTAACCAAGTGACAAGGAACACTTCCCACTTGATCTTCATAAGGCTCACCATTTCTCCAAGAATCTTCATCATTTATGGGCTTGAATCACTATGAGCTAGAGATGTCACATCAAAGGGGAGACCACCATCATTCATCATGCTAGAAGTTCATATCCTTAAACTTTTTTTCAAATGATCAAACAAGGTTCATGTCTCCTCAGGTGTTTTTGCTATAAAATCTCCTCCACAAAACGAATCGAATGTACCTTGACTCGCTTGAGGTAGACCAGAGAAAAATGATTGAATAAGCTACCACAAAGGAATCTCATGGTGTGGACATTCTCTTAACATCTTATGAAATCTCTCCCAAGCATCATGGAGACACTCATTACCCACTTAGGACTAAAGGACAATTAAAGACCTAAACTAGAAATAACAAAGCAAGACCAAGGAAAGAGACTAAATAAACAAGTTAATAGATTAATAGGTAAAGACTAGTGAAGCAAAAAGACAATTAGGGGTTTCAATGCAATTATGGGTAGTGTGGGTTGTTTGGTGGAATGCACTTGTCAATTGGTTTGGGTTGGTAATATGTAAATATTATTCTTTCATTTCGATTACCAAACCAAACAACAAGCTAAATGCTAATGAATCACCCTAAACTACTAACCGACCATGGATAGGATAGTCTGTGTATAGGTGAACTAGTCCCTATGACCTCCTACCCACCCTTATGAGGCTCAATTGATTAGGGTTTAGGTGGAATTCAATGAGGATCTAGTCAAGTATAGGTTTCTAGGATAGAAACTCTTAGGGTAATTAGGGAGCTTAGGGTAGTAACGGTAGGTAGAAATGAAGTTTTCGACCTCATATCACCTACATTCTAGCCTTGAGAAGGCTTCAAGATAATCACACTAAATGCTTCTATACTAGCTACTTACATCTCTCACTTAGGTGTATAAGAATTTATTGGTATGTAGGAAGGTGAATATCTATCTAGGGATCCATTAATTGGACTTAGGAGCAATTCCCAAATTTGTTACATATAAGCAATTTTTCTAGAATCCTACGTGATTTCAAGCACAAACCACAAGGAAATTTATGAGAATGAGATAGAAATAGAGAATAATCATTAGAAAACCAAATTATAATGTTTGCATATCACTTTCCCCAAAAATGGTATCAAATTAACATTTTTGACCCCAAGCAGCCCACCTAAGGGGCCTAGCTACTCATAGAATAAGAAAATACAAAAATGGAGAAGAAGAAGAAGGTAGAAGTAGCCATGGAGCTCGGTGCAGATGAAGAAATCCTCCTCTCCAACAGTTGTAGGTTTGTGCTCCTTCCTCACCCAATATGGAATGGCATGGAAAGGTGGTGGAAAGTGGTAGGAACCCTAGCAAACTAGGGTTTTGTAGGTGGAATTGGTGAAATGGAGTGGAAATGTGGTGGGGAATTTATAGAATGGCTAAGGGGCAAAATGGAGGAGCTAAGAGGGGGGTAGAACATAGTTGTCCTCAAGCTTGAGTCGCCACCCATGTATATATAGATGGTGGGGAAGCACTAGGTTAAGTGGGGGTATTTTGGGTAAAACAATGTATAAAAATGTATGGTTTCAAGTAGCACAATCGTATTGGGCAGTAGGACTATGGTGGGTAGTGAATAGAATGGTCGTCATGGAGTGGAACGACCAAGGTGAGAAATGGGAAAATGACATGTTGATTTTTGGGTTTTGAAATGGATGGTGGCACGATCATGCTGATCACCAGGGTTGTGGTGGCTTGGTGGAAACACAGTCGTAGTGGGTCACAAGACCATGGTGGGTGACAAAGAAGTTGGCATTCTATCTAGAATGGGTTGCTAAGGTCTGACAAGCGTGGTCGTTCTGGCTGGAACGAATGTGTTGGGGTCTTCTAGCAGGGTTGTACTGGCTGGCACGGTCATGGTGCTGAGCTTTGTGTTCACTTCTTGAAACTGAGCTTCTATTGTGATTTTAGCTTGGTTAGCATAGCCATTCCTTGGCAACATGGTCGTGCTAGAGAAATACTTTGATATTGAACATTGTTCATCCATGGATTTATTTGTTTAAGTTGACTCTTAGCCGCTAGGGGAAGGTTGGGGGAGCTCTTGGGCCTTCTTTGAACCCCTCCAATGGTGGAAGAACCCTAGGATTACCCTCCTTCTCTATAGTCCATGCAAGTGCGGTCCAAGCACTTGATAAACACACAAAGAATGTCCATAAGTGCATTTGACATAAACATGCATATTGAGGGAAATAAAATGTAATCCTACAGGTATATATAAGATTAAAGTGCAACAAGACACAAGATGAAGACCTGAAATAGGGTTGCATCAGATGTGATGTAGCATATTTTTATATGACATTGTGTGAGGCTTTCTGACAGTTACTTGTAATTGAATTGTTTTGTGGATCACCTTATTTGGAACTTGTGAATCGTTTTTTTTATGGTTGTTAGTTTTAACCTTGGGTTTTATCTGGGTAATTGACCTAATTATCACTTTTGGTTTGAGTAGTGTAACGGGGCCTTACATATGGTGTTGGTGAGCATACTAAGAGGATATTGTGTGAAGGGATTCTCAATGACAATAATTATGGAAGCATGTAAATAACCACATATTTTTTTGTCATCATTATCCAAAGTGATTTGTAGTTGTAGTTCTCTATATTAAATCATTGACATTCATTAAAACACTTTAAAAGATGGTGTTTAAGTCCCAAAGTGATTTTGATTGATGTTGTAGAGACATAAGATGAGTTATCTTTCCTTGTAAACATTGTTATGGACATGTAAGTAGTAGGTGTTAAGGATGGAAAGGAAATACAAGATGAGACTAGGATAAGTATCCCACTTTCTAAAGTATTGGTGGTCACCCAGCATCTCTTGAATGACTCAAATACAATGCAAATCATGGGTGAAGCTTGTTTCATCTATATTCATATGCATGCCATAGCACATCAACTCCATGATGTGTTGACTAAGCTCAACATGATATTTCTGTTCACCTAAGTGTTACACATTGTCCATTTTTTGATAATGACTTAACCATTACATTCATATGTATCTAATATAATTGTTTGAGATTGATTTCAAGCATTAGGTACATGAAAGGATCAAATCGATCAAGCCCTATTTATTTTAGTTCAAGTCAAAAGCAATGCAAATGCACATTTTGGGAAAGCACTCCAAACCACCTTAGATCATTTTTGTAATCATTTGTGTTGATGATATGACTTGTAACTAAGATGAGAAAAATCAGTGACACTTAATTCAAATGTTTGATCACTTAAATGTCATTTTGTAAAATTCATTACAGGTTGTTCATTGGTCAAGTTACAAACTCAGCCGATCCTTAATGGATTTTGAGAATGACTTTGATCAGTCGAGTTGTACATCTACAGAACTTGACCGACGACCTCTCTTCCCAAAACTAATATAAGTGGATCGGTCAAGTTTCCATTAGGACAAACTGGAATGATGTTTGAATTAGATTTATTGCATAGTGTGATCAGTCGAGTTATCTTTATTGAAACTCGACCTAATGCACTATACGAAAAATGCAAAAAAGTGACTTTAACCGTTGGAGTGTTGCAAAACTCAAAATTATATTTGTTGCAACCCTCCAAATAACTAGAAAATGTTCATAAGTGTTCCCATACTCTAGTGGACATCCCCATATATAAATAGGACCTCTTGGGGTTCATTCTAAGGTTGCTCAGTCATGCTATTTTAGGTCCTTGTCATAGTTGAGTGATTTTAGTCCACTTGAGCCCTCTTTCTCTCTCTTGATTACACTTCATTTCATCCATACGAGTCAGATAGGATTTGTGTGAGAGAGATACCTCATTGTTCACTTATAAATCTCTCAAAGTTTCTCCTTCCCAACCCTTTCTTCAAGATCAAGTTGATGAAGCCTTCTCCAAGTGAAGGAGGAGGTGCATGCTTCTTTGAGCTATAGAAGAAGGTGCTTCAAGCTTCTCCAAGTGAAGGAGGAGGACAAGGCAGAAGATCCAAGGAGCTGAGTGTGTAAATCCTTCAAGGAAAAAGACTTGGTACAAGAAGGGGATCTCCTTGGTGAAGGCATCTAGCTGCTTGCAAGAGTGGGTAAGACCTTGGTGATGTAGAAGACTAGATTTTGGATAGGTAAACATTGTTTTTAAGGTTGTTGGCTCCCTTGGCCTTAGAGGGAAGTTGGGTATCCTTCTCCAAGAAAAGGAAGGTCATATGTTGTAACTCATATAATTCAATATAAAGAGTAGACATGGTTAAGAAATCCTAGAGCTTGACCTCTCTAGGTAGTGGACTGACACTCTCCTAGTTTGGAGAGTGGAACCACTCTAATACAACTTGTTCAATTGGTTGCTTCAATTTCTCTCATCTTTCCTATGCATGTTTAGATTGCCATCAAATTAACTATTTGCAATTATGCCTAGTTGAATTAAATTGAAGGTCTAACCATTCTTCTGCAAGTTTTGAAGCTCTATTCACCCCCCTCTAGAGCCCTTCGATCCAGTAAGTGGTTTCAGAGCCACGGTCTTCTCCGACACATCTCCCATTAGATGAGAAGATGACCAATTTACTTGTATCCCTCAACCTAGAGGGAAGCTTCTCCATGAGACCCCCAGTCTTTGACGACACCAATTTCCTCTATTGGAAACAACATATGTAGCTCTTCCTTTAAGGGATGAACTATGACATGTAGGAAGTGGTGATTCTTCCATACAAAGAACTGATGGATGATGTAGCTACTTGGGATGAAGCTACACTCAAGAAGGAGAAGCTCAATGCCAAGTCGATAAGCATCATCTATGTTGCCCTCACTCCCTTTGAGTTCAACCAATCTCATCTTGGGACACAGTCCATGAGATTTGGAACAAGTTTTGCATCATTTATGAAGGCATGCAGCAAGTCAAGGAATCTGAGATCTACATGCTCAATGGACTGCTTGAAAACTTCAATATGGGAAAGAAGGAAAGAGTGGATGATATGTACTCCAGGATTAACACCATCATCAATGGACTTACTGCCTTGGACCACACCTTGGATATAGGGACAATCAACTCCAAGATACTTAGGTCCCTTCCCAAGAGATGGGAACCCAAGGTGACTTCAATTGAAGAAGTTAGATGCCTTGTAGACTTAGCCACCAAGGAGCTCATTGTCAACCTTCAAGATCATGAGCCAAGGCTAGACAAACAAGAAGAAGATGACAAGCAAGAGGAGAAAGAATCAAAGAAGATGAAAGACAATGCCTTTAAAGTTCAAGTGGAGGCAATGATTCTCCAACAATAGCCTGCTTGTCAGTCCTCTACACCCTCATCAAGTGAAGCTGATGGCCCTAATGATCATGAAGAAAACTACTACAAGGAAAAGCACTTCAAGGAAAAAATTTCCTCATCCTCAACTCCAAGATGCTATGAACGTGGGCAAAAGGGGTACTACAAAAATGAATGCCCAAAGGCCAAGAAGTGCTACCACAAGAGTAGCCACAAGAAGAAGGATGACTACAAGAAGGAACGCAAGTACAAGAGGAAGGAAAAGAAGGAGAAAAGGAGCAAGGATGCAGCTCATGCAGCTTGATAAGAATACTCCTGTAGTGGCTCAAGCTCTGATGAAGGACAATGCCATCTTGCACGCATGGCCTCCATAAGTGAAGACATTGGTGAGGTAAGTGAGGTAAGCTTGCATGAGATATCCAAAGAAACTCTTATTGATATGCTTAATGCTACCCGCTCTTCTTATTCCAAACTTAAGTCTAAGAAGAAGAGTTTGGGTGAGATCATTGATGACTTATATGCTAAGATTGATGTTCTTGATCAAAATGAAAAGTTACATCTTGATAGCATTGATTCCTTGCAAGGGTAGTTTCTTGATCTTGAGCTCCAATACAATGGAGTTGAAGTTGATAATGGTGTCTACCTTAAGAAAATCAATAGTATTAAGGAAGAGAATTAAGCCCTAGTAGACGAGCTTTCTTTACTTAAAACTGAAAATGATAATCTTAATCTTTCTTGTGATGCTACCAAGGATGAAAATAAAATATATCTTGATGAGCTTATATTGCTTAGAACTGAAAATGCTAGGCTGCTTTCTCAAATTAGTGATCTATTTTCTAGACCAATTTTTCCTAGTAATGAAGTTGCTTCTATTTCTTTGGAAAAAGATTCTTATTTGACTAAAGCCCTCTGCTTAGAGGCCATTGTGCTGCATGCTAATGATGATATTACTTGTTTTTCTTCTAGCATTATCACTCTTACCAATAATAATCACAAATTGAGAGACACTTTGCAAACTTTCCGCAAAGGGAAGAAGTCCCTCAATGAAGTCTTGGATCACTCCACCAAACATAATGGTACGAGTGGTTTAGGATATGAGGGTGCTTCAAAAATCAAAGGCAAAGGTGAGAAGAAGAGCAGGGGATCTCCAATATTCCATGGAGAGTCTTCTGGCTCTAAGAATCCTATGGTGTGTGTTCATTGTAAGAGTGATGACCACTATTCTACTTATTGTCCTCAAAGGGAGAATGGGAGCAACCCAAAGATGAAGTGGGTCCCAAAGCTAACCCTGGATCCCAAAGTTTAAATTGGGCATCGATTATCTTCCTTTCTTGTATATTAAAGGCAAATGGATTGTTGATAGTGGCTGTTCAAAACACATGACCGGTGAAATTATCCATTTCAATCAATTCACTAAGAAGAAAGGAGGATTGGTGACATTTGGGGACAACAACAAGGGTAAGGTAATAGGTGAGGGTGATGTAGGTGATTCACTTTGCATCAAGAATGTACTTCTTTTGGATGGCCTACATCACAATTTAGTAAGTGTTAGTCAACATTGTGATAATGGTTATCTTGTTTTATTTACTTCTTTAGAATGTTTGATTCTAGATTCCTTCTCCTACAATGTCATATATAAGGCAAATAGAAATGGTAATATTTACATTATTGTTCTTGACTCTATTAAGACTATTGTTGGTAGATATCTTGTTGCCAATTTGAATGATATTTCTTTGTGGTGTCATTGGCTTGGTTATGTAAATATGTTAAATGAAGAAGTTGAGCAAAAAGGATTTGGTGAAGGGACTTCTTGAATTAGATTTTAAAAAGGATGAGGAATGCCAACCTTGTACACAAGGAAATCAAACCAAGTCCTCCTTCAAATCCTAAGGAGTTCTTAGCACCAAAAGAGTTCTTGAGCTTCTTCACATTGATATATATGGGCCAGTGCATACACAAATGCTTCGTGGTAGCAAGTATTGTCTTCTGATTGTCGATGATTTTTCTCAATATTCTTGGACTTTCTTTCTTGTTTCAAAAAGTGATACTCTCGATATTTTCTTGACTTTTTACAAACGAGTTGAAAACAAAGCTACTTGTCAAATTATTTCTATCCATAGTGATCATGGGGGAGAGTATGAAAATGATTTATTTGAACAGTTTTGTGAGGAATTTAGGTATGCACATAATGAAACATTTCTTCTATGACAAATGGTCCACTCCATCTAGATTGCAATTTCCCAGGGTGTAGTTTCATCCTTGAATTAAAAAGCAACACATTCTCTCCCGGGTAAAAGACTCTCCTTGCTATATGTCGGTCATGTATTTGCTTAGTCCTTTCCTTGTACAAATGTGAACTCTCATAGGCATTCATTCTAATTTCATCAAGCTCATTCAACTCCAGCATCCTTGTCTTACCTGTTTCATCAAGGTCAAAATTGAGCCTCCTTAATGCTCAATGAGCTTTATGTTCTAACTCCACAGGAAGATGACATGCCCATCCATAGACTAACCTAAAGGGTATAGCTCCTATTGGTGTTTTATAGGCAGTCCTATAGGCCCGTAGCACATCAACCAACAATTGACTCCAATTCTTTCTACTAGACGACACCGCCTTCTCAAGAATCTTTTTTATCTTAAAATTGGAAACCTCCACCTGCCCTTGAGTTTGTGGGTGGTATGGTGTACCCACATGGTGTGTCACTCCATATTTGTTCAAGAGTGCCCCAAATTTCTGATTAGTGAAATGAGTTCCCCCCATCACTTATAATCATCTGTGGCACTCCAAACCTATAGAAAATGTGATTCTTAACAAATTTACATACAATGTTGGCATCATTGGTGTAGGTTGGAATTGCTTCCACCCATATTGACACATAAATTACAGCCAATAAGATGTAGAGGTAAGAGTTAGAGGACACAAAGGGTCCTATGAAATCAATACCCCATAAATCAAAAACCTCTATTTCTTGAAACACATTCAATGCCATCTCCTGCCTCTTTAATATGCTACCTGACCGCTGACATGCATTACAACTACACACAAAATTATATGCATCTTTGAATAGGGTCAGCTAGTATAAACCACTCTCCAACACCTTTGCGGTTGTCCTAGAACTGGCATGGTGTCCACATGTAGGTAGTGTGTGGTTGTGTTTCAACACACTCTCATATTCACATTCAGGTACGCACCTCCTCAATATTCCATCCCTGCACTATCTCAACAAAATAGGATCATCCCAAAAATAATAGCACAAAGAATGAAAGAACCTCTTCTTGTCTTGGTACCCCCAATCAGTAGGTAACTCCTTGCAAGCTAAATAATTCACAATGTTATCAAACCAAGGGTCCTTTTCTTAAGGGCGAACAACTGCTTATTAGGAAAAGTCTCCAGAATGGGTATATTAATGTCCTTCTCATCTACCCTCTCCAGTCTAGATAGGTGGTTAGCCACAACATTCTCAATCCCTGCTTTATCTTTGACCTCAATATCAAACTCCTCTAGTAAAAGGATCCATCTAATCAATCTTGCATTAGCATACTTCTTTTGCAGCAAGTATTTAATTGCCACATGATCAGTCCACACCACCACCTTAGCTCCCACAAGATATTGTCTAAATTTCTCAAAAGCAAAGACAACAGCCAATAACTCTTTTTCAGTTGTGGTGTAATTTATTTGTGCATCATTTAGTGTTTTAGATGCATAATATATGACCGTAGGAACTTTGTCTAAGTGTTGCCCTAACACTGCCCCCACAGCATAATCTGATGCATCACACATCAGTTCAAATGGTTGGCTCCAATCTGGAGCCTACACAACCAGTGTGGATATGAGTTTCTCTTTCAAGATTTGAAAAGCTTTTAAACATTTCTTATCAAAATTAAATTCAACATTCTTTTCCAAAAGCTCAGACAATGGCTTAATGATTTTTGAAAAATCCTTAATAAATCGGTAATAAAATCTGGCATGACCTAGAAAACTCCTAACTTCCTTCACCGAAGTTGGTGGAAGAAGTTTTGAAATCACCTCTATCTTAATCGGATCCACCTCCAATCCCTTGCTAGACACCTTATGTCCAAGAACTATGCCCTCGCTAACCATCATGTGGCATTTTTCCCAATTAAGCACTAAGTGTGTGTGTCTTCACACCTTTGTAAAACCTTATCCAAATTTCTCAAACAATCATCAAAAGACACCCCATAGACTGAAAAATCGTCCATGAAAAACTTGAGACATTGTTACACCATATCCGAGAAAATCACCAACATGCACCGTTGAAAAGTAGTGGGTGCATTGCACAACTCGAATGACATGTGGTGGTATGTAAAAGTATCATAAAGGAGGGTGAAGGTAGACTTCTCTTGGTCCTTAGGCTTGATTGAAATCTAATTATAGCCTGAATATATGTCAAGAAAACAAAAGTGGGAGCGACCGGTGAGTCGCTCTAAAATCTGATCAATGAATGGTAATGGAAAATGGTCCTTAAGTGTGACCGTGTTCAATTTGCGATAGTCAATGCAAACTCTCCATCCTATCACTAATCTAGTGGTTATTTATTCATTAGATGAGTTAGTAGTGATAGTGATTCCCCCTTTCTTTGGTACTACCTATGTCAGACTAACCCACATGGAATCAGAAATAGCATAGATTATACCTGCCGATAGTAGCTTGAGTACCTCCTTCTTGACTACCTCTGTCATAATTGGATTTAAGTGACGCTGGGGTTGAATGACCGACTTTTCTCCTTCTTCTAGCTGAATCTTGTGTTGGCACAATGTAGGGGAAATTCCCTTGATGTTAGCCACAGTCCACCCAAATGCACCTCGGTGGCTCTTTAGCACAATTTTCAATTGTTCTTCTTCTGATTCACTCAATGATGCAGAAATGATAACCGTCAGCTTCTCCCCTGTAGCTAAAAAAATGTACTTTAGATGAGGTGGTGGTGGCTTGAGCTCCAAATCAGGTGGGCTCAGAAGTGATGAAACTAGTGGTGGTGGCAGCGGTCCCAAATTCTCAAAGTGCCTTGTGTAATAACTTGGCAAAGCCTTCAGTAACCTTGAACATTCTTCTAGTGACCGGTTGTGCAGACAATCATCTATAAGATTCATTAGACATGCCTCTAGTGGAATTTGTGGATGTATTTGTGCTAGAGAGTCTTCTTCATACTCATCCATAGTGGATAAACCCTCTTTCTCTTATTCGTCATATGGATACCTTACTGCCTTGGCAAGTGAGACCACCTTAGTGTTCTCCATGATGTCCAAAGCTAGTGTACCCTTGTCCACCTTTGTCATTACATGTGCCATGTCCAAAAATGGTTTTCCCAAGAACAAAGAGATATTGCTATCCATGTGCTTCATCATATTGCAATGCTCATGAGCATTGGGTGACTTGGAATTATCTGGCATAGTAATCTCAAATTTGTAATCCTTAATTCCCATAGTCAAACGGTCTCTACCCATCTCCAATATCATATCAGACGTTGCTTGGAAGGGTCTTCCTTATAAAAGCTCATTGCCATGGTCAACTTGCATCTCCATCACCACAAAGTCTGTAGGGAAAACAAATTGGTCCACCTTGACCAATACATCCTCGTAAATACCATACGGTGTCACCACTGAGTTGTCTGCAGATTGGATTATCATGCTACTCTTCCTAGACATTTTGAGACCAAGTTTCTTGAAGGTAGATAGGGGCATCAAGTTGATACTCACCTCTGAATAATAGAGTTCATCCCCATACTTTGCCTTCCCGGTATAACATGTGATGTTGCAGCAACCGGGGTCCTGTCTCTTTGGTGGTAGTGTACCTAAAATGAAGGCACTGACTTGATCTCTCAGTACAACTACCTCAGCATCTGGAATCTTCCTCTTCTCATTAATGATATCCTTCATAAATTTACCATACAACGGTATTTGTTCAATTGCATCAATCAACGGTATGTTCACAGAAATCTTCCTAAAGCTGTCTAGAAACTTCTTGAATTGTTGATCCATATTTGTTGCTTTCAAGTTGTTAGGGTATGGGACTGGCACCATCTGTGTCCTCTGATGTGGTGGTACATATGAAGTCCTCTTTTCCACCTCAGATTCTTGATTTTGTTCATCCCCTATATTGCAAGCCTCCATTTCTACTTGTCCCAGTTCTGCCACTGGGTCACCGCTGTCAGTAGGCTTGGTCACCTCAGTCTCCACGGTATTTGGAGTTAACTACTTCATCCCACTTCTCAGTAGAATGGACTTGACCTACTGGTTTCATGTTGGAGTGTTAGTGTTTCCTAGAAAACCTTACTGTGTAGGCTTCTTCAAAGCCGACATGTTTGCCACTAAGTGAGACAAAGTTGTCTTAAAACTCCTCATCTGGGCCCCTTGATTTTGGAGATCACGTTGGAAGTTGTTTATCAACTGTTCATTATGCTTCACTATCTAATTGAGAATTTCATTTGTGCTCTCCTCTACTGTAGGTCACTGCTGCTGATTATTCCTATATTGGTTTTGTTGATCAGGATCATGCAGGAGGTTATTTGGATCTTTCCAAGAGAACTTGGGATCCTTCCGCCATGAGTAGTCATTATTTCTATATCCTTGCTTCTGCATGTATTTCACTTGTCCTTCCTCATTTGATAAATTATTATCCTTCTCAAGTAGCTTCCTTGCTATCAAGTCTAGATTCTCATTCAAAGAGGTGATAACTTTAGACTCCCCTATGCTTTTGATCTGCTCTAGATGGTCTCTCTCATTACCCCATGCATGATTCTTTGCCATATTTTTTAAAATATCCTAACATGTAGAAGGTGAGTTATTGAGAAAGAACCCCAAGCCTGCACTGTCTAAGGTGACATGTTCACTTTTGTAGAGCCCAAAGTAAAACATATTGACTTGGTTCTCTAGATCTGTCCCATGGTGAGGGACCTTCCTGAGCATGTTCTAGAAATGCTCCCAAGCTTTGGAATAAGATTCAGCTGACTGTTGCTTGAAATTGTGGATGTTTCTAACCAGCTCGTTTGTCTTTTCTGGAGGAAAGTATCTTTCAAAGAATGTCTCGATCATTTGATCCCATGTCTCGATCAATTCCTTCGGCAGGTTGTGTAGTCATTCTTTTGCCTTATCTACCAGTGATGATGGAAACAACTTCAGATAAATAGTTGTCTGTGGAAACCTATCCAATTTCACCATGTTCCAACACTCTACAAAATTGTTGATGTGTGCCACTGGGTCTTCATGAGTGTGCCCATAAAATTCTTGTGACTTGATGAGTGCAATGATCCCTGGATCACTCTTGTATTGTGCTACATTCACATTCTTCTTCTTGACAGGCCCTGTCTGTGCAGCTGAGGAAGATGCCTTTATCATCTCCCATATTGTCCTTTCAACCCCTAGATTACCGTCCTCCATTGCTTGTTGCCTGGACGTCAATGGTATGCCTTCTGATGCAATTGTTTGAACTGGAACCTCGACAGTGACTGGGACCTCTGGTGTAGATTCTCCATAATTTGTGGTCCGTGTTGTCACCATGCACTAGTACCTGAAAATTTGAATTCAGTTAATCACAATACTTAATAGACAAAAATTTGTTGTATACATATGCAGTAGATTTTCAATGATTAAAATAAAGTTGCACGAATTAACAAGTGGCTTAAAGTGGCTTCCCGCAGCACTCATAGTGTTGAAACTTCATCGTCTCCCCGACAACGGTGTCAAAAACTTTACATGCTAAACCATGTGTATGAATGCAAGTGCAAGCGTCGATTAATATAGGCATATGTGAGGCCCGAGTCAAACTCAGGGAGACGTAGTCTCAGTGACTACTACTAACTATGTTGCGATCAGCTAAGATGATTAAAAAGTTGAATTTGAGTTTAATCCAAAATAAAAGGAAATTAAAAGAAAATAAAAAGTGGTTGATTCAAATAAGATGGATTCCTTAGGATTATTGATTTCACCATAGGGTCTCGTTATATCTTATTTCTACCACATTAATATAAATTTTACTCCTACCCTAGATAGAAAGCCTGTAGTCAGAATTGTCTGCTTCCACAGTGCAATTCACTACCTAGATCTAAGCCAATTCCACATCTGTAGTAATTTATATCTTAGTCTAGGTGCATTATCAAAAAATCTGGGTTTCTTTCCACTAACTGTGTGTTACCTTTCCCAAGGAATGTGTATGAAAGTGTATAAATTATGGTGTTATAACCTTTAATCCTCCTTCCAGAGCAATTATCAGTCTATAATCCTACCAATGGTGATCAAGCATAGATAGGTCATACAATTCCACAATTATATATCCAGGAATAAAGAGAAATCTATATTAAGCCATGTAAAAAGTCGATACAATGATTCCCCGGGCTACTCCCGAGTCCTAAGGAAAGGAGGGGTTTAGCTTCACATGGTTTTCACTTGTGAATACATAGAAGGAGAGAAGAAAAATGTGGGAAACATGAAGGAGATTCATGTAACCTCTGGAGGGAAGATGTTTCAGATGATCCTCCTCGAGAAACGCACATTTTGCAGTCTTCTGGTAGCAAAATTGTTTGTCAAAGGTGCTCGGATCTCCCGGTTGACATCCTTCGGCTCTGTGCTTCTCTCTCTCCCTTCTCCGGCCTTTCTGTAGTGCAACGTGATATCCCCCTTCAGTCTGGCCATCCTCTTTTAAGTCATAGGTCAACTTACAGCACCACATATCATGGACCGTCGGATCTGGACAGATCTAACGATTGTTGATTTTCGATAAAGTCAGTGGCACTGATTAGGAAGTCGGTGGCACCGACTGCCTCGGGTGTGGTCTAGCTATGGTGAACTTGGTACCACTGACTTGTGATGGTTGGTGGAACCGACTTTTCATTGTATATAAAGTACCTAAAAATCCATAACAACATGTATAAGGCCGGGGAATGTATAAAATAATGTAAATATGATAAAATGAGCATAGTTTGATGCAAACAGGGTATACAAGACAATAATAATGATTTATGTAAATATGATCAACTAATTCACTAATACATGCACAAAATGAGTATGAAATAGGCCCGTAAAAGTGACTCAAAACTCGTGCATCAAATGTCCATCCAAAGAAAAACCAAACAGAAATTGCAGAAAACACAATTGTGATCATGTACTGTCTTTTGAAGAATGTTGGAGTCAAATGGTCACTATACATTCTACACCACATGACCTACTTTGACTACAGGAAGAACACCCTTGGTACCACCCCCTACCCTCCCTTGATATGTATTCTTTTTTATTTTGCCACTCAGAAGTCCCTTTTCCATGATTTTCATTACAAATCAAGTCAAAAAGGTGTTTGCATCAGTGAGACCACAATCAAGAAGACATTCCTTCCTACCTCGTCTACCACACCTAGAGCCTCCACCTCAACCTATGCCCAGGAACCTCCACCTCCACCTCGACCTGACCGCGCCACTTTCTAAGTGTCAAATGAAGACATCATGGGTTAAATGTTGCACCAGTAAGAGTACAAACTTTAGGTTTAAGATCACCTCCACCAGGACCTATGCTAGATCATGTCTACCATGAACTTGTCATGTAGTTACCCCTACCCCTCCTACCAGCCATACCCAAGCAGTGACTATTCCTCTTATTTATGCATGGGTTTTTAGTCGTTCTCACAAGTGTATTTTCTTTGGTTTTATGTATTGATTTGTCATTTATATGATTAATTATGCATGAAATACTATCAACAACATGTCTCATTTAAATGCATCAAAATTGTGTGATTCTACTATTTGAAATGGTTTAAAAATCATCCCAAGTACTTATGTACATTTTTGTGCTCTTTCGTGTACCATAAAAGTTCCACAGACTCAGTACTACCAACCTCACAAGTCGGTGGCATCAAATTCACGTCAGTAGCAGACTAGGAACTCATACAGAATTGATACTACTGACACCAAAAGTTGCTAGTACCAAAATCATGTCAGAGAGGCACAAGAAGTGATTCGCAGAACCTCGGTACCACTGAGTACACTTGACTCGATACTACCGAGATGGCATCAGAGTGACAGAGTTGGATTAGAATAAAGACTCGATACTATTGATACAGTTTGGTGGTACCGACTTTAAGGGAGTATGCGTCCAACCTAGAGACTCCCTACTACTGACTTTACAGTCATTATACTGAGTCTGCCCGATCAGGAAAACCAAAGGCAGCGCTCTACTCCAATGGCTGGCGTTATTTTTGCACACTAAGTGGCTCTTATGACTAAAGAGGAGTGTGGCCAGACCTAAGGAATCAGTCGTTTTCCATTGCATGACACCATACAGAGAGGAGAGGAGAGCATAGAACTAAAGGTTACATTCGAGATGATCCGACCACCTCCAGTGGGTGATTCTACAGTCAAAAGACAATAGATTGTAGGTAAGTCGAAGGGGATCATCTGAGCCGGCTATTTTCTAGGGGTTACTTTAGATTTCTAATGTTTCCCATGGTTTTCTCCTTCCTTGATATGTATTCATCTATGGAAACAATGTGGGGCTAATTCCTTAAGATCCAGTAGTAGCCTGGATATGCATTGTACCTGACTTTTATGCATTAATATCTCTTTTACTCCTAATTTCTGGATATAAACCTATAAGATTGTTATGTTTTGTTTGTGCTTGATCACCATAAATATATTATTAGATATTTAATCATTTTGGGATAAGGGTTAAGGGTTGGAAGATCGTAGGTTTACCCGTTTACTATGCCCTTTGGGAAAGGTGGAGCATAATCGGGAGGATAAACTCAGAGTTTATCGTAAAGCACATAACTAATTAACCATTTTTATGGAAATGGAATTGGCATTAGAATAGGTAGTGAACTACATTGTGGAAGTGGGTAGTTCTTCATACACGCTCTTTATCCAAAGATAGGTGTGATAGATGTTAGTGTGTAGAAATTAGTTGTTGTGTAGTCCACAGTGAAACCATTGTCCTAAGAAATTCGTCTACTCTGACTTACTTATTCTTTAATTTTGTTTTGTTTCTTTAAACCATTTTCAACCATTTTTACCGGCCTAGCTGATTAGATCATAGTTAGCAGTAGTCTTTGGATTCCATTTCCCTGTATTCGACTGGGGCCCCACAAGGCTTATATTACTCGAGACATTCCACTTGTGTTACAACCCCAATTTTTTTGGGTTCATTTGGAGAGAAGTGTAATTTCTCATATTAAAGATATTGGGAAAAATAATGATATAATTTGTTTTGAATAAATGGATTTTGTTTACAAATAGTTGATGATTGTGTTGTGGGCTTTATTGTCTATTGGGTCCAATAACAAGGAAATTCAATTAGTAAAAGAATAATGGAGTTTTTGAGAAAAGAAAGGTGTGGAAACCTCTAGAAGGAAAAAGAAATTAATCCAAAAGTGGATTTCGTGCCACATGGGTTCCTTGGGTTCCAAGGAGTCTAAAGTTGCAAAAGGAAAACAATAATAAAAGAAAAGGTCAATCAAACATTTCCTTATTATGAAAGAAATTGAAAACAACGATAAATGTGGGAAATAAGTGGAAAGAGGTATAATTGGGTTATCCTTGGTGGAATTTCGTATTCCAAGGATTCCTAATGTTAAAAGGAATATCAATGAGGAAAATAAAAGAGAAATAAAGAGAAATTCTCAAAAAGAGATATTCTTTTAAGAAATAAAGAAGATAATGAGAAATAATGGATATAGATGCATCTAGAAGGATGATTAATATCCAATAAAAAGGATTTCTAAATATTAGGGTTCCTTGGGGTCCACGGAGTCCCAAATAACAACATAATGGGTTGAGGAAAGAGAAAATAACCCTTAAATGAATTTTATTAATGAGTAACTTGCCTTTGAAGAAATAGTCCTTTTCTTTTGGAGTTTCGGACTCAAATTTTACTTGCAAGAAGATAAAGGCAAGAAAGAAAAACCCTTAATTTTTTGTTGGAAAATAGTGCATAGTTTCTGAGTTATGCAATTTGAAAAATTACCTAAAGTTAGGTAATTAATTGCCTAAGGATTTGATGTCACGATGTAATTGGATTATCTTTCCAAATCCCTGGTTTCAGGCTTTATGTGGATCGCTGGATCACGATCCAATGATCAGGGAGGACTCCCACAGGCACAAGGAGTCCTACGCCAAGTAGGTTGGAGATGATCCAAACTTGGATCATTGTGAAAAGAGGAAAGGGAGTTAGATCGTGTGTTCAGCACCTTTGATCTCAGGAGGAAAATCCGGTGAGAACAAACCCTACTTTTAAGGGTTTGGTCGCCGTTCCAGAGAATCCCCAACCTGGCTGGGACCTACCCTCGACCCTATTGTAGGGGAGGGTGAAGGAAGGAACTGGCATGTCTTTTGCTACCTCAAACTCTGCAGCGGGGTGAGAGGAGGCTTCCTGAGCGCTCAATTCCATGATCGAACCCGATCTTTCCTATCTGTAACATGCCGACCTCGTCGGAGAAACGGCGGCTAGTGGGCGGTGAAGGAGCAGAGCCCGCCACCAATTAAGGGTCTGGTCAGAATCGAGAGGCTTGGACGGAGCTTTTGGACCAGTCATCTTGCTCGCAGAAGCACAAACGGCCGGAGTCAATCCCTGAGTTGACTCGGCTAGGCTACTCGTGAAGCTAGCCTGAGCTTGAAGACGACCCCCGACGATTTACTGAAATGCCCTTCTGCGTCTGTTGTTCAGGTATGGGCATATTTGCCTTTTTGGTTGCTTTTGATCGCAAGTAGGCTCATGCATCTGTGAACGTTGGATCCTAAGTGGACCAGCGGTCCATTAATCAGACGATCCGTGTTTTTCTAAAATTAGCAAATAAACTAGAAAAAGGAAATTTCCTTATTAAAATCATATCTTTTGATAAAAAACTCTGATGAGGAAAGTTAATACATGAATCTTGCTCAGAAAAGTACGAGGAATTCAATAAAAATACTTGTAGAGACTAGTTTTACTTCTAGTTGGAAAAGTACATAAAGTTAGTACTTTAATGCTTTAAATGAATCCAAAACCCTAGATTTGTTTAATGGTGAGTTTAATAACTTAGTTTAATATTCTAAATCAAGATTGGACCTTTTAACATAAAAAGGATAATAGGAATATGATTTGAGTTTAAAAACCCATGATTTTCTTGATTAGGGTTTTCCTGTGTGCAAAAGTGCAATCAATGTTAAATTAGGGTTTATTAACCTAGCAGATGTGATAAATAGTAATTAAGGTACAGTTGTCAATTGAACTATAATCATTGATGAAGAACCTGAAGATGATAATTGGCCTTAATGATCTTGACATGACCTAAAAGAATGAACATGTTGGTTTTAGTGTAAAAGAAATATATCTAACCTAATTGGAATTCAATCATGCCTATGATGTTGAAATTAGGGTTTGTGGATCAAAAGAGCATTAAAAGTGATAAATGCATTATGGAGGCTAAAAACCCTAATAAAATCCTAAAGTTAGCCTAGAAACCCTAAGGTGGGACCCAAGTCAACCTTGAAAATGTTTTGGATAAAATAATGACACATGTGTGTTATGCATTAATTTTAGGATATTGTTGATTGCTTGTTTGATTGTATTGAATATTAATGCTTGGACATCAAGTTGCTCTGGATCAGGTATGTGGTTATGCTTATGATTACCCCACATTAGTTTTCCGAGGATTTTATCGATGTTTACATCGTGGCTTGAATTAATTGTTGGATGAATTTAATTCATGCAAATTATAATGTGAATATGACTATCACATAAGAGATGTGCCTACTAGCTCAGATCCTAGTCCCCTCTGTAGCTTAATGGGTTGACCTAGTACATGGATACCAATGGGGTAGGCCCATCAGGTCATTGTATGACTTAGTATATGGCTACCAATGGGGTAGGTCCATCAAGTCACTTTGAGTCAGGGATTGGACTACCTATGGGTAGTGCCATGTGACTCAACCCTAGATATTGATCTACCTGTTAGGTAGGATCATGTGGGGTTTAATAAGGATCTACCTACAGAGAGGTAGTATCTCAGTCCATTGCAGGGACAGCATAGAAATAGGGGATAGGAAAGGATTGAGTAGTATGGTTTAAAATGTAATCTTAGTTGTTAAATGATAATTGGTTGATTACTTTGCTATTATAGTTGCACAATTATTGTTTCCCCTACATACCATCTTTATGCTGACTGACGTTTTGTTTGTCGGCATTTTAGGTACAAATGAAAAGAATAAACAGTAAATTGGCATATGTGGAATGAAATGAGAAATAGTGTGCATAGGAGGATTAGTTAGATTAGTATCTTCATGGATAGAAGTTTAGAAATCCCAGTTCTTAAAAGGTAAGCAAAGTTTTATTTTATACCAATTTTCAGTTTAGTTGGTAAAGTCTATTAATTGTTATTGATTATTTGTCGAACCTTTGATCCGGGTTATTGGTTAATGGCTCTGACCCTTTCGGACTCCCTTAATTGGGGGTTACCGGGAGACGGGGTCGTTACAATTGGTATCAGAGCAAAGGTTCCTCACTTAATCTCTAATAATTATTAAATTTTACAAACTCCTTAGAACCCAAGGGAGTTATTAGAGGATTGTTTGAAAGACTGAGGTGTCTAGAAAAGGATCACGTCTGGGGGCTGACAATATTTTCCTCTGCACCGCTAGTCGGAATACGAGGACTCTCGGATTGTGTGACTGCCTGGCCGATGTATTAGGATATGACTCAAAGTAATATACCTTTAGGACTCTCTCATCTTGTTCATCCCTTCTCAACTCAAATTCTATTAAGGACCTTAAGGATTGGGTTTCCTCTCTTCTCCTCACCCTCTTGAGGTATGGGTAAGGTTGATAAGGATGAAGGAATCCTCCACAAAATTAATGAAAGGCATGTAAATAAGATGTCATGGACATAAGCTTAATAGAGTAAGCGTAAAGGAATAGATGCATGCTTAGGTCGTATGACATGAGTTGTCATTGCCCTCAGGAGAGGCCTGAGGATAGACCTCCATGGCAGGAGGATGAGTACAGAGAGTTAGTCTTGGAGGTAGAGACCTCCATTAAAAGTAGAGACCTAGCACATCCTTTGAGGATGATGGTAACCCTAACCCTAAGTGAAGGTTAAAGGGAGAGATGACATGATGAGTTAGATGTCTTGGTAGACCATATGTTTGGATAGACATGTCTTGGATGTCATATGAGCCATGAGAGGTTAGATGGCCTAGTACCTTTGTCAACCCAACCCTGGAGAGGGTCGTACATGTTTGAGCAAAGGATAGCTCCTTCATGGATGAGGCTAGAGAAGAACCTATAGAAACCTTACGAGCTTATGCAAGTAGGGTATAACTTGCACCCAGAGTACATCATTAATATGAGTAGTAGGTTAAAACTGAGGCCAGAAGGACAGAATGGATGGCTTATGTGATAAGCATAAAGAGCTAAAGATAATCTAGAGCAAACATAAGCATGAACATAGGCTTCACCAGGAAGGGATATGCCTGTGAGCTTGATCTAACTTCATGGAGAGAGGACCTCTAGTTGTAAGGTTGGATGTGAAGTTAGCTCTAGAGAGAGAAAGAAGGAATCAAGCAAGAAGGTTGGAAGTTTAGATTCTGAGACATGAGGAACATTGGGGAGTTGAGGATGATGCGACCTAAGTGGATGATAGTGGTTGCCTCATGCCTGATCCCTGGAGGCTGATGATATCTCAGTGTCCTTTAGAGGAACCAAACCCTAAAGAGAGAGTGATGCTTCTGGTACCTATGTGCCTATGGTATAGGTGTTTACCTGCTAAGTGGAGACAAAGAGTGCCTTAGACCCTGAGGAGGTTTAAGTAGCGAGTTGTGAGGCCTTGTACCTAGTTGGTTGTCCTTGAGGAGGACTCGACCCTGATGTGTTTCTTGAGTAGGAGGATGACAGCAAGTGCATGTCATGCCTTATACATGCTTGATTCTTGGTTAAGAGATTGAGCATGCAGTTGGACACCCAAAGGTGAACCTAGGCCTAAGAGGGGAAGTGGTGTACCCGATGCTCATGATGAGTTTTGAGTCTCAATAGTTTCGAGCATGGTACTTCTCATGTGTAGAGGTAAAGGAAACCCCTTAAGTTAAGGGTATGGTTGATGAATCCCTCACAACTAAGTAGATGACAAGGGAAGGTATAATCTTGATCCAGCATTGAGTAAAGAGAACAAGTATGACCTAGCATGGCTTAGTAGGTGGTCTGCTTGTGCCTTAGTAGATGCTGGGAATATAAACCCTAAGGATGTTTGTGACCTTGTGTCAGGAGTTGTAGTTTCCTCCCATCCTGAGAAAGGGACCCTTTGGTAGGGTGTATACCAGTTTTGTGGGTTTTAAGGAAACCTAAAGAGGTATCATAGGATCTTGAGAAGCTAAGTGAAAAGTACATGGTATAAGAATGAACCTTTAGACCTATATATAACCATCTCTATGTGCATGTGGATGTGTTACCATGGAGGTAACCGGTATGGGGCCTGACCAAGGTAGGCAGGTCGCCATGATCCCTGTGAAAGGATGAAAGACAGCCCAAGAATGTAGAGAGAGATGATGAAGGCTTGGGTAAGGTTCTATGTTGGACATGTACTATAATGGAATCCTAAGTCTATCCTAGGGTCAGATAGGGATAAGATCGATCAAAGTAGGAGTTGCCTAATTCCCTAGTTGCACATGACCATAGGGTCAGGAGGTAACAGCTATCATTGTCTGAGGACCATGGGTTAGGAGATTGATCACCTTCATAAACTCATGGGACCCAAAGGGCAGATCAGTAGGGCACTCTCTGGATGCATAAGGGAAGAGGGATGACCCCAAAAGTGTCGGCACCCTATAGACCTAGAGGAGATGACCAAGGATTGTGTGGTGACCCAAGTAGGTTCCAGATCAGTTTTCCATGGAAGTAATTTTGATATCATGATGTTTGTGATGTAGAGACATATGTTGCACGTTCTAACTTAGAGTTGAAGGTGTACTAGCAGGGTGGGATGTACCATCTCTACTCTTGGAACAGGAAGAACTCTGTATTTCGACGGCCGCCAAATGCTTATTTCTTCTTGTTATGGGAGGGAGAGATGGGACAGTACGCATGCCATACACCAAGGATAAAAGGTGATGCGAGTTGGAACGTTGCTATGAGGTATAAGGACAGAGATGATAACATACCTGGGTGGAGTGAATGATACATGGACAGGTACAAACGATAAGAGTATTAAGATAATCACCATGTGAGAATGTTTTATCATGAGCTATGTAGAATTTTCAAGTGATACAAGGTTGAGTTTGATAACCAAGAGGATGATCTCAGAGAGTTCTGATGAAGATAGACTTGGAGTTTGAGACAATGCATGTCTTCAACACTACCTAGTACCTAAGGATGTGAAGTGGTAATGGATGCTCTGGTTGAGATGTAGTTGCCTATTTTGGCTAGAGGCTAGAAGAGGTTGTTAGGCTAACCCTAAGTTTAGAAAGGAGGAAAGTTTGTCTAACACACAGATGTAAGGATAATGATTGATCAAGTTAATGGTTCATTGGTTAGCCAGCCTAGTCTTTGATGCAATAGAAGGATGGTTTTAGAACCTCAGATGCACTTCTTTGGAAAGGAAGGTGATGAAACAGCGACTAAAGTGGTTTAGGGTTTCTGAGGAATCGATCATGAGGAATCATGACATACATGAGATCATGATTCTAAGATCACCATATACCATACTACGAAGGTAGTAAGTGACGGTAGTACTATGGATGCTTAAGACGAAGTTGCATGTGGCATGTGGCCATGCAAGCCAGGGGGTGAAGGACGAACACCAGTAACCCGGTGCATGGATATAAAGTATAAAGAGTTCCCGAGAGGGAATGGGATTTCATCACTATGGATGTTGTGAGTCTCCCCTAGACCAAGGAAGGTCAAGGTGCAATATGGGTTATGGTAGATCGCCTTACCTAGATGACATGAGACAGGAAGAGTATTGTCACGGGACAAATTCGGTCGAACTACTTCAGAGAGAAAGATGGTTAAACTACACCATGGTGCGAGTTCAAAAGTTCTTGAGTATGACCAAGGTTCACTTCCATGAGGTGGAAGTGGATACATGAAGAACTCGATGATAGTACAATTTATCACCCCATACTAATTGACAGTATGATCCAGACTAGACGATTTGATGAGAGCATGTGTGCTCATTCAGGGTGATATCTAGAGACAAATCTTGTCCTATGAAAGATGTGATGATAACCACCATAGCCAATATTGGGATTTAAAGAAGCTCTGTAAGGGAGGTTGTGTCGGTCACCACTTCAGTAAGGTGATGTTGGTGAAAGGACCACGTGATGGTTAGAAAAGGACCACAGTGTGTGTAGATGAAGTCGCTTTGATCGTGCAATGGCTGAAAGGAGCCTAGAGACGAAATGAGTCATGAGCTGATGCAAAGTAGATTGACATGCAGTTCACTATGGGGGAATATGTGATGCAAAAATCTGACCCCTCTAAGCTACAGCTGAGAAAACTGAGTCCCCGATATATGGGTCCATTTGAGATGGATTGGTGGAGATGGTTGTGTTTATCCCTACCCCTCAGGATAACATGATGTGTAATGTGTTCCATGAGTCCAATCTAGAGCACTATGTGAGGTACCCAAGCCATGTGTTGAGCCTTGAACCTATTCATCTTTTGAGAGGCTGAAATGTCCTGAGTCACCTATGAGGGTACGATATACCAAGGTAAGAAAGAAATCAGATGGAAGAATATGTGATGATGAAGGTTATTGGGAAGCACCATGGAAAGGGTAAAGCCACATGGGAGCCCTGATGGACATAAGAAAGGCTTATCTTTTGGTTTTTTCTGCTTGAGGGAATTTTGAGGGCAAAATTCCTATAAGAGGGGAAGGATGTTACAGCCCCAATTTTTTTGGGTTCATTTGGAGAGAAATGTAATTTCTCATATTAAAGATATTGGGACAAATAATGATATAATTTGTTTTGAATAAATGGATTTCGTTTACAATAGCCATGATGATTGTGTTGTGGGCTTTATTGGCTATTGGGCCCAATAACAAGGAAATTCAATTAGTAAAAGAATAATTGAGTTTTTGAGAAAAGAAAGGTGTGGAAACCTCTAGAAGGCAAAAGAACTTAATCCAAAAGTGGATTTCGTTCCACATGGGTTCCTTGGGTTCCAAGGAGTACAAAGTTGCAAAAAGAAAACAATAAGAAAAGAAAAGGTCAATTAAACATTTCCTTATTAAGAAAGAAATTGAAAACAACGATAAATGTGGGAAATAAGTAGAAAGAGGTATAATTGGGTTATCCTTGGTGGAATTTCGTATTCCAAGGATTCCTAATGTTAAAAGGAATATCAATGAGGAAAATAAAAGAGAAATAAAGAGAAATCCTCAAAAAGAGATATTCTTTTAAGAAATAAAGAAGATAATGAGAAATAATGGATATAGATGCATCTAGAAGGATGATTAATATCCAATAAAAAGGATTTATAAATAATAGGGTTCCTTGGGGTCCAAGGAGTCCAAAATAACAAGATAATGGGTTGAGGAAAGAGAAAATAACCCTTAAATGAATTTTATTAATGAGTAACTTGCCTTTGAAGAAATAGTCCTTTTCTTTTAGATTTTCGGACTCAAATTTGACATGCAAGAAGATAAAGGCAAGAAAGAGAAACCCTTAATTTTTGGTTGGAAAATAGTGCACAGTTTCCGAGTTATGCAATTTGCAAAATTACCTAAAGTTAGGTAATTAATTGCCTAAGGATTTGATGTCACGATGCACAGTTTCAGGCTTTATGTGGATCGCTGGATCATGATCCAATGATCAGGGATGACTCCCACAAGCATGAGGAGTCCTGCGCCAAGTAGGTTGGAGACGATCCAAACTTGGATCATTGTGAAAAGAAGAAAGGGAGTTAGATCACGTGTTTAGCACCTTTGAACTCAGGAGGAAAATTCGGTGAGAACCAACCCTACTTGTTAAGGGTTTGGTCGCCATTCCAGAGAATCCCCAACCTGGCTGGGACCTTCCCTCGACCCTATATATAGGGGAGGGTGAAGGAAGGAACCGGCATGTCTTTTGCTACCTTGAACTCTGTGGTGGGGTGAGAGGAGGCTTCCTGAGCGCTCAATTCCAAGATCGACCCCGATCTTTCCTATTTGTAACATGCCGACCTCGTCGGAGAAACGGCGGCTAGTGGGCAGTGAAGGAGCAGAGCCCGCCACCAATTAAGGGCCTGGTCAGAATCGAGAGGCTTGGACGGAGCTTTTGGACCAGTCATCTTTCTCACAGATGCACAAACGGCCAGAGTCAACCCCTGAGTTGACTCGGCTAGGCTGCTCATGAAGCTAGCCTGAGCTTGAAGATGACCCCCGACGATTTACGAAAATGCCCTTCTGCATTTGTTGTTCAGGTATGGGCATATTTGCCTTTTTGGTTGCTTTTGATTGCAAGTAGGTGCACGCATCTATGAACGTTGGATCCTAAGTGGACCAGCGGTTTATTAATCAGACGATACGTGTTTTTTTAAAATTAGCAAATAAACTAGAAAAAGGAAGATTCCTTATTAAAATCATATCTTTTGATAGAAAACTCCGATGAGGAAAGTTAATACATGAATCTTGCTCAGAAAAGTACGAGGAATTTAATAAAAATACCAGTGGATACTAGTTTTACTTCTAGTTGGAAAAGTACATAAAGTTAGTACTTTAATGCTTTAAATGAATCCAAAACCCTAGATTTGTTTAATGGTGAGTTGAATAACTTAGTTTAATATTTTAAATCAAGATTGGACCTTTTGACATAAAAAGGATAATAGGAATATGATTTGAGTTTAAAAACCCATGATTTTCTTGATTAGGGTTTTCCTGTGTGCAAAAGTGCAATCAATGTTAAATTAGGGTTTATTAACCTAGCGGATGTGATAAAAAGTAATTAAGGTCCAGTTGTTAATTGAACTATAATCATTGATGAAGAACCTGAAGATGATAATTGGCCTTAATGATCTTGACATGACCTAAAAGAATAAACATGTTGGTTTTAGTGTAAAAGAAATATATCTAACCTAATTGGAATTCAATCATGCCTATGATGTTGAAATTAGGGTGTGGATCAAAAGAGCATTAAAAGTGATAAATGCATTATGGAGGCTAAAAACCCTAATAAAATCCTAAAGTTAGCCTAGAAACCCTAAGGTGGGACCCAAGTCAACCTTGAAAATGTTTTGGATAAAATAATGACACGTGTGTTATGCATTAATTTCAGGATATTGTTGATTGCTTGTTTGATTGTATTGAATATTAATGCTTGGACATCAAGCTACTCTGGATCAAGTATGTGGTTATGCTTATGATTACCCCACATTAGTTTCTGAGGATTTTATCGATGTTTACATCGTGGCTTGAATTAATTGTTGGATGAATTTAATTCATGCAAATTATAATGTGAATATGACTATAACATAAGAGATGCGCCTACTAGCTCAGATCCTAGTCCCCTCTGTAGCTTAATGGGTTGACCTAGTACATGGCTACCAATGGGGTAGGCCCATCAGGTCATTGGATGACTTAGTATACGGCTACCAATGGGGTAGGTCCATCAAGTCACTTTGAGTCAGGGATTGGACTACCTATGGGTAGTGCCATGCGACTCAACCCTAGATATTGATCTACCTGTTAGGTAGGATCATGCGGGGTTTAATAAGGATCTACCTAGAGAGAGGTAGTATCTCAGTCCACTATAGGGACAACACAGAAATAGGGGATAGGAAAGGATTGAGTAGTATGGTTTAAAACGTAATCTTGGCTGTTAAATGATAATTGGTTGATTACTTTGCTATTATAGTTGCACTATTATTGTTTCCCCCACATACCAGCTTTATACGGACTGACGTTTTGTTTGTCGGCGTTTTAGGTACAAATGAAAAGAACAAACAGTAAAGTGGCATATGTGGAATTAAATGAGAAATAACGTGCACAGCAGGATTAGTTAGATTAGTATCTTCATGGATAAAAGTTTAGAAATCCCAGTTCTTAAAAGGTAAGCAAAGTTTTATTATATACCAATTTTCAGTTTAGTTGGTAAAGTCTATTAATTGTTATTGATTATTTGTCGAACCTTTGATCTGGGTTATTGGTTAATGGCTCACACCCTTTCGGTCTCCCTTAATTGGGGGTTACCGGGAGACAGGGTCGTTACAACTTGCGTTCAACGCACGATAAACATGTGTCAAGTCTTTGGCGTCATTGTCAGGAAAATGGTAGCATCCTACACTATGAGTGTTGTGGTCAGCCATACTAGGCTAACCCTTTTTTAATTTTCTTTCATTTTATTCAAAATTTAAATATAATATTCCTTATTGTTTCTACTATCAGTATCGTGTTCTTACAATTATTTTTCTACGTTAAGGTACTAGTGCATGGTGCATACCCGAGCCCACTACCAACACCTCTGCCTGAAGGAAATTATCCACCTAAGGAACCTAAACCAATAGAAATGGGTGATCAAGTAGAGGAACAGATGATCTGGGAAAGGATTAAGGATTCTTCTTCTACTGCTCAGAAAAGGCCAATCAAAAGACAAGCAATCAATGTCGCCAGCTACAACATCGATCCAGGATTGGTCTTGTTACTCAAATCATAGGCCTTTCATGGCCACAGTTCTGAATACCCTATGATGTATATCAGTAACTTTGTTGAAAACTATGATATGATCAAGATAGACATGGTATGGTGACTATCATTTACTTGAAGTTGTTCCCATCATCTTTGGTAGGTAGTACCAAATCTTGGTTTCACAACCTTGATGATGAGTGCATCGAGACATGGGATCAAATGATTGATACCTTCTTCGAGTGTTACTTTCCTCCACAAAAGACAAATGACCTAGTAAAGAAGATCCATAATTTTAGACAGTAGGTTGATGAATCATATTCGAAAGGATGGGAGTTATTTCAAAATATGTTGCAGATGGTCCCTCATCATGGCATTGATCTGTTAAGACAGGTAAAGATTTTCTACTACAGTATGCACAGGGGGGAAAGAACTATGATTAATAGTGTAGGAGCATGTTTCTTCCTCAACAACAAACATGCCCACTATCATGAGATTTTAAAGAACATGTCCAAGAACCAGACATGGGGAGATGCGAGAGAGATATCGGTGACCCTCAAAAGTGTTGGGAAGTCCAAGGTCATCTCCACATTGAATGAGAAGCTGGAATTAATTGCAAAAAAGGTGTATGTTAAGGATGGACCATCTTTGGAAGGTGAAGAAGAGGAATGCAAATTTTTGGGGCCAACAATAATAGTACAGGAACAATGACTACTCTTTGAGGAAGGATCCTAAGCTTTCATGAAAGGATCCCAGCAATTTCCAACAAGATCTGTCGCAAGCACAACGGCCCAAGACACAACATTTTAGTGGTCAAGTACAATATCAATAGGACAGGGATCCCAACAAGATTGACCATATTGAAGAAATGTTCAGAAAGATAGTTAGCCAAAATGAAGTACTTATCAGTCAGACTCAAAGAGAACTCCAAAACCAAGAGGCACAGATCCACAGCATTGAACTCAAATTTCTCAAATAGCAGCAGAAGTGGTCACATTGAAGTAGCCAAGCGAGTAGGCATTCCCAGTTAGCACTAATAAGCCTTCGGGAAATCAACACATCAAGGCAGTTCTACTCTGAAGTGGCAAGAAACTATTGAATGGTGCACCATCAAGTTTAGATGCAGGTGACACTACAGGAGCAACAAGTCAGACAATGACAGTGGACGCAGATGAACTAGATATTTTAGCAAAGGAGAAGACAACTGAGGAGCAGGCTGATGATGTTGAGGGGACAAGAACAAAAGCATATATCTCACCTCACTGCAGGATACCAGTGACCCCAGTGCCTTTTCCAAATAGTTTGAAGGCGAAGAAAGTAGACCAGTAATTCAAGAAGTTCCTAGATGGTTTTAGGAAATTGTCTATCAACATTCCACTCATCGATGCAACTGAGAAGATATTATCATATAGAAAGTTCTTGAAGGATATAATCACCAACAAGAGGAGGATACCTTAAGTTGATGTGGTAGTGTTAAAGGAATAGGTGAGTGCTTTCATTTTGGGAACACTGCCTCCAAAAAGACAAGATCCAAGTTGTTTCAACATTACTTACTTCATAGAGAAGACCAAGTTTGGAGAAGCTCTTTGTGATTCATGGGCAAGAATAAACCTTATGCCCTTGTCAACCTTCAAGAAGCTAGGTCTTAAGGATTCTAGGAAAAGTAGTATGACTATCCAATTGGCAGACAACTTTGTGGTTAAGTCATATGACATTTGTGAAGATGTTCTGATGAAGGTAGACAAATTTGATTTCCCTACTGACTTCATGGTAATGGAAATGTAGGATGATCATGGTAATGAACTCTTTCTAGGAAGTCCATTTCAAGCTATGATTGATATGATTTTGGAGATGGGCATAGGATGTTTGACCATGGGTATCCAGGATGACCAGTTTGAGATCAAGATGCCTGAGCACTCAAAAGCTATGGGGGACAAAGCACAGTGCTACATGCTTCAGCAAGTGGTGGGAAAGATTTCTTTACTTTTGGGGAAGCTATTCCTTCATATGGCCCAAGTGATGACTAAGGTTGATAAGGGAACATTAGCAATTGATATCATGGAAAACACCAAGGTGATCTCATTAGCAAAAGTAGTGCATTACCGGGAGGATGGTGAAGAAGATTATTACCAGGCCACCATAGAAGAGGTTTTTGCTTACTCCATTGTGTAGGCATATCCACAGTTACCTTTAGAGGTGTGCTTGATGAATATAGAGAATAACAATACACACAGTTGCTCTCTAGAAGAGTGTATACTAATACTGAAGGTGGTACCCTATTACTATACAATAAAGTTTGAAGATCTTGGACCACCTCCTCCACCATTGGTCCCATCTCTGTTGAGACTACTTGAGTTAGAGTTGAAGCCATTGCTGCCACATTTAAAGTATGCCTTCCTGGCTATAGAAGAGAAGCTCCTAGTTATTATATCATCATCCTTGAGCAGCGAGGAGGAGAAGCAGTTACTTGTAGTTCTGAAGAACCACCTAGCTGCATTTAGGTGGTCGATAGCAGATATAAAGGGAATCTCTCCTAGCTTGTGCTAGCACAAAATCCATCTAGAAGATGTATCCAAGGTGATAATTCAACCTCATAAGCAACTCAACCCCATCATGATTGAGGTAGTGAAGAAAGAGGTGGTCAAGCTCCTATCAGTAGGTATAATTTATGCTATTTTAGATTCTATGTGGGTAAGTCCAACTCAAGTAGTTCCTAAGAAAGGGGGATCACAGTCACAACAAATACTGCTAGTGAGCTAATCTCGACTCAGTTAGTGATGGGGTGGCATGTATGAATAGATTACCAACATTTGAATGTCATCACTTTAAAGGATCATTTTCCCCTTCCTTTCATTGATTAAATTTTGGAGTGACTTTTCGGCCGCTCACATTTTTGTTTCCTTGATGGGTATTCCAGCTATAATCTGATTGTGATCGAGTCAAAGGATCATGAGAAGTCTACTTTCACCTGCCCTTATGGCACATTTTCATTTAGATGGATGTCGTTTGGCCTTTGTAACGCACCCACCACTTTCCAACGTAGTATGCTTGCCATTTTCTGATATGGTGAAGCGATGATTGGAGGTGTTCATGGACAATTTCTCGATATATGGAGAGTCATTTGATGATTGTTTGTATACTCTGGACAGGGATTTATGAAGGTGTGAGGACACTCACTTAGCCTTGAACTACGAGAAATGTCATATGATGGTGAGTGAGGGCATAATACTTGGACACAAGGTGTCTCATAAGGGCATGGAATTCGATCTAGTTAAGATAGAGGTCATCTCCAAACTTCCTCCACTGACATCGATGAAGGGAATATTGAGCATTTTGGGACATGCTGGGCTTTATCGTCAGTTTATAAAAGACTACTCAAAAATGGCAAAACCTCATTAGAATTGCTATAAAAGGATCCCAAATTTTGTTTGGATGAAAGATGCTTGGAAGATTTTGAGGTGTTAAAGGAAAAGCTGATCTTGGTACCCAATGTGCAAGCTCCAGACTAGACCCAACCATTTGAATTGATGTGTGATGCATCAGACTATGCAGTGGGAGTTGTGTTGGGTCAACACTGAGATAAGGCCCCTACAGTCATATATTATGCATCTAAAACTTTAAATGATGCTCAACTTAATTATACGACCACATAAAAAGAACTTTTGGCCATTGTTTTTGCTTTTGACAATTTTTCCAATATCTAGTAGGGGACAAGGTGATTGTTTGAATACATCGTGCTGCCATCAAATACCTATTATAGAAAAAATATGCCAAACCTAGACTAATTAGGTGGATGTTGTTGTTACAGGAATTTGACATAGAGATTAGGGACAAGGTATGAGTGGAGAATGTGGTATCTGATCACTTATCAAGGTTGGAAAGGGTGAACGAAAAAGATTTAGATATCCCAATTGTTGAGGAATTCCCTAATGAACAACTTTTTGCTCTTCAGACCAAGGATCCTTGGTTTGCAGACATTGTCAATTATTTAGCATGTAAAGAGATGCATGCAGATTGGAGATACCAAGAGAGGAAGAAATTTTTCCATTCATTGAGATTTTACATCTGGGATGACCCCATTCTGCTTAAACAGTGTACGAACGGAATTATGAGGAAGTGTGTACCAGAATGTGAGTTTGAGAGCATTTTGTCGCATTGTCACTCTCTACCTACATAGGGGCATCATGCTATCTCTAGGACTGCGGCCAAGGTCTTAGAGAGTGGTTTCTATTGTCTCATTCTATTTAAAGATGCATACAACATTGTTCTCCATTGATGCATGTCAACGTGTAGGAAATATATCTAAACCACACAAAATGCCACTGAATGTTTTTCAAGAAATCGAAGTGTTTGATCTATGGGCATTGATTTTATGGGTCCATTTGTGTCATCGAATTCTACTCTATACTATCTCTTGTTGTTGATTATGTATTCAAGTGGGTGGAAGCAATTCCAACCTACATCAATGATGCACAAGTTGTGTGTCGTTTCGTTAAAGATCGTTTTTTTTTGCAGATTTGGTGTCCCCCGATTGATCATTAGTGATGGTGGATCACATTTCACCAACAGTCAATTTGGATCTTTGTTAAGTAAGTATGGGGTGAAACACTGAGTGGGTACTCCCTACCACCAACAGACTCAAGGACAAGTAGAGGTGTCTAATAGAGAGGTGAAGAAGATCTTGGAAAGGACAGTCTCAACTAACAGGACAAACTGGAGTTTTGTGTTGAATGGCGCACTTTGGGCATATAGGAAAACCTATAAATCACCTATAGGAACTATGCCATTTAGGTTGGTTTGTGGGCGTGCTTGCCATTTACCAGTGGAGCTTGAGCATAAGGCAAAATGGGCTTTGAAAAAGCTGAATTTCAGATTGGATGAAGCAGGTAGGAAGAGATTATTAGAGTTGAATGAGCTAGATGAACTAAGGATGGATTCCTATGAGAGTTCAAGAATTCATAAGGAGAGAACTAATAAGATTCACGATCGTCACATCTTGAATAGGGTGTACAATCTGGGATAGAAGGTTCTTCTATTCAACTCTAGACTTAAGTTGCACTCGGGCAAGATGAGGTCCAAATGAAGTGCTCCATTTGAGGTTTTGTAGGTATTCCCCCACGGTGTTGTGAAGATAAGAGATGGGGTTAGGTCATTCCTTGTTAATTGCCTGAGGTTGAAACATTATTTTGGTGGGGAAGTGGATAAGACAATAGAAGAAGTGCATCTCATTATGCTCCCATAGATTCCTTCTCTTAACCATGTCTAGTCTAGGATATTAAACAATGTCTTTTGTTGGGAGGCAACCCAACCTTTATTTCATTTTGCTTATGTTCAATTTTCAACTTCCTAGTTGTTATTTCATTTTTTGTACTATTTTTATCAAAAAAATGTACCTTGATTCATTTGTTTGAGTGTACAAAAGCCTAAAGAGTCGGTACTACCGAGTCCACAAGTCGGTAGTACCAAAATTACATCAGAGGAATATCTGCAAAAGAAAGGAACATTCGATACTACCGACTAGACAAGTCGGTACCACTGAGTCTCTAAAGATTTCACACACCTAACTGATAAGCATTCAGTAGTATCAATAGCCAAGTCAGTAATATGACTTCTTGGCACTCCCAGTTTTGATATACCGAGATTCTCATAAGTATCGAGCAAAATGGTCAGCTCGGTTCTACTGACTGACCTGTCAGTAGTACCGACTCATGACGTCAGCAATCCATGTGCATCTGATTCAATGGAAGATACAATCTTCATTGATAGGTCGATAGTATCAATCCACACTGCCAGTCAATACTACCAACTGTAACTCAGTACTACAGACACTGAGCGATCCACACTCCAATCATCAGCAAACATCAGCCATTGATACGTTTGAGCCACAGATTCATGCATATATCTTGATACTACCGACTGCAAGTTGGTAATACCAACTCTATCTTGTTGGGTGGCCCCTGGCTATAAAAGGAGGGGTGGGGAGTTCAATTTCTTCACACCTTCATCCTCCACTCCTCCTGCAACTCTAAGCAAAATAGCACTAGGCGCTGACACTCTTCGCCGAGCTTCTTTTTCTCCATCCTTGTTCTTGCATCATCGTCATGGCACCAAGGAGGGGTGCATCTTCGCCAGCAGAGCAAGAAGAGTTGGTCACTCGACCAACCCACATCCAACATCCCACCTCGAATATCAAGAAGGTCTACGAGGAGCTTATGCAGAGGAAGATGTTGTCGGTGTGTTATGGAGATCGGGCCCTGATAGAGAGAGTGGGCTTCATTGACAACCTGCATTGGGTATGTCAGTAGTAGTTACTGGAGGTGGATGACCCATTCTTCAGTGACTGGTCTACCTACCTAGAACTCATTTGTGAGTTCCTTGCATCATTGGAGATCCTTGTCACCCCCGAGCAACAACTGGGAGGTGAATGGAGAGAAGGCAAAGTCAGCTTTGGCCTCTTCAACACCAACCACTCCATCACCTTGTGGGCATTCAACTACATCATTAACTAGCCTCATGTCCTGAAACGCTCTACTCCCTCTGACTTCAACTACGACCTTGCATGGGAGCAGTTGATTGAGGTGCCAAAAGGTTTCCGCATCAGTTGGCATGTCAACTCTGTCACTGACATTGATCACCCTTTTGCTCGGATTATGCATCACCTCTGCACCAAAACCATATTTTCCCACTCTATCCAAGCCCAAGGGAAGGTCCAAAAGACGGACTTCTTCTTCCTCTACAAGTTTTTGTAGGGAGAACCCGTTAACTTTGGGTCCTTCCTTCTCCTCCACATGGTCACAGTTTGGTGCATGGTGAAGAGGAAAGTGCAAATTGTTTTTGGGAGGCATGATTACCCCCATTGTGCCGCACCTCCATCTCGACATATCCACTTTCACACCTATGGTAGCTCTGAAGATGCTATATCTCTAACATTTCTAGAAGGTGAGTCTCCTCAGCATGTACTATAACATGGTGTATGTGTGTTGCATAGTGGGAGGAAGGTACTGGGAGCGTAGCCTTCCCAACCCCATTTTCAATCTAAGAGGAGTTGAGCATCTTAGGTGGACGGTCGATGATGATGAGGACAATAATAAATCTGAGGAAGCAGCCCATGGTGATCCTGAGTAGCAACATGATGACGATGTTGTGGATGTGCAGCCCACCATCCCCATTACCCGGAGACTGGTCATGCACAAACGTGGCGCATTTACACTACCTCAAGCTTGTCATCCCTGCCACCTTTTTAGGAGGAGCATGACCCGTATGACATGGCAGGTATGTATGGGATGCTGCAAGACATTTAGACTACTGGGAAATAGCAACATCAGGTGGCACTAGATGGAGTCCAGAATATCCAAGGATGGTTGTACCAGAATCAGCAGGCAATTTTTGAAAATGAACGCCTTCTCTTGGCCAACTAAGAGAATGTCCATATGTTCCCGCAATGGATGGAGCAATATCAACAACCATTCTTCGACCACTACAGGAACCAGGGGTACTTAGGAGGATACCCACAGCCACCACTGATGATGCCAATAGATTTGTCTTTTCAGGGGATGTTTCCTCACCATGACCCTACCATGCCATACCACCACCTCCTTCATTCTGATCATGGTACCGTCGTTCCACCTCTTAAGTTAGAATGTTGACTATGTGGACATAGTCATATTCAAGCTTGGGGGTCTTGGAACAGCCATCTATCTTAGTTTTTCTATTTCATTTTATTTTATTTTAGTTGTTTTATTTTATTTTAGGTTTATGCAATTATAGGATCCACATCTATCTAGTGTAAATGTGGAGAAGTAAATGCATGGGTTATTATATCATATAGATTGTACTCGCAGGTGTCTTTGCAAGGAAATTTAAAAAAAATTGTCACATCCTTATAGTATAATTGCAAGATCCTTCTGCAACACCACTTGAGGAAGTGTTTGGATTAGTCAGCCTCAAGACTTAGGATATGAAGAACACCTAAATCAACCATGGAATGTGAATGAAGATGATGTTGAGTTTAAGCTGATCAAACCTTTAACAAGATCTTAAATAGAAATCTAAGAAACAAACCATAAGATTACCCTATACACAAGTCATTAGAGAGGGGCATATCTTTATCTCATGAAAGGCGTTGTCTCTTAGTTATGTGATTCCATCCATTTTTTGACTCACCACATCAATATGAATGTGTACTCCAATTTATTTACTTTTAATTGTAGTGCATAGCATAATAGGTGACATGATAAGTTAGCTTATGTTGATTGCATTCGGAAAAAAAAATTGCATATGTATGCATGAACAATTTTTGTGCATACCATTTTATTTACATAACAATGTCATGTAGATTACATGCATTCCATAGCATTCAATTATTTTTTCATGTGGATATTAGTATCATTTTATAAAGATTAAAGTGCAGGGACATACCTCCACATCTTATAAAGTAAAAAAAGAATAGTATGTAATGAAAGCACGGGTATAATTTCAATCATGCTGGAAAAAAAGTGAGAGAAAAAATTGTTGGCTAATGAAAAAAATAATATGAAGTTCATCAATGTTCAAAGATTTTGAGGGAGAAAGTATGCCTTTAACCCTTCTTGAAGAGATGAAGTAATCCACATGGTGCATTCTCTTGCTTTCTTCTATCATTCTCATTGATTGATGAGATTGCTTGATTCATGCATCATTTGATAGAAGAAGAAAAAAAAAACAATAGGCATTAGGATTCATGCATGATATTATTTTCACTCATGTATGTTCATCATACTTTTGCATATATGAGTTGGATTTACTTGTGATTCTTTAATTGCCACCCATTTCATACCATCAATTGCTCTTATTGGTAGGCCACTTGAATGATTTTTCTCCTCATCCATTATAATAAGGAGATGTGCTTCCAATTAGTTGGTAGTTAGGAAAAAGAGCAATTTAGAATAGGGGAATCACATAATGCACCAAGTGAATGTCTGAATTATTATGATATTAAATGTTTTCTTGATAGTGTTCATTGATCAAAAGGTAGACAACTTTTATGGAAATTTTTGGTCACTTTTTAGTAGTTATTGGTTTAGTGGTCAGTAAAGGCCAGTTTGGGGATTGTTTGGTGGACATGATTAAGATAAGAATTCATGTGTTATGTCATTTTGCTGAATTTTATCAAATAGATCCAAGAGTGTGTTGCTCGAGGATGATCAACATTCAAGCTTAGGGGATTTTGATGCATGGGTTTTTAGTCGCTCTCACAGACACATTTTCTTTGGTTTTATGTATTGATTTGTCATTTATATGATTAATTATGCATGAAATACTAACAATAGCATGTCTCATCTAAATGCATCAAAATTGTGTGATTCTACTATTTGAAATGGTTCAAAATCATCCTGAGTACTTTGTACATTTTTGTGCTCTTTCAAGACCAAAAAAGTTCCAAAGACTCGATACTATCGACCTCACAAGTCAGTGGTATCAAATTCACATCAGTAGCAGACAAGGATCTCACATAGAATCGATGCTACTAACATGAAAAGTCAGTAGTACTGAAATCATGTCAGAGAGGCACAAGAAGTGATTCACAGGAACCTTGGTACCACCGAGTACACTTGACTCGATACTACCGAGATGGCATCAGAGAGATAGAGTTGGATCAGAATAAAGACTCGGTATTATCGATATAGTTCGGTAGTACCAACACTGAGGGAGTATGCGTCCAACCTAGAGACTCGGTACTATCGACTTCACATTCAATACTATTGAGTATGCCCGATCAGGCAATCCAAAGGAAGTGCTCCAATCCAATGGTTGGCATTATTTTCTCACCCTAAGTGGTTCTTATGACTAAAGGGGAGTGCGGATAGAACGGCACTGAAGGCTATGTCTGGGATGATTCGAGCACCTCCAGTGGGTGATTCTACAGTCGAAAGACAATAGATTGCACGTACGTTGAAGGGGATCATCTGGACTAGCTATTCTCCATGGGTTACTTCAGATTTCTAATGTTTCCCAGGTTTTTCTCCTTCCTTGCTATGTATTTGTCTATGGAAACCATGTGGGGCTAATCCCCTTAATTACTTAGGATCTGGGAGTAGCCCAGATATGCATTGTACCTGACTTTCATGCATTCATATCACTTTTACTCCTAATTTCTAGATATAAACCTATGAGATTGTTATGTTCTATTTGTGCTTGATCACCAAAAATAGATTATTAGATCCTTAATCATTTTGGGAGAAGGGTTAAGGGTTGGAAGAGTATAGGTTTACCCATTTATTGTTCCCTTTGGTAAAGGTGGATCATAATCGATAGGCAAAACTAGAGTTTATCATAAAGCACCTAACTAATTAACCAATTGTTATGGAAAGGGAATTGCCATTAGAATAGGTAGTAAACTACACTGCAGAAGTGGGTAGTTCTTACTATAGGCTCTTTCTCTAGAGATAGGGGTGATATATATTAGTGTGTAGAGGTTAGTTGTTGTGTTGTCCATGGTGAAACCACCGTCCTAAGGAATTCGTCTACTCTGAGTTACTTATTCTTTGATTTTGTTTCATTTCTTTAAACGATTTTCAACCATTTTTACCATCCTAGTTGATTAGATAATAGTTAGTAGTAGTCTCTAGATTCCATTTCCCTGTGTTCGACTCAGGCCTCACAAGGCCTATATTACTCGAGACGTTCACTTGTGTTCAACGCACGATAAACATGTGTCACTTATGCATACAGTCACTTCTATCTTGCCCTACCACCTACTGCTTCCACTACCACCCATGTTTCTAATGGTGGACTTACCCTAGTGTGCTTCCTCCTCTGGCCATGCCCGTTGGTCCTTCTTCCACCTTGCTTTCTAGTCTTGGGACTTCTACTCCCTCCTTTGAGCAAGCAAATGAGTTACATGCTTATGGCATGTCATGGGTTGAGTAGAATGCTCGATGGCACGTTCATTGTTTTGGTCCTCATCTCAATGAGGAGATGCCTGACTAGGCTGCTACTGAGGATGTTGTTGATGATGATGATGAGGTCATAGAGGATGATGGATCCGTGGATGGTTCTGATGACAGCTTCATTAGTTCCTCTGCAAATGAAGGTGATGTTGTTGTCTCTACTACACCTTCATATGGTGATGAGGACTACGAGCCCGAGGCTAACGATGATGATGTTGATGATGACCCAATTGACATAGATAGCATATAAATAGATTATATGTTTTAGTTCTTTAGTCTTTAGGTGTTGATCATATCTATATTTTTAGACTATTTGTACTAAGACATTTGGGCATTATATCTGAGGCATACCATTTTATCATCTTATTGTTTTATCATTGGTTTGTGGCTCATTCTTTGAGCACATGTTTAGTGTTGTAATCTTAATCCTATGTACCATACTCTTTGGTTTACTATATCTTATGAGTTTGTGACATTAGATTTCTTATTTCTCTGTGTTTCATCTCTGTTTGATGTGTGTTATATGAGGTTGATTGCTTTCGCTTGTTTTTGTGGAGAAGACATGAGTTTTTTTAGCTCTTCTACCTCCCAGCCTTTTTGTGATGACAAAGGGGGAGAAGTTCTCTCAACCATATTGTTTTAACGATTATATGATCCTTTTCTTGTCAATAAGTAAGCATGAATTGAGGGGGAGCAATTCACATTGTTCATTCATGTATCCCTTGCCATTCACAAGGTCAAGGTTTTAACTCTCATATCCTTTCTCAAAGTTAAAGGTTTTAATTCTCATATGCTTTCTAAAAGATAAAGGTTTAATTTTCATATCCTTTTCAATATGTTGAGGAATGGTTTGTCATTCTCAAAAAGGGGGAGAATGTTGACCTAAGTGCTACACATTATCCATATTTTGATAATGACTTAACCATTCCATTCATATGTATCTAATATGTTTGTTCAAGATTGATTTCAGGCATTAGGTACATGAAAAGGATCAAATCAATCAAGCCCTAACTTGTTATAGTTCAAGTCAAAAGCAATGCAAATGTGTGTTTTGAAAAAACACTCCAAATCACCTTAGATCATTTTTGTAATAATTTGTATTGATGATATGACTTGTAACTATGATGAGAAAAAATTAGGGACACTTAATTTGAACGTTTGATCACTTAAATGTCATTTTGTAAAATTCATTACAGTTTGTTCATCGGTCGAGTTACAAACTGGACCGATCCTTAATTGATTTTGAGAATGAGTTTGATCGATCGAATTGTACATTCACAGAACTTGACCGACAACCACTCTTCCTAAAACTTATTTAAGAGGATCGGTTGAGTTTTTATTAGGACAAACTAGACCGATGGTTGAAATTAGCTTTGTCACACGGTTTGATCGATCAAGTTATTTATATTTAAACTTGACTGGATGCACTGTATAGAAAATGTAGAAAAGGTGATTCTAACCATTGGAGTGTTGTAAAACTCAAAATTATATATGTTGCAACCCTCCAAATGGCTAGAAAATGTTCATAAGTCTTCCCACACTCTAGAGGACACCTCCATCTATAAATAGGACCTCTTGGAGTTCATTACAAGGTTTGTCATTCATGCTATTCAAGGTCTTTGCTATAGTTGAGTGTTTTTAGTCCACTTGAGCCCCCTTTCTCTCTCTTGATTACACTTCATTTCATACATATGAGTGAGAAAGGATTTGTGTGAGAGAGCTACCTCATTGTTCACTTGTAAAGCTCTCAAAGCTTCTCCTTCCCAAACCCTTTCTTCAAGATCATGTTGATGAAGTCTTCTCCAAGTAAAGGAGGAGGTGCATGCTAGTTCAAGCTATAGAAGAAGGTACTTCAAGCTTCTCCGAGTGAAGGAGGAGTATAAGGAAGAAGATCCAAGGAGCTGAGTGGGTAAATCCTTCAAGGAAAAAGACTCGGTGCAAGAAGGGGATCCCCTTGGTGAAGGCATCTAGGTTCTTGCAAGAGTGGGTAAGACCTTAGTGAGGTAGAATACTATCTCTTAGATAGGTAAGACCTTGTTTGTAAGGTTTTTGGATCCCTTTCCCTTAAAGGGAAGTTGGGTATCCTTGTCCCAAAAAAGGAAGGTCATATGTTGTAACTCTTATAAGCGAATATAAAGAGTAGACGTGATTAAGAAATCTTAGAGCTTGACCTCTCTAGGTAGTGGACTGACTATCTCCTAGTTTCAAGAGTGGAACCACTCTAAAATAGCTTGTTCAATTGATTGCTTCAATTTCTCTCATCCTTGCTATGCATTTTTATATTGCCATCAAATTGACTATTTGAAATTATGCCTAGTTGAAGTACATTGAAGGTCTAGCTATTCTTGTGCAAGTTTTGAAGCTCTATTCACCCCCCCCCCCAGAGCCCACCGATCCAACAAATCTCATTGCTTGTCATCATCAAATTTGATGTGATTGGGATTTGGTATTAGTTGTTTAAGAACCAAAAAAGAAGAAGTCATGGTTAAGTGGATGAAGAAGAGGCTATGTCTTTACACTATCTATGACATTGTGATGATTATATTTAAGAGGAAGAACATAGTAAAGAATATTGACCATGAGAGAAGTTCATTGGCAGCTCTTGTTAAGTAAAGGAAACAACTCTCAATCTTATTTTAAGGATGTGTGGAAATATAATGAAGATCTACAACGTCTGCCATATCATGCTTCATATGGTGCCATATCAATATTGTGTTGATAACTATTATTGTAAGCTAATTCTATTAAGCTCAAGTGTAGATCCCAACTTCCTACAAACTGAAGGACACATGCCCTAAGCAAATCCTCCAAAGTTTGTATAGTCCTCTCAGATTGTCCATCCATTTGTGGTTGAAAGGCGGTACTGAATCTTAACTGTGTACCCAATGATTTATGTAGTCGTTCCCAAAAATGACTCGTGAACTGGGGACCTCTATTAGAAACAATTGTGGCCGGAACTCCGTGCAATCACACTATCTCATTTATATAGATCTGTGCAAGTTTCTCAGCAGTATAGGTTGTTTTGACAGGAAGAAAATGTGATGACTTAGTCAACCTATCAACTATCACCCAAATGGAATCATGATTATTGGTTGTTAAGGGTAAACCAACCACAAAGTCCATGGTCACATGATCCCATTTCCATTGTGGTATAGGTAAAGGTTGCATTGTTCCTGCGGGCTTTTGATGTTCAGCTTTGACATGCTGACACACTGGACACCGCATAACAAACTCAGCTACATCTTTCTTCAAGCCAGGCCACCAATACATATCTTCCAAGTTATGATACATTTTGGTGCTCCCTGGATGCATTGCATACATAGATGAATGAGCTTCCTCCATGACTAACTTCCTTAAGTCATTGGCATCATGTACTACCATCCTACCATGGTAACAGACTACCTCATCATCTGACTCATGAAAACCATCCCGTTTCTCATTATCGTACTCTGATCTTATCTGCTGAATCACAACATCAGTCTGTTGTGCTTCTTTGATCTGTTGTTTCAGAGTAGGTTTCACTTGCATTTCAGCAAACAGTCCAGCTAACAAGGATACTTCAAGTTGTACATTGTTTTGTCTCAAAGAGACAAGCATGTCTCGTTTAAAGAACATTAAATAGTTCAACTATGCTTTGTCTATGATTGGCGACGATGATTTTCTAATTAGTGCATCAACCACTACATTAGCCTTTCCCAGATGATAATCAATTGTACAATCGTAGTCCTTGATTAACTCCATCCAGCAGTGTTGTCTCATATTCAACTCGTGTTGTGAAAAGATGTATTTTAGGTTCTTATGGTCCGTGAAAATCTGGAATGTCTCTCCATAGAGATAATGTCTCTAGATCTTCAACGCATGAACCACTGCAGCTAATTCTACATCATGTTTCGCATAATTTTCCTCGTGTTTCTTAAGTTGTCGAGAAGCAAAAGAAATGACTTGATTATCCTGCATCAACACACATCCTAGACCATTCTTAGAAGCATCACAGAAAATAATGTATCCCTTTCCCTGCTCAGGTAACACTAACACAGGCGCACTTGTTAACCTTTCTTTTAACAACTGGAAAGAATGTTGACACTTGTCATTCCAGACAAAAGGAACCTCCTTACTGGTTAACCTAGTTAGGGGTAATGATACAGAACTGCAGTTCTTAATGAACCTTCTATAGTAGCCTGCCATTCCTAGAAAAGTGTGTATCTCCGTTGGTGTCATTGGTTGTTCCCACTCCAAGACAGATTCTACCTTTTTAGGATCAACACGGATACCTGAGGAAAATATTATGTGTCCTAGGAAAGACACTTCTGATAACCAGAATTCACATTTGCTAAACTTGGCGTATAGCTTGTGCTCTCTCAATAAAGTCAGGGCCTGACGAAGGTGTTGCTCATGTTGTTGAGCATCTTTACTGTAAATCAGGATGTCATCTATAAAGACTACTATGAATTGATCAAGGAATGGTCAGAAGATTCTATTCATGAGTTCCATGAATGCAGCTGGTGCATTAGTTAGTCCAAACGACATAACTATAAACTCATAGTGACCATACCTTGTTCTGAAGGCTGACTTAGGTATGTCACTCTCCTTGATCCATAACTGATGGTATCCTGACCTCAGATCTATTTTAGAGAATATAGTTGCATCACACAACTGATCAAACAGGTCATCTATCTTTGGCAGAGGATATTTGTTCTTTATGGTTACTTTGTTTAACTGTTTATAGTTGATGCATAATCTCATAGACCCATCCTTCTTTTTCACAAAGAGAACCGGAGCACCCCAAGGTGAAGTACTCGGTCGAATAAAACCCTTTTCAAGCAACTCCTATAAATGTTTCTTGAGTTCTTCTATCTCAGTAGGTTCCATTCAATATGGTGTTTGAGCCATAGGTTGCATACCTGGGATTAGATTAATCTCGAAATCAATCTCTCGAGGTGGAGGAACACTTGGAAGTTCCTCAGGAAACACATCCTCAAACTCCCTAACAATCGGAACTTCAGAAAGACTAGGACTCTCTACTCTAGTATCTATCACATGTGCCAAGAATGCTTCACATCCTTGTCGCAACAGTTTCTCAGCTATCATTGTTGACACTAGACAGGTTGAAAGAATCTTTATGTCCCCCTGAAAGACCCATGTATCACCATTGTCTGAGAACATAACCTGCTTGGAACCGCAATCCAAGACAACCTTATACTTTTCTAGGGTGTCCATCCCAAGGATTATGTCAAACCCATGCATCTCAAGTGGTATAAGATCCACCTGAATGCTATGTTCTGAAAAATAAATAACACAAGGAGAACATACCTCCCGCAACACTGCAGATCCAACTAACGGAGTTTCTAATAACAAGTTATCTACTCTATGACTGACAGTCATATTGTAGTCATGAATCACTTCTCGAGTGATAAAGGAATGTGTAGCACCCGGATCAATCAAAATAGATACAAACCAGGATGAAGACATATCAGAATGAAATAATTCTATCTGACCTGTCATGACTCGTGGGTTGACCACTGCTTCTGGTAGATTCATAGCATAGAATCTTGTCGTTGTTGGTTGTAGACCACTGACCCTGTTGTTGGGTGCAGATGAACCAGCTTGGGACGCCTGTCCATGTCCTCATGTGCCACTACTAAATTTTCGCTTCTGAGAGCCTTGTTGACTCTGCCTCAGTGGTTGGGTTACACTCACGTCTCTAGCTAGACAATCTTTCATCAGATGTCCCATCTTCCCACATTTGTAATAGCTTCTGTTCTCCCATTGTGGCCTAGATGGTCCTATTACTAACATTGATGCTGAGCTGTGGGCTCCCTCTGGTGGTAAACTATGGCCTCTACCCTTACTGGATGTCCACTATGTCTGAGTATTGAACCACGGCAGTACTGTTGGTGCGGAAAACCTTGGTTTCTTAAAATTTTCGGACCTCTGTCCTTGGAACTATGTATTCTCTTTCTTACTGTTGGCTTGATGTTTCTCAGTCACGTCCCTTTCTATTCGCCTAACTGACTCCACAAAGGTGGCAAACCTCTCTCTATTCTCTAGAGTAGATGCGGGTGTGGTCAAATCGGCGTTCAAACCCTTCTCAAAACGTTGAATCCTCTCCTCATCTGTAGTGGCCATGTGCGGACAAACTCGTAGAAGCTCCATAAACTTAGCTTCATACTCAGTAATGTTCATTGGTCCTTGCCTTATCTGCTCAAACTGAGAGATTTTCTCATCCATGTAAGTCTTGGGAAAATATCTACTAACAAACTCTCATCGTAACTCTCTCCATTCGACCTCAACTCCTAGTCGTTTCTCTTCCTCAATGGCCCACTAGTGGCCAACACTCCCTTTCAATAGGTACACCGCATGCCTAACCTTCTCAGCTTTTGGGATATTAAAAATTCTAAAGGCCTTCTCCAGCTCAGTCAGCCACAAGTCTGCATCTGTTGGGTCAGTTGTACCAGTATAATCAGTAGATCCTACCCGTCGAAGCCATTCAAAAGTCTTTCCAGCTCCATGTCTCTCATCGGGGACTGGTGCCCTAGGTGCAGGTGGTGGCATCATATCCGCCATATGTGTCATTATCTCCATGAACTGTCCAAAGAGGGCATGGAAAGCTGAGTTTTCTATCGAAGCTTGGTCAAGATGGTGATTTTCAGGTACTAATTCCTCTCTAGCATGATCCCTTGCACCTCCTCCTGGTACAGCAACACTGTTTTCAGCAGCATGTTCTTCGTGTGATCCAGCCATCTTCAAGCTTTACTTCTTTTCCTGAGAACAGAAGTCACTATCAGATAAACTGGAAGACACTAGAATAGACTCAATGACCTTAATCCTGTGTCTCTTTAGACTCAGTGAACCTTAAGCTCTGATAGCAAAACTTTGTGACGATCCGACAACAAATCAGATCGTCACTGTGTAATTAATTGTGGAATTAACAAAAATCACTAAAATTAAAACCTTTTGCAAAGAGATCCATTTCCAGGAAACTCTTATAAAGAGAAGCAAGTATTGCATACATTATAGTTCACATTGTACATACCATGTACCATCTCTTCTCAAGGAATATATTTACAACAGTTGCTTTGCCAAAACTATACATAAGCAACATAAAACCTCGAGGCATTCAAGCCAAAATCTCAGATCGATCATGAAAACACTGAGTACTGACTCCAAGGACCTGAGAGTATAGAGACGACACATAGCACTCATATCTACAAGACATGACAATTAGTATCTCCACCTGAGATGTTACTGTTGTCCCTGATGTTGTTATCCTTCCCCTGTTGTATGGTCTCTACCTGCTCGTCCACGTCCACCTAAAAATGTTGGTGACCAATGGGGTGAGACCCATGTCCCAGTGAGAGATATAACTCTCCGTCAATAATATTATCGTTGCAGATAAACAGTAATAAATTGAGCAGAGGATTTTTTATTATTAATAAGCAGGATAAATCATTGTTTAAGCAGAATAGAACAATATCATCTTTTAAAGCATTACAACTATATACAATAAAGTAGTAAATCATCTATTTAATAAGGAATATGAAGAACATGTATAACATTTATACATTTCAGGATATATTAAGCAATGCAACATCAACCAATGATTTTCGTATTTCATCCTTAAGCAAATACACTACATGACTGATTACATTTTACAATCACATGTATGCCCTGAGGAGATGAGGTATACCGCTCATACTCCAACCGACCACAGTGGGGTAAAGCATCGGTTCGATACTTAGGTCTATGGAAGAGCCAAACTCCATGACCTCATCCGTCTCGGTCAGTGTGAGACCACATGCAGGACATCTAGTGTCACTGTTAAATAGCTTTCCAGGGTATACTGGCAACTTTGCTATAGAGCTACAGCTGCAGCTGCACTCTCTTCACAATCTAGAGATTTTATGTTTATCTCACATCGATCCGGCATTAATCATCATTGGTAGATTCGTGATACATCCATCCCGGCACATATAATGAAGGATTGAGAGATCTCTTGTTTATCTCACGTCAATCCCACATTAGGGCGTAAGGATATTCGCGCCCATTACCCCCACATATTCAAAAATATGCCCTCCAGGAGATCCTGTGGGAAAACCTATTTCACCATCACTAACTACTGACGATGATGGATCTATAGCCAGGGCTCTACATGATAAGTCTTCACTTGATTAATTAAGTGCATTACCATATTCTTTTAGCATCAACCAAGTTTTCAAACATGAATTATTATGACAAATGCTACAAAGAAAAGTGTAATACATCTATCAAGTATTTTTCAAAACTTTATAAAACATTGGGATCTCAATCCCTTATCTCATTACCGGGAAATCTCATCCCTCAACAATACCATCATCATGTTTATTGGATCTGGGTATTCAAACCCTTAGTTCATTACTGAACATTGTTATCACTTATCAGGTAACTATTACCTCCAGGTCATCTGACCAAGGTATACTTGATACTTGTTACACGAGCATCTCACATAGCTCACAAGGCACATTAAACATCATAGCTCATACTGGGCTATGCTCATCAACTTATGATACATGCATGATTAGTATACTTGATAACAACCATATCAATTACATATCAACACTATGCAATACAAGGGTAACACCATTATTCCCTCATTAAGGTTAGGGTTTTCCATTCTTTATCAATTAGAGTTTCTCATACCATTACCCAAAATTAGGGTTAGGGTTTCCCATTCTTTATCAATTGGAGTTTCTCATACCATTACCCGAAATTAGGGTTAGGGTTTCCCATTTTTTATCAAATTAGGGTTTCTCATACCATTAAAATTAGGGTTAGGGTTTCCCATTGTTTATCAAATTAGGGTTTCATGATCACATTATCAAAGATCAAACCCTAATTCATACTCTACACTTATTAAAAGTATCATTGTATGCACATTACATGTTTATTACACAAGTATGAGTTCCTCTCTCATCCTCTATAGGATGTTGATTACTCCATACGTTATTAAGTTGGCTCAACCTTTCACTAAAGTACATGTACCTATTCTTATCATAGTGTATTGAGTTTATTACTTTCATAGGCATCAAATGATAATCACTTTAAGTGTACTATTCACCTAAGTACTTTAGAGGTACTTCCATTGTAATCAACCTTGAGATACTTTACAAATACTCATAGGGTTATTTGATCTTACATGGTCTTGAGACTACTTGATCTCTAAATGGTTTAAGATTATTTAATCTTTAAACGATCTTGAAAACTCCTTTAACCTTCAAATGGTCTTGAGACCCCTTTGACCTTCAAACGGTCTTGAGACCCCTTTGACCTTCAAACGGTCTTGAGACCCCTTGATCTCTAAATGGTTTTGAGATCCTTTAATCTTCAAACGGTTTGTATATCTTTGATCTCCAAATGGTTTGGGACCTCGAAACGGTTTGAAACTCTTTGAACTAGATTTGGTTGAAACTGTTTGATCACTAAACGGTTTGAAACCGTTTGACCTAGATTAGGTTGAAATCGTTTGAACACTAAACGGTTTGAAACCGTTTGGCCTATCCAAAGTTGAAACCATTTGAACTCTACAAGGTTTGAAACCATTTGTCCTATCCAAAGTTGAAACCGTTTGAACTCTAAACAGTTTGAAACTGTTTGGCCTATCCAAAGTTGAAACCGCTTGAACTTTAAACAGTTTGAAACCGTTTGGCCATACATAGTTGAAACAGTTTGATATTGTTGATCTAGAGGTGTGTGCTAAGATGATGTCATCATCATCAAGCTTGAGACCTCCGTTTCTTCTGTCCATACAACTTATGGATTCATTAATTCATCAATTACTCAAGAAAAACTCGAGAAGAAGGAAAGATCAACATATATTTCAAGATTGAAATCAAATAATAATATCAATGGGTTCAAGTTATATAACCCACCTTCAAAGCAACTTCAAAGCTCCAAGATTTTCATCTTTAATGGTGAAGATAGCTCCTCTAATTATCCAAGGCACGTTCTCAACCCTTTTGATGTAAAAGATTGCCAAAGTTGAGCATTGGATGGAAGAGAGAAGAAAAGAAGAGTTATAAATCGAGTTTAGCCTTCAACCCAAGGCTGAAAATGACCATGAATCTTACCTCAAGCTTGGGGAACGATCTCTTCCTTCTCCTTTGCTTCCTTGGTCTTCGTCCTAAATGAGGAATGAGTGTGTATTGTGAAAATAACATATCTAGTAGGTGAATGGTTGAGTATATATAATTGAATTCGTAAGAGGGAGAGAGTAGGATGGAAGTCATCAACCTTCCTTACTAGGTGCCACATGCCCCCTCCACATCCTTATCTCTGAAGATATATTTCTTTTCCCTTAATTCCTTTGAATTATCCCTGGATTATAGTTGACCATTTAAGCTCCTTAATGAATAAAATACTATTATCCATAAGCACCTTTACTTTAGTGGTCATTACTTTTCAATTAAAAAAATGTAGGTAGATATTTTCACCTACTTAGGAATATCGGCGCCTCTCAAGGTATTTTGGCCACCATTCCATTATAGGATTTCACCCATAGATTTTTAGTTGATGGGCACTTCATTTAATTTATATATTTTTGCTACAAAATAACTTAGGGTTTCAATTATGCTTATTTCTTGATTATTTTATTATTAAGAGTATCATTTCTCAAATATGGTTCAAACAAGATGACATTTTCTTTTTATTTTCTCTAAATGATACCAAGAGACATTAGGGACACTCTTGAGGTGGTATTTTACATATTCAACCCTAGGTTTTGGGTAAATTACAATTTACACCAAAACTAGTATTCAATGTACAAGTATTATTCAAAAAAGCCCCTTCTTGGAATTTAGGCTTCCACAAACCATCCCTTAGCATCCTTCTCATTCTTATGATGCTAAAGTACTTGAGGAACATTTATCATGTAACATTTTGTAAGGTAACCCCTTATATTGGGTAAATTGCACTTTAGTCCAAAACAAGCAAATATTGCTTCAACATTATTCAAATAGGACCAAAATTGAAACATAAGCTCTCCTTTAGTCTTAATTACTTTTCAAAAGATAAATACAAGAATATAAATGACTTACTTAAGCAAAAATCCTATGGATAAGGTGTAACCCAGGTCAGGGATGTTACAATTATCCACCCCTAATAGGGATTTTGTCACCGAAATCATCAAGAGAAAAGAGAAGGGTACTTCCTCCTCATCTCTTCCTCCAGTTCCCACGTAGCCTCTTCAATGCCACGATGATGCCAGAGAACTTTCACAAGAATTATGTCTTTCTTTTTCAACTTTTTGATTTTCCTGTCAAGAATCATCGTTGGTCCTTCTTCATAGGACATATCTTCATTTAACTATACCTCTATAGGTTGCAATACTAACTCCGTATCAGGGTGACACTTTCTCAGCATGGATATATGGAATATTGGATACAATCTATGTAGTTCAGGTGGCAACTCCAACTTATAGGCTACCTTTCCAATCCATTCAGTGATTGGATAAGGCCCCATAAATCTAGGAGCTAACTTACCCTTTTTCCCAAATCTAAGAACACCTTTCCAAGATGAGACTTTGAGATATACTATGTCTCCAACTTGGAATTCTAAGGGTCTTCGCCGTTTATCAGTGTATGACTTATGTCTATCATGTGCAGCCTTTAATTATTGTTGTATTACTTTAATCTTCTCAGTTGTCTGTTGCACTAATTCAGGACCCAAAAGTTGGTATTCTCCTATTTCATACCAGCACAATGGAGATCTACAACGTCTACCATATAATGCTTCATATGGTGCCATATCAATAATGTGTTGATAACTATTATTGTAAGCGAATTCTATTAAGCTCGAGTGTAGATCCCAACTTCCTACAAACTGAAGGACACATGCCCTAAGAAAATCCTCCAAGGTTTGTATAGTCCTCTCAGATTGTCCATCTGTTTGTGGGTGAAAGGCGGTACTGAATCTTAGTTGTGTACCCAATGCTTTATGTAGTCATTCCCAAAAATGACTCTTGAACTGGGGACCTCTATAAGAAACAGTTGTGCCTGGATCTCCATGCAATCGCACTATCTCATCTATATAGATCTGTGCAAGTTTATTAGTAGTATAGGTTGTTTTGACAGGAAGAACATGTGCTGACTTATCCAACCTATCAACTATCACCCAAATGGAATCATGACTTTTGGCTATTCTAGGTAAACCAACCACAAAGTCCATGGTCACATGATCCCATTTCCCTTGTGGTATAGGTAAAGGTTGCATTGTTCCTGTAGGCTTTTGATGTTCAACTTTAACCTGCTCACACACTAGACACCGCATAACAAACTCATCTACATATTTCTTCAAGCCAGGCCACCAATACATATCTTTCAAGTTATGATACATTTTGGTGCTTCCTGGATGCATTGCATACATAGATGAATGAGCTTCCTCCATGACTAACTTCCTTAAGTCATTGGCATTAGGTACTAACATCCTACCATGGTAACAGACTACCTCATCATCTGACTCATGAAAACCATCCTGTTTCTCATTACCGTACTCTGATCTTATCTACTGAATCACAACATTACTGTTTCACTTGCATTTCAGCGAACAGTCCAGCTAACAAGGATACTTTAAGATGTACATTATTTTGCCTCAAAGAGACAAGCATGTCTCGTTTAAAGCACATTAAAGAGTTCAACTTTGCTTTGTCTATGATTAGCGACGATGATTTTCTAATTAGTGCATCAGCCACTACATTAGCCTTTCTCGAATGATAATCAATTGTACAATCGTAGTCCTTGATTAACTCCATCCAGCAGCATTGTCTCATATTCAACTCATGTTGTGAAAAGATGTATTTTAGGTTCTTATGGTCCGTGAAAATCTAGAATGTCTCTCCATAGAGATAATGTCTCCAGATCTTCAACGCATGAACCACTACAACTAATTCTAGATCATGTGTTAGATAATTTTCCTCATGTTTCTTAAGTTGTCGAGAAGAAAAAGAAATCACTTGTTTATCCTGCATCAACACACATCCTAGATCGTTCTTAGAAGCGTCACAAAAAACAATGTATCCCTTTCCCTGCTCAGGTAACACTGACACAGGCGCACTTGTTAACCTTTCTTTTAACAACTGGAAAGAATGTTGACACTTGTCATTCCAGACAAAAGGAACCTCCTTCCTGGTTAACCTAGTTAGGGGTAATGCTACAGAACTGAAGTTCTTAATGAACCTCCTATAGTAGCCTGCCAGTCCTAGAAAATTGTGTATCTCCGTTGGTGTCTTTGGTTGTTCCCACTCCAAGACAGATTCTACCTTTTTAGGATCAATGCGGATACTTGAGGCAGATATTACGTGTCCTAGGAAAGACACTTCTGATAACCAGAATTCACACTTGCTAAACTTGGCGTATATCTTGTGCTCTCTCAGTAAAGTCAGGGCCTGACGAAGGTGTTGCTCATACTATAGAGCATCTTTACTGTAAATCAGGATGACATCTATAACGACTACTATGAATTGATCAAGGAATGGTCAGAAGATTCTATTCATGAGTTCCATGAATGCAGCTGGTGCATTACTCAGTCCAAACGACATAACTATGAACTCATAGTGACCATACCTTGTTCTGAAGGCTGACTTAGGTATGTCACTCTCCTTGATACGTAACTGATGGTATTGTTACAACCCCAATTTTTGGGTTCAAGTGGTGAGAAATATAATTTCTCATATTAAAGATGTTCGAACAAATAATCATATATTTGGTTAAGAATAATTGGATTTCGTTTAAAATAGCCTTGTTGTTTGATTTATGGGCTTTATTGGCTATTGGGCCCAATAACAAGGAAATAACAAAGAAAATTCAATTAGTAAATGGATAATTGAATTTTCGAGAAAAGAAATATGTAGAAACCTCTAGAAGGCAAATCCAAAGAGGATTTCATGCCTCTTGGGTTCCTTGGGTTCCAAGGAGTCCAAAGTTGCATAAAGAAATCAAAAAGAGAAGAAAAGATTAATTAAGTATTTCTTTAATAAGAAAGAGATTGAAAATAATGTTAAAAAGTTGAAAATAAGTGGAAAAAGGTATAATTGAGTAATCCTTTGTGGAATTTCGTGTTCCAAGGATTTCTAATGATAAAAGGAATATCCAATGAGGAAAATAAAAGAGAAATAAAAAGAAATCATCAAAAAGAGATAGTTAAATGAGAAATAGACAAGATAATGTGAAATAATGCATATAGATGCATCTAGAAGGATAATAATTATCCTAAAAAAAAGGGGGAATTCTGAAATATTGGAATTTCTTGGGATTCAAGGTGTCCCCATGGAGAAGAAGAAAGAGAAAATACAAAGTAAATTGTTTTGACGGGGCCATTAAATCCATTTAAAGGAGTATTTTCTATAGAAAGGAAATATCTATCTTTTGGAAAGGTATTCTTGAAAGTTTTCATATTAGGAATATCCTAAACATAGGATGTACATTTTGACTGAGTTCTCCATATTAGTAGAGCACGGTTATCCCTTGTCACTTATTATGCAAAGAAATTCCATGCGATCAAAGTGGAAAGACCCCCTGGCTCACCGCCTCTTCACCACCCTCGTAAGAACCCTAGGACACCACTGGAATTCTATATAAGAGACCACATGATAAAACTCGTGAGTGGTAGTCCCCATCATCCAAAAACTTCTCGAGTGCTTGAGGAACATGCACGGATGAACCAGCTTGATGCCTTTGCTTGCAGCACTGGCCATCGACACTTTTTCCCTTATCGTGATGAGGATGGTAGACGTGAGAGGATGTCTCACTTCACGGACACCCATTGGTGTGGAAGCGGAGATGATGCAACTGACAGTAAGGGTTTGCACCCTCAACCTCCTGTCGGGTCGTGCCCCTGCCAAGCCATCGTAGATGAATGAGCGGCATCATAGGAGGTGTGGGTTTAAGCTATTCCTCACCAGAAAGGAACAGGATTGCGGTAACCTAAGCATCCGGCGGGATCATGAACGTACGTGAAGGAATAAGGGGCAGAGCGTTCCCGAACCTAGCGGCTATTGGGCTATCTTGATGGCGGCTGCACTGGCCGATTGAGTTCGTGGTACAGGTCAAAGCTTGACCAGTGTTTGGCATCCTACAGCATATGCACCCAGGGACTTGTTCGCGCAAGGGAGAAGCTCGAGAGGGTGCTCGTCCACCATCGTTAGGTCTGGAGCTCAGCCAATCTCATTGGGGTGTCTCCTAGCCATGACCCCACGTACGAAAGAAGCATCAGGGCAGGTTGAACGCATGGAACCTTCAACCACGGGGAGGGTGGGCACCGAGGAGAGCGCCAAAAGAAACGGCAAGGAGGAGCTTTGAGGGAGGCGCCCTCGGCTCAGACTCCGTAGAGCGTCGTAGCACCGCAGGCGCCGCTGGGTTCGTCCGCTGTTTCTTTCGTGAGGTTAGGGACGGATCCAGGTTAAAAGACCTGGATACCCCCGACTGATGCATGTAAGTGAAAAGGTATATTGGTCTTTTTCTCATCTAACTTATAGGTACGTTGGGTTTATATTTAATATGATTAGGATGATGATGTGTCAGCGCTACTTTGGCCCATTCAAAGATTACTTTGTTTTGAATCTAATAAATTAATGGTAGCTCGGTTGGGGACATATAATATATGAAAATTGATCGGGAGAACATGTAGAATCTAAATAAAATATGTTTGAGAACTAAATATGATTCCTATTATAAATTTAGTGCAAAGAAGGATTAAAGTAATGAATAATGCTTAAAAACCCTAGTTTTGGGTATTAAGATGTTGAAAATGTCAAAAGCCTTTCTTTTATGATATTATCTGATCTTTTTGAAGCATAATGATAATAAATATAATTATGGTAATAATGACAAGGTATTTAGGATCTCTAACGGAGATAATCTTTAATGTGTGGAATTAGGGCTAAAAATCTTAACTTGCTATGTTGTTAATGAATATATTCGATCTAAGTGATCTTAATGAGAGGATGAGATGGTTTAAGTAACTAAGGTTCACGAATTGCTAATTATGATATGGAAATAGGGTTAATGCCCTTATTCCTTATCCAAAACCTAAACCCTAGATTAGGACTGAGTACGGTATAATGTATTAATATGTTTAGTGACACTTTAGAATTTACATAATGCAGATTATATGATGATTGATTGATTTACTTGCTTGCTTGGTCAATATGCTTGAAGTATGATTGAATAATCTGCATGGCAAAGGTATGTGGTTACTTATGAATAACCGCTTAGTTTTCCGATGGTTTATCGGACGTTTAATCGCATTGAATGCAACTAAACTTCTTGGATGTTCATATTGCAATTATAAAGTGACTATGATTATCACTTAATGTATTTGCCTATAAACTTAGATCCTGGTTCTCTCTGTGGCCTAATAGCTAACCTAGTACATGGCTTCCTATGAGTAGGTCCATCAGGTTAGAGAAAGATCTAGTACATGGCTACCTATTGGGTAGGTCCATCAGGTCTATGGATGACCTAGTACATGGCTACCTATTGGGTAGGTCCATCGGGTCTATGGTTGACTTAGTACATGGCTACCATGGAGGTAGGACCATCAAGTCATAATGAGTTAGATATTGGGCTATCTTTGGATAGTGCCATGCGACTCTATTACCTAAAAGAGAGGTGATATTCTTGTCCACTGCAGGGACAACCCAGAGTTCGAGAATATGCATGGATTGAGTTGTATGGCTTAAAATGTAATCTTGATTGTTAAATGATTAATTGAATGATTATATTGTTAACATAGTTGAACATTATCTGTTTCCTCCACATACCAGCTTCAGCTGACTGACATTTTGTTTGTCGGCGTTTTAGGTACAATGAAAAGTACAAACAGTAAAGCGACACATTGTGAATTCAAGAATTAAAGAACAAGGAGGAATTAGATAGAATAGTTCAGCTAAGGTTAGAAGTTAGTTTGTTCCCAACTCTTCAAGGTATGCAAAGAAAAATTTTATTACCATTTTTAGTATAGTCTGTTAGAATTTAATAATTGTTTATGGTTATATGTCGAACCTTTAATCTGGGATTAATGGGTGCAGCTTCAACCTCTTGGTCTCCCTTAATTGGGGGTTATCAGGAGGTGGGGTCATAACAGTATCCTGACCTCAGATCTATTTTAGAGAATATAGTTGCACCATGCAACTGATCAAACAGGTCATCTATCCTTGGCAGAGGATATTTGTTCTTTATGGTTGTTTTGTTTAGCTGTCTATAGTCGATGCATAATCTCATAGACTCGTCCTTCTTTTTCACAAAGAGAACCAGAGCACCCCAAGGTGAAGTACTTGGTCGAATAAAACCATTTTCAAGCAACTCCTGTAATTGTTTCTTGAGTTCTTCCATCTCAGCAGGTGCCATTCTATATGGTGTTTGAGCTATAGGTTGCATACCCGGGATTAAGATTAATCTCGAAATCAATCTCTCGGGGTGGAGGAACACCTAGAAGTTCCTCAGGAAACACATCCTCAAACTCCCTAACAATCAAAACTTTAGAAAGACTAGGACTCTCTACTCTGGTATCTATCACATGTGCCAAGAATGCTTCACATCCTTATCGCAACAGTTTCTCAGCTATCATTGCTGACACTAGATAGGTTGAAGGAATCTTTCTGTCCCCCTGAAAGACCCATGTATCACCATTGTCTGAGAACATAACCTGATTGGAACCGCAATCCAAGACAACCTTATACTTTTCTAGGGTGTCCATACTAAGGATTATGTCGAACCCATGCATCTCAAGTGGTATAAGATCCACCTGAATGCTATGTTCTGAAAAAGAAATAACACAGGGAGAACATACCTCCCGCAACACTGTAGATCCAACTAATAGAGCTTCTAATAACAAGTTATTTGCTCTATGACTAACAGTCATATTGCAGTCATGAATCACTTCTCGAGTGATAAAGGAATGTGTAGTACCCGGATCAATCAAAATAGATACAAAGCAGGATGAAGACATATCAGAATGAAATAATTCTATCTGACCTGTCACGACTCATGGATTGACCGCTGCTTCTAGATGATTCATAGCATAGAATCTTGTTGTTGTTGGTTGTCAACCACTCACCCTGTTGTTGGGTGCAGATGAACCAGCTTTGGACGCCTGTCCATGTCCTCATGTGCCACTGCTAAACTGTCACTTCTAAGAGTCTTTTTGACTCGGCCTCAGTGGTTGGGTTACACTCACGTCTCTATCTAGACAATCTTTCATCAGATGTCCCATCTTCCCACATTTATAACAGCTTCTGTTCTCCCATTGTGGCCTAGATGGTCCTGTTACTCACATTGATATTGAGTTGTGGGCTCCCTTTGGTGGTAAACTACGGCCTCTACCCTTGCTGGATGTCCACTGCGTCTGAGTATTGAACCCCGATGGTACTGTTGGTACAGAAAAACCTTGGTTTCTTAAAATTTCCAGACCTCTGTCCTTGGAACTATGTATACCCTTTCTTACTATTGGTTTGACGTTTCTCAGTAACATCCCTTTCTATTCGCCTAACTGACTCCACAAAGGTGGAAAACCTCTCTCCATTCTCTAGAGAAGATGCAGGTGTGGTCAAATCAGTATTCAAACCCTTCTCAAAATGTCAAATCCTCTCCTCATCTGTAGTAGCCATGTGCGGACAAAACTGTAGAAGCTCCATAAACTTAGCTTCATACTCACTAATGTTCATTAGTCCTTACCTTATCCGCTCAAACTAAGAATTTTCTCATCCAGGTAAGTCTTGGGAAAATATCTACTAACAAACTCTTGTTGGAACTCTCTCCATTCGACCTCAACTTCGGGTCATTTCTCTTCCTCAATGGCCCACCAGTGGCCAGCACTCCCTTTCAATAGGTACACCACATGCCTAACCTTCTCAGCTTCTGGGATATTAAGAATTCTAAAGGCCTTCTCCAGCTCAGTCATCCACAAGTCTACATCTGTTGGGTTAGCTGTACCAGTATAATCAATAGCTCCTAGCCGTCGAAGCCGTTCAAAATTCTTGCCAGCTCCATGTCTCTCATCGGGGACTAGTGCCCTAGGTGCAGGTGGTGGCATCATATCTGCCATATGTGTCATTGTCGCCATGAACTGCCCAAAGAGGGCATGGAAAGTTGGGTTTTCTATCGAAGCTTGGTCAAGCTGGGGATTTTCAGGTACTAGTTCCTCTCTAGCCTGATCCCTTGCACCTCCTCCTGGTGCATCAACACTACTTTCAAGAGCATGTTCTTCATGTGATCCAACCATCTTTAAGCTTTACTTCTTCTCCTAAGAGCAGAAGTCACTATCAGATAAACTGGAAGACACTAGAGCAGACTCAACGATCTTAATCATATGTCTCTGTAGACTCAGTAAACCTTAAGCTCTGATACCAAAACTTTGTGACGATCTGACAACAAATCAGGTCGTCTCTGTGTAATTAATTATGGAATTAACAAAAATCACTAAAAATTAAAACATTTTGCAAAGAGATCTAATTCTAGGAAACTCTTATAAAGAGAACCAAGTATTGCATACATTATAGTTCACATTGTACATACCATGTACCATCTTTTCTCAAGGAATATATTTATAACAATTGCTTTTCCAAAACTATACATAAGCAACATAAAAACTCCAGGCATTCAAGGCAAAATCTCATATCGATCATGAAAACACTGAGTACTGACTCCAAGGACCTGAGAGTACAGAGATGACACATAGGACTCATATCTAAAGGACATGACAATCAGTATCTCCACTTGAGATGTTATTGTTGTCCCTGATGTTGTTGTCCTTCCCCTGTTGTATGGTCTCTACCTGCTCATCTGCGTCCACCTAAACATGTATTGGACCAACGGGGTGAGACCCATGTCCCAGTGAGAGATATAACTCTCCGCCAATAATATTATCATTATAGATAAATAGTAATAAATTGAACAGAGGATTCTTTATTATTAACAAGCAGGATAAATCATTATTTAAGAAGAATAGAACAATATCATCTTTTAAAGCATTACAACTATATATAATAAAGCAGTAAATCATCTATTTAATAAGGAATATGAAGAACATGTATAACATTTATTCATTTCAGGATATGTTAAGCAATGTAACATCAACCAATGATTTTCGTATTTCATCCTTAAGCAAATATGCTACACGGATGATTACATTTTACAATCACACTTATGCCCTGAGGAGATGAGGTATACCGCTCATACTCCAACTGACCACGGCGGCGTAATGCATTGGTTCCATACTTAGGTCAATGGAAGAGTCGGACTCCATGACCGCATCCATCTCGGTCAGTGCGAGACCACATGCAGGACATCTAGTGTCACTATTAAATAGGTTTCTAGGGTATATTGGCAACTTTTCTATAGAGCTACAGTGGTGGTTGCACTCTCTTCGCAATCGAGAGATTTTATGTTTATCTCACATCGATCCAGCATTAATCATCATCAGGAGATTCGTGATACATCCATCCTGGCACATATAATGAAGGATTGAGAGATCTCTTGTTTATCTCACGTCAATCCCACATTAGGGCGTAAGGATATTCGCGCCCATTACCCCCACATATTCAAAAATATGCCCTCCAGGAGATCCCATGGGAAAACCTATTTCACCATCACCAACTACGGATGATGATGGATCTATGGCTAGGGCTCTACATGATAAGATTTCACTAGATTAATTAAGTGCATTACCATATTCTTTTAGCATCAGCCAAGTTTTCAAACATGAATTATTATAACAAATGCTACAAAGAAAAGTGTAATACATCTATCAAGTATTTTTCAAAACTTTACAAAACATTGGGATCTCAATCCCTTATCTCATTATCGGGAATTCTCATCCCTCAACAAATACCATCATCATGTTTACTGGATCTGGGTATTCAAACCTTTAGTTCATCACTGAACATTGTTATCACTTATCAGGTAACTATTACCTCTAGGTCATCTGACCAAGGTATACTTGATACTTGTTACATAAGCATCTCACATAGCTCACAAGGCACATTAAACATCATAGCTCATACCTGGCTATGCTCATCGACTTATGATACATGCATGGTTAGTATACTTGACAACAACCATATCAATTACATATCAACACTATGCAATTCAAGGGTAACACCACTATTTCCTCATTAAGGTAAGGGTTTCCCATTCTTTATCAATTAGAGTTTCTCATACCATTACCCGAAATTAGGTTAGGGTTTTCCATTTTTTTATCAATAAGAGTTTCTCATACCATTACCTGAAATTAGGGTTAGGTTTCCCATTCTTTATCAAATTAGAGTTTCTCATACCATTACCCGAAATTAGGGTTAGGGTTTCCCATTCTTTATCAAATTAGGGTTTCATGATCACATTATCAAAGATCAAACCCTAATTCATACTCTACACTTTATTAAAAGTATCAATGTATACACATTACATGTTTATTACACAAGTATGAGTTTCTCTCTCATCCTCTCTAGGATGTTGATTACTCCATACTTTATTAAGTTGGCTCAACCTTTCACTAAAGTACATGCACCTATGCTTATCATAGTGTATTGAGTTTATTACTTTCATAGGCATCAAATGATAATCACTTTAAGTGTACTATTCACCTAAGTACTTTAGAGGTACTTCCATTGTAATCAACCTTGAGATACTTTACAAATACTCATAGGGTTATTTGATCTTACATGGTCTTGAGACTATTTTATCTCCAAATGGTTTAAGATTATTTAATCTTCAAACGATCGTGAAAACTCCTTTAACCTTCAAACGGTCTTGAGACCCCTTTGACCTTCAAATGGTCTTAAGCCCCCTTTGACCTTCAAACGGTCTTGAGACCCCTTGATCTCTAAACAGTTTTGAGATCCTTTAATCTTCAAACGGTTTGTATCTCTTTGATCCCCAAACGGTTTGGGACCTCTAAACGGTTTGAAACTATTTGAACTAGATTTGGTTGAAACTGTTTGATCACTAAACGGTTTGAAACCGTTTGACCTAGATTAGGTTGAAACCATTTGAACATTAAACGGTTTGAAACCATTTGGCCTATCAAAAGTTGAAACCATTTGAACTCTACATGGTTTAAAACCATTTGGCCTATCCAAATTTGAAACCGTTTTAACTCTAAATGGTTTGAAACTGTTTGGCCTATCCAAAGTTGAAACCATTTGAACTTTAAACGGTTTGAAACTGTTTGGCAATACATAGTTGAAACCATTTGATATTGTTGATATAGAGGTGTGTGCTAAGATGATGGCATCATCATCAAGCTTCAGACCTCCGTTTCTACTGTCCATACAACTGATGGATTCATTAATTCATCAATTACTCAAGAAAAATTCGAGATGAAGGAAAGATCAACTATATTGCAAGATTGAAATCAAATAATAATATCAATGGGTTCAAGTTATATAAACCGCCTTCAAAGCAACTTCAAAGGTCCGAGCTTTTCATCCTTAATGGTGAAGATAGCTCCTCCAATTATCCAAGTCACGTTCTCAACCCTTTTGATGTAAAAGATTGCCAAAGTTGAGCATTGGATGGAAGAGAGAAGAAAATAAGAGTTATAAATCGATTTTAGCCTTCAACCCAAGGTTGAAGATGACCATGAATCTTACCTCAAGCTTGGGGAAAGATCTCATCCTTCTCCTTTTCTTCCTTGTTCGTCGGACTAAGTGAGGAGTGAGTGTGTATTGCAAAAATAACCTTTCTAGTAGGTGAATGGTTGAGTATATATAATTGAATTCGTAAGAGGGAGAGAGTACGAGGGAAGTCATCAACCTTCCTTACTAGGCGCCACATGCCCATCCACTTCCTTATCTCTGAAGCTATATTTCTTTTCCTTTAATTACTTTGAATTATCCCTGAATTATAGTCGATTGTTTAAGCTCCTCAATGAATAAAATACTATTATCCATAAGCACCTTTACTTTAGTGGTCATTACTTTTCAATTAAAAAAATGTAGGTAGATATTTTCACCTACTTAGGAATATCGGAGCCTCTCAAGGTATTTTGGCCACCATTCCATTATAGGATTTCACACATAGCTTTTTAGTTGATGGGCACTTCATTTAATTTATATATTTTTGCTACAAAATAACTTAGGGTTTCAATTATGCTTATTTCTTGATTATTTTATTATTAAGAGTATCATTTCTCAAATATGGTTCAAACAAGACGCCCCTTTATTTTTATTTTCTCTAAATGATACCAAGAGACAGTAGGGACACTTTTGAGGTGGTATTTTACATATTCAACCCTAGGTTTTGGGTAAATCACAATTTACATCAAAACTAGTATTCAATGTACAAGTATTATTCAAACAAGCCCCTTCTTGGAATTTAGGCTTCCACAAACCATCCCTTAGCATCCTTCTCATTCTTATGATGCTAAAGTACTTGAGGAACATTTATCATGTAACATTTTGCAAGGTAACCCCTTATATTGGGTAAATTGCACTTTAGTCCAAAACAAGCAAATATTGCTTCAACAGTATTCAAATAGGACCAAAATTGAAACATAAACTCTCCTTTAGTCTTAATTACTTTTCAAAGGATAAAGACAAGAATATAAATGACTTACTCAAGCAAAACTCCTATGGTTAAGGCGTAACCCAGGTCAGGGATGTTACAGGTCTCCTCTACATAAATGTAACATCGTAATCCAATTTTAGCAAATAGGGTATAACTTGAGAAATAATGAACAAGATACAAATATTAGATCCCAAACTAAAAAAATCAACTGATTAATCAAAACATATGATGAGTTTCAAGACATAAAAGAGAACAAATAGATCTTGTAGGAGAAAAGGCACACCTCATTTAGGTCAATATATAGAGAAATATGAGTGACTTCCCAACTATGATTTTGAAAAGGATGCAACATGCCTCACCTCTAATCCTAGATCAAAACAAATGCTATTTCTACCCTCAAATTAGTTTTCCACACATATACACATTATTTCCACCAATCATATTTTATACATGTATTAATTAAGAGACCCTACTAATTAATTCTTGGAAACCTTTGGACCAGACTCTAAAACCATTCTAGATAAGAATATTGTATTTTCCTCATATCAAAAACCTACTTATTCATATGTTTCTTATGTTCTTGTATTTATTCATACACTAGACAAGTTTGTTATATTTATTTTTTTAAATAAAAAAAATAACCAAAAGACCAATATACCCTTACATCAAGAATCAAAATGATAAAGTATGGCAAAGCAAAAGAGTCACAAATAAATGTGAGGATTTCAAGCATCCATTGCAATCAATCCACATTAAAAGTCATGTTCGCCCTGGAAAGAAAATGCAAACATAAGGAAAAACATGGGCAGATTGGACAAACAAAAGTTGTGAGTCTTCCTCCTTCAGCACCTGACATGGTAGAGTTCCTCTGCCATGAAGGAAGTGGGATGAAATTGGGGAAATATTATAGGGTGAAGAGAAGTTTAATCAACTAAAAAATCATGAAGAGGAAGGTGCATAGATGATTACCTTGAAAATAACAATCCCTAGTGAAGAAGGGTGTCAAGATAGAAGGAGATCATAGTGAATCAAATCTGAGGTTGGCTAAGGAAAAACACGAGCTCTTAGAATAAATTGGCACTTGAGGATGATTGATAGAGGCATGGCAGAGATCTGGGGGTTGATAGGCTTTATAGGTAAGGCTATTGAAGCCTATGTGATTCAAGGGTTTGAATAAGTTAAGATAGAAAATTAGGAATTTCTCAAATAAGGTAAGTTGGGGTTAAGTTTATGCTCAAAGTATGTGGAATCTCACAAAAAATGCCTAGGAGGAAATATTGTGAGAATTTTGGATTGGAGAGAGATAAAGAGGTGAAATAAGTTTTAGGATTGAGGAGGTTACTATACACGCAACAAGTGATGCAAGACATGACTCACCTCTATGTCCTTCCAAGTATAGATACAAGTGCATCATTCATCACACCACCATTTATTAGAAAATTAATTTAATTTACATTATTTTATTAAGTTGTTTATTCTGCATGGGCTCTCTTGTATAGCAATGTGGTTTAGCCCTACATGGGCTACCGCTGAATTTTCTTTGGTTTTCAAACCTATATATAGATTCTATTGTGATCTTGTTAAGACCCTTAGTTATTTTGAATAAAATCACCTTTTGAATTAAATTACCAATTAGTAAGAATTGGTCTAATTATTGGTTCCCCATTAAGCGGTATCAGATCCTAACCCTAACTCAATAGGGTTAGGTCATGATCCTAAAAATCAAGACAAAGACGCTAACAACTAAGGACTTCACAACTTTTCTTTATTCTTTTTCTGTCCTTCCCCAACATCTATAGGACTTCACACCTTCTTCATGTTGGTATGTATGCCAAGAGAGATAATCATGTGATGATAGTAATGGCATGTCTTGTAAATGATTTGATTGATAATAAATGTAATCTTCCAATTTATTCTATTCTATTCAGTTATGAGATAATGATGTAGCATAATAAATATCAATAGAATGGTATTACTCGATGATGTATGTCTTCAGGTTGAGGACCTAAACAATGAGATCATACATATGTCAAGAGTATATACATTCTTGTTATGTCCCTAGTTAGATGTTATTGTGGAAGGCTGATAGACACCAATAACACATAAGACTATAGTGTGTCTTGATTGATGACATAATGCCATTAAGTCATGATGTGTGATATCAAACCAAACACAGATAATTGTCAGAGAACAGTGTATCAGACAAAGCCACAATGAGAGTGATGCATGGAAACCATGATTGGTAGTCAAAATCATCTCTCATAGTGATGGTGGTGATTGTGGTTCTTAGACTGAAAATCACTGCACTCATCACATGTCATTTGATGTACTTTGACATCATCCACCATGACCTTGAATAAGGGTTTCCATAAAGGTGGTGCTCAGGTGCATTGTGACACATGGGGATAAATGTGAGTGATGTAGATGGGATTTTTCACTCTTACATGAGTATGATATCCTGGCTACTAGATAAGTGAGACTGAGAAATGTGTGGCCATGTTCATGTGAGTCAATATGTGATATTGAGCTTACATATATCTCAGATTGTCTGCTCTAGTTTAAGTAACATTGGTTGAACGTTGAAGAAGATGATGATTCCACGCCTTGAGTTTAATCTAGATATCAGTGACAAAGGAACTGTACGATCATTAAAACAACAATTATAGGTTGTAGGTTGTAGTAGTTCTCCAACTTTTTTATTACTTGGGTAGCAATGATGTCTTCCAAGATACCGATCATTGATTCTGATGTCATAAGTTGGTTATGGGCATCCAATGCCAACTCAACTTGGAACCTATAGTCTCACACACATAGGATACACATGGAATAGTAGTTTATTTATGATTGACATTTAACTTGATTACTAAAGTGTTTAGGTATTAAATTTAAACAAAAATGGTTGAAAATTTACTTACAAGATTGTGAACTGACCCGTTTAAGTGTTGAATCGGTCGATTCAAGTGTCTGGTCAATTTGAACTAGCATTAGTAGTCAAAACTATGAAACAACTAGTTTAGTAAGTGAACCAATCAACTCAGATCAGTGAACCGGCCAGTTCAGGTTGTGAACTGACCATTTGGTTGATTAATACTAAGGATTGATGTTGATGTCATGGTGTGCATCAATCAAATATTAAATGACAATACAATTATGAATTGGAAACATAGTGAAATGATCGGTTCAATGGTTGAACTGATCGACTCACATGTGAACCGGTTGGTTCATGGTTCACAGGTTCTGGAAAATTCATGAAATTTCATCTCTTTGACTCACACTCAGATTATAACTCGTGACCCTGACCCTCCTATAAATAGGGGGTAGTCAAGTTTTTTTGGAGACAAAACATAAGCTCTGACAATGTTTGTCTTCTCAAAGTTATAATAGTGTGAGAACCCAAGCAAGTCCTACCAGTCAAAGGGAGGGACAGCAAGGGAGAGACAACTGGGAGTGTAAGTCAATACTAGCACATTGACTACAAGGGACAAATCCTTCTCGTTTGTTCATCTATAATGACAAGAGTTCTCGGAGATATGTGTGGACTACTACAGAGGTGAGGAGGTTGTTGCCACCCGCTAGGAGGATGTAGTCAACCGCCATCCGTGGTGTTCAACCAGGAGGTTGTTGTCTAAGGTGAAACTTGAAGAAAGGAACATGTTGTAGCAAGGGATAGTCAATGGACTTCCTCTAGGACCAGGTATATATCTTGCAACCCTCTTTCCCATTACATAGTTGTTGATGCAATCTACTGTCTAAGGGGAATATTTAAGTAAAAAAATTGCCATATCTGATGTCATATTTCTCTACACCTTGTACATTTCTTCTCCTTCCCTAGCATACAAAACATGAACAAATGACGAAAAGCCTTTCCCTTTACAAATTCATCAAGTCTTATGCATCCATTAACCTTAATCTACCACCAAACTAAAATATTACAAGTATGCTCTCTCCTACTATTTTTTGACTTTTCCTGCCCATGATCAGTCAACACAGACCACCCACAAAATCCTGCAATAAAATCAAAGCTATACAACTCTCATCTAAATGAATCTCCTACTCCGTCTCCATGTAAAATCTTCTATTGGTCAATCTTGCTAATCACCCACATCTCCTTTTACAATCCTAATTTAAACATATTGCCATCATAGATCTACTCAGCAACCTACCTCTTGTCAACTGTCCCACAAAAACCTTGTCCTCCTCTCTAATCATCACCCCAAGTTCATGCAACATCACCCTCCATGATCTACAACACCACTTGTAACCCTTTCTAACTCCTAATATCCCCTTCATATAAATATCCTATGGAAGAAACACGCTCCAATCAAATGATAAGAACACATAATAAAATTTAACGATCAACAATCGTATTCATAGTACTTGGAGAGAGATGAACATACTACCAATTTTCTTCTTAAAGATCAACGGATAACTCTCCACTTGAACAATCTCTACTTTGAAAGTGATGAACAAAACTCTAAAGAAACAACTCTCTACTCAGAGAGAGTTGACAAATCTCTTCTTGCACAATTTTCTTCTTAGGGAGTGATGGACAATCAATTGAACTTCATGATTTAATCTAAACTAATTTTAAAACTACTCAAGGAGATATAATTTCAATTTTTGGAGGTTTTCCCATTGGTTATAATACTATTTGCTTATTTGTTGTAGTTATAGTGCATTCATAAGGGGTCTATAGGATTGTGTGCACTTCATATCTACCATATACTTCCCTAATTTTTCAGTTCCATGTCAGGTTTCCAATTTTTCTACACATACTTAGTGGCATATTTATATCTATTTTTTTTCTTGTGCTTGTAGTATTTTTGTGAAAAACAATCTATGCAACTCACCATGTCAAGAAAGAGATCTTTAGACCCTATTTTAGATCCACCATGTGTGACCCACTTCCTCAACAACCTTTGCATACCCTTGGCACTCTGGGTCACACGGTAGACAACATAGTGGTCGAATTACAAAACATACATTAAGTACATATGCGTCATGATAACCAATCATCTTCTCCCTACTGAGGATATGACATTCCCCCAGTTTCAAGTACTACTCCTATGCCCTTATAAATTTGAGATTTAACTCCTAGTATTCTTGACCAATACCCCAACCAAAACCACTATTCCCATTATCCCCACTACAAAGAATCTCCCCCTTTTGAATAACCCCCTCCACTCACTCTCAGATGAATCACTATGATCCACCACCCCTATCCTCTCAAAACAGACCTCCTCATATCAACATACGCATCACCCCCACAAGGAGAACCTCCCCATGTTACACCTTATGAACCTCAATATCATCTGATCTGACATTGTCCTCCTATCTTAGGTGGTATCCTTAAGGTACCGTTAATGTCCATATCACCATCTTATCATGAAGATCATTACATCCAACCTCACAACTGTATTTTAACTCACAATCATCATAGCCATTACTACCCTGACCAATACCACCACCATAGGATGGCATAACTCATAAAGTTATAGTGGATGGCCTGACCTTAGATGGAAAACTTAGATTTCCAGTATGGAGGATTACTTTGAGTGGTATTCTATAGTAGATTCTAAACATATTCAGTTTGCAAAAATGAAAATAGAAGGTTCATTCAAGAATTATTGGCAAGGTGTCCACCATGACATGAAGTGACTCAGTCTACCTCCTATCGTCTATAGATGAAATGAAAACCAAATTGTGTGAGAGGTATGTCCCTACCAAATATTAATTCCAATTCTTATATGATTGGATGAACCTTACCAAGGACCCATGTCAATTCAAGAAAACATGGAGAAATTTGAGGAGGCAAAGAGTGGTTGTATTCACAACTCTAATTGGAAATTGGTTGTTCACTTTGTGAATTATCCAAGAATACTCTAATCACTTTTTGTGTAATGTTATACCCATGAATGTGCAAGACTCATTTTGGGATGCCCTTGGATCTTTAATATGGATGCTCACAATAAGGGTCACTCCAACCTTACATCTTCAACATCAAGGGAAAAAATGTCCAACTTTCACCTACGTGTTTCACTCCCACAATCTAAAAAGCAAATCCCTCTACACCACCTTTTCCTACACCACATCATTCTCTGCATCATGCCATTGGTAGAGAAATGGAGGATGCCAATCAAGAATTGGGAAGCATGTACATTTTATATATCAAAAACACTGTTACTTGTCCCAGCATTCTACCTCCCCACAAGATCTTGTACACCTATTGGATGAGTTAGAGACATGACACCTGAGGAACTTCTTGATGAACTTCCACCATCACGTGATATACAACATGAAATCAGCCTAATTCCTGGTTACTCCCTACCCAATCTCTCACACTACTGAATCAATCCAACCAAACACGCTGAATTGAAATGCCAAGTTGATGCTCTTCCTAAGGGTTTGTTAATATAAGTAAGAAACATTGTTCAATTCCATCTCTCCTTCCTCCCAAAAAGTATGGAAGTTGTAGAATGTTCCTAGATTGTCACCTATCAACAAAATCACCATCAAATAATGCTTCCCATTCCTAAATTTACTACATGCAGGATTTGTGGATGAGATCACAATGGATCTCTGAGATTTACTTACATAGCAGATACCAGCAAATCCATAGTGAGAAGATGCATGAATGGAATATTATATTTAAGACTCTTGATTAATTATATGAATGTTTGGTCATGACATTCTGTCTTTCCAACACACCACGTACTTTCATGAGGGTCATGAACCATATCCTACAACCATTCATTGAAATATCATCAGTTATTTACTTTGATGACATCCTGCTCTTTGGAAAGACCAAGGAAAAACATCTTGCACACCTTTGGCTTGTCATTGACACTCTTTGTCTGAAGAAATTACAGATTAGTTTAAAGAAGTTTTCCTTCATTCAAAGCAAGGTTGTCTTCCCTGGATTCATTATAAGTGCAGATGGCATTTCTACTAACCTAAAAAAAGTGAGACCCATCATAGAGTGGCCTAAGACCAAGACAGTCTCCGATCTTTGTAGCGTACATGGGATTACCACCTTCTATCGTCACTTTATTTGAGGTTTCAACATAATAATTCATTGAGCTTATCAAACATGACAAATTGATATCAACTTCTACATGGGCCTTTATAGAAATAAATAAGAAAGTGATGAATCCCCAATTCGTCACCCTTTCGAAATTCCATACCCCTTTTATGGCTTCCTGTGACGCTTGAAGTTTTGGAATTGATGGTGTGTTGAGTAAGGAAGGACACCCAATTTCCTTGTTCAATGAGAAACTCAATCATGCCAACTACAAGTATTCAACATACAACAAGGAATTGTATGTGGCCTATAGTCTTTGCATCATTGGTGGCATTATCTATTACACTAGGAATTCATTATGTGGTCAGGTCATTAAGCTATGTGCTTCTTGAACTCCCAGAAGAGCTTATAAATCTACCACACCAAGTGGTGTGAGTTTCTCCAAAGATGCACCCTCATTCTCAAACATTGCTTGGGCCTTGAGAAAAAGTGAGTGATGCTTGAGACGTTGAATAACCACTCTTCATTTGATAAGTGTTGTGCCTATTGGATTTCACTGCCTGAAGGACCATTATCCATCATGTTCTAACTTTGGCATAATGTACTCAGAGCTTCTCAATAATATGTCATCTCCCCCTTCTAATTTTGTACTTTGAGATTAGTTTTTTTTTCATGCTAGCCAGATTTGTATTCCTAACACCTATCTTTGTGACTTATTTGTGTGGGAATTACACGATGGAGGTCCCAGAGGTCATTTTGGTAGGGATAAGACCATTTCTCTAGTGTCATGAAGATTTTATTAGACTCTCTATGTCGATTCGTGGCACAGATTGTATCTGAGTGTCATACTTGTCAGTTTTCAAAAGCCAAGAAACAAAATGTAGATATTTCTATACACTTTCATCCCAATTACATATGATCCTTGGAAAGATTTAGGTATGTATTTATTGGCCTCCCTCGCTCATATCATGGCCAAAATTCAACATCTGTCATGGTTTCTCTATCTTCAAAAATGGATCATTTCGTCCTTAGTATTAAGACGTAATATGCTTTTTGTATTGCTTGCCTTTTCTTTGACAAGGTTGTCAAACTACATGGCCTTCTTACAACCATAGTGTTTGATCATGATGTGTGGAAAAAAATATGGAAGACTTTTGGTACCAATCTCAAGTTTTCATCTACCTTTCTCCCTCAGATATACAACCAAATTGAGGTCGTCAATTGGAGCTTGGGTAATATTTTGTGATGTTTAGTGGGATTACCTAGGTAGTTGGGATTTACTTCTACCTACAACAATATTTTCTTAAAATAGTTCTGCTAATAGGTCCATGAGTAAAAGTCCTTTTAATATTGTGCATGTTTACAAACCCTGACAACCAGTTGACCTCATTTCTATACTCATTGACTCTCAACCTTCCCATTATATAGAAATCTTAGCTCAACATGTAAGGGATTTGTGCATTGACATTTACCAAAAACTAACACTGTCGTATATAAGTTATAAATTGTTTGTAGATACTCACCATAGATTGCAATAAATTCAAGGAGATTAGGTGCTAGTATGTATATGTTTTGAATATGACCCCAAAAAATATTTCAAGAAGCTTCATGCCAGAGCGTCAGAACCATTCCAATACTTAGTAGGTAGGGACCCAATGCTTATTACTAGATATGTCAACATATTGGGGCATTAGTGTTCTATTCAATGTGGAATATCTTTACCTTACCGTGGTACATTTGAGTCCCCACTTCTGCCTGTTGCATCTCCTTCAAGTCCTCGCTACATTTCTCCATCTTTTGTGGCACAATGTCTTTTTTCTTGCCTTACTCAACTATCACCAGAATGCATAGACACCATCCTTGAGGAATAGACTATGCTCACTATTCAACGTACCATACAATGTTCATCCTTGAGGACCAAAATATGCTCACTAGTCAAGGCACCGTAGACATTTCTTGGTTTTTTGTCTTACTCATTTCCATGACACTACCTAGATCAATGAATATGTTTTCTAGCACATTGATGACCTTTTGGAGCGGTACCTAAACACTAACATGACATAGTTGAGTTTTTTACCTGTGAGGGGGTTGAGGCTAGAATGATCCATACTCCTAAGTGTAGAAGCAGGAACACCATTTATTTTTATTTTTTAATAACCTGGGGATCGTCTTATTCATCATGCTCCCACAGTGCAGGCCCACTAATGTTCGGATACAACTCATGGCCCATTGTGGCCTCCTCTTTCACCATGTCAAAGAGGAAGTCTAGACACTGGTACCATCTATTTCTCCTATCTCCTTGAGAACAACCCCTTTTGGAAATGAAATCAACCACCTTATTACAATTCCTTTTACAGAAACTAAAATCTAACTTCTGGAATGAGTTTGCAAGCTTCTTGATGAAGAGACACTCCTGTCTATATTGGGTCGGGATCTTCATTTGCTTCTTCATCATTGATATGGCTCCCTTTCTATCTGAATCTACTAGCACACTATTGTGTCTGCCTTGGCACTCTTGGATTCCATAAGTGATAGTTCTCAACTCAGCCTTCAGGATGTCAGTGATGGTTCCTCAGTCATAGCCTCCTTCGAGTCAACGTCCTTCATGATCCTGGATTATGAACGTTGTGGACATGTTCATGTGCTTTACAGCTGCATCTACATTCAGTTTCACCTATCCAGTTCTCAGAAGCGTCCACTTAGTGACTTCCTTTTCCTTGCTGGAGGTAGTTCTATTTATTGTGAAAGCCCTCCTGCATATCATCACCTCCTGTCTAATGATCGCAAACAATCCCTTCACACTAGTTCTGACATCTTGGAACACCAGAATGCATCTATGGCTCCAAATCTTCCACACTATAACGGCCAACCACACATTCTAGTCGGGGTTCTCTATCTTCTTCTTCTTCATGTTCCCACCAAGCTAGCTCTCAAAGGTTCGGCCATGTTCCATCTCAACATTGGTGGTTTTCTGTATCATCTCCCAAAGCTTCTTGCCCTCAGGACATGTGACAAACATATGCAGTAGACTCTCAGTCCCTTTCAAACATCACGGGCATTGGGTGTCGTCCATGAGGCCTCTTTTGTATCTAGCTTCGTTAGACATGATTCCTCCATGCAAACCTAGCCAGAGCAAGGTCTTAACTCGTTGAGGCACCTTTAGTCTCCACACTATGTTCCAGCATCATGGGGTTTTTGTCGTGTGTTCCTTCATCAATTGTCGGTAAGCTCCTTTAGTGGTGACCTCCCCGGTTGTGCTCTTCATGTACCAGACTTCATCGTCCCCAGCCTCCAGGTCCGGCGGCGGCATGGCTAGGATGTTATTAGTTGTGTCTTCTGTAAACCAGTGTCTGACAAATTTTGCATCCCATTCGCCTCTCATGTCAATCATGGAGCTGACAATGAGCTCTTTTAGATCTTCAGGTATCATTCTTCCCTCCTTAATCTCAGGGGTACCACTTCCTTCAGCCCACCTTTACTTCCACACATTGGTGTTTTCCCCTGATAGCAGAGCCTTCCCTACTTTCGGGTTCAATTCAGTTTGGATTCTTGTAATAGTTCTCCACATCTGTGAAGCACTAGCTATTCCTAGATTAGTCCTATGCAAGTATTTCTCCTTGGTAATTGTTTTCCACAATGCCTCCCACTGTGACATGAAATCCCAACACATTTGTATAACAATGCTTCATTCTGCACCCTTGCTCTCTTGATATCTAATCCTCCATCCCCACAGTGCGTTCTGACCTTATCCCAGGCTAATAGATGTATGACACTCTATCTAGCCGCCCCCTTCCATAGAAAGGACCACACAACCTGGTCTATGATGTCACATACTGCCATTGGCAAGGCGGTTGATTGCATGATGTATATAGGCATTGTATTAAGAACTGACTTGATCAAGGTCACTCTGTCGGCCAAGGACAATGATCTGTTTGCCCATGTTGATATTTTAGCTTCTACTTTGTTTATAGTGTCCAGGCACACCATTTATTGATCCACCACATATTATGAGTTTTATTCAATTGATGATGTTTTAGTAATTTATTTCCTTTTCCTAAGGCTCTCTTATGAAGCCATGGGGTTTAATACCACATGGCTACTTGTAACATAACCAACTTTGGTACTAAATTTCATTTTGAACTATTATATATAATACTCTCAAATTGAAAATCTCATTTGCTAAATTTCCATTCATAATTTCACTTCACTAAATTATCTTCAAATTCAAGTACCAAAATGTAAATTTGGCTCATCCTGATCTATTCATCCCATTTTGGGATCCATAATTGTATAATTGAACCCATTTTTTGGAATATTGACATTGGAATCATAATAAATGTGATTTTGATTATTTAATAATTATATTTGTATTAAGTAGGGGAGTAAATTTATTATCCCTCTCAAAATCATAAATAGATAATTGAACATCTTTAGAGTTTCATTTACAAGTTTAATATACGGTGAAAATGGCATGGTAAATGGATTGGTATGTAGGGAATATAAATTCCTAAGTGTAATTAAGGTACAAAATGAAGGGAAATCCCAATAGAATGATTGGTCCAATGGGTGTTGACCGGCCCAGACCCGCACTATGCACATCTTTCTCTTCCATTTCTCCCTCTCTCCCAAGCGGTGGGACTTTGCCAACTCTCCTTACCCCTCAGTAGTCATTCAAGAAATGAATTGAACTATATCATGCTATCGTCATCAACCTCTCCTCTCAACTTGAAAAAATGGCAGACCAACCGTTATAGGTCATGACCTCCTCTTGAAACTTGCCTTGCAACCATTTTCCATCAACAACAACTACCACATCGAACCCACTCCTCTCCTCATAATCAACATCCATGAAAATCCTAGCCCCTAGTCTATATAATATCTCCTCCATATCAATCAGAAACAAGTAAACATGACGGCCTATAGAAATACTGCCACCTACCAATTGACAGTTATCTCGACACCTCCCTAAGCTTTAACTCAACTACCCACCTCCATACAACAATGCGAACCTAGGAAGAATAAGTAACACATCAAATTACATGTATAGACATCATGCTCCACTAAACCTGCCACACAACAATAGAAGTTCTACACAGCCAAGTCAATTTCCCTGACAAATCTTTGCATATCCACCTTGGCCCTCAATAACCCATTGTCCGTTGTGAAACCCAGATCCTAACTATAAGACATAAATATACTTACTGAACCCTGCCTAGACTAGTAGAGATATGGAAAATTATTCCCAGCATACGTACTCCATCAACATTCCCACCCCTACCTCAGGAATGTGCGATTCGTCCAAAATCTGCATTGTGTGACACGGCAACCGAGTGTCAGATGAGATCACTCACAAATTTTCCAAATCTCCAGTTACCAATCTGAGCGATCGTGTTCCATGCATGGGCTTGTGTTGCAGTAAGGAGCTTAAGTTTGGACCAATGATAGACCTCCTTTATTCCTTTCTGAAAGCTAATCCTCTGACTCTTCAGCTTCTAGTACGGTTTAGCTTTGTAATTCACATTGTCCGCCACTTTTTATTTGAATTTTTACCATGTTCCCTCCATTTATCTGTCTTATGTATACACTTCTACCACTTTAACATGAAGAATTGGTGTTGTCTCGTTCTTCAGTGCCACTAGTATGATTATTAGTTCTCCATCCTATCTTTCTATTTTTTAGTATGATCAGCATTCGTTGAATTTAGATCGCAAATTTATTTTTGTCAAATTGATTAATTCAAAGTTAGGTGTTTTGCAATATTAATATTCAAATGCATTTTAGCTATTTGGTTCATCTCTATCATTCCACAGTACCTTAATCTCCATTTATGATTCTAATATTCAATTTCTATAGTTATAGCTCAGACAATGATTCCAATATGCATTTTTAACCAACGATCATTCGTATACCTTCGTCAATACCACCATATAATCTTAACAGTATTGCTAAACATTCAAAGCAGTACAAATTATAGTATAAGACAATTACAACTTCTATTTTTCAAACAACTATCACACTTAATAAAAACATATGCTCTCTCTCTCTCAATAACCAGTACCCATTTATGCTACATACAGTCCCAATTTCTTATACAATACATTCCCAATTTCCTATACAATACAGTCCCAGTTTCTTATACAAACAGTGATCGATCAATCTGTTTTCTTTCTTTTTCAATCAGGAAGATGTTATCGATAGCGCAAGTGACCCAGCTATACCAATTTCTCAAAATATTAATTTTCCAAAACTTGTTATACCAGGGATTGTTGAAGGAGTTGTAAAACTAAAAGTTGGCATGGTATTTGATTCTATTGAAGAAGCCATATCAGTCTATGAAGCGTATGTTGATGCCTGTAGATTTGGAGTATCAACAACACATTCTATAAAAAATCCTACCAGTATTTCTATAGTGAGGTTAACTCTTTCATGCCTTAAAGCTGGTAGTCCTCCTAAATCTACTAATACTACTATGTACCGTCGTCGTCCAACTGCTAAGACCAACTGTGTTGCACACATTAGATTTTGCCACGACATATTTAGTGATCAAATGGTTATTACTTCTTTTCAAGAACAACACAATCATCCCCTTTTAGAACAGAGTGTTCTAAGGTTCTGGCCTTCAAATAGAAAGATCCCCAAAGACATTGTGAGGAGGATTGGTCTAAAGTATAGGGATGGTACATTCATCAAAAAACAAAATTTTGATTTCAATATATACTAAACAATACCAAATTTATATTGTAACCGTATTAATACTTACATGTATCACTGCTGAAAAATTGATCTCTAATTTTTTTATTGAGGCAGGAGGATACGACAATTTACCTTTTACTGAGAGGGATGTCAGAAACCATGTTGCCATATCTAGATGTCTAAATCTTGGTATAGGTGATGTAAAAGCCATTCAAGATTATTTTATTAATATGCAGACCAAAAACCCAAATTTTTTCTATGTTATGGACTTAAATGATGATGGTGTTCTTTGAAATGTATTTTGGGCCAATTCAAGATCAATACATGCTTACAAATACTTTGGTGATGTAATCACCTTCGATACTACATACTTGACTAACTGTTATGAAATGCGTTTTGCTCCATTTGTTAGTGTCAATCGCCATTCTCAAAGTATTCTTCTTGGATGTGATCTTCAATGTGAAGAAACCACTAAAAATTGTATTTGACTTTTCCGAACATGGCTTAAATGCATGGATAAGTCACGAATTATGTACAATTTAACCATTATTATATACTTCTATTAGTACTGATATACATATTATAAAGTACTATTCTTACAAATTTGCAGAATGCTAACATGTCGATTACCTTTATAGGTGTCCCTCCAAAGGGTATAATAACAGACCAAGCCTAACACATCATGAATGTAGTTAAAGTTGTTTTTCCAAATACATGTCATCGTCTTTGTTTGTGGCATATAATGAGAAAGCTACCTGATAAGCTTGGCAAGGATTCATATACTTCTTTTATGGCCAGACATGCTATTTATGATAGTATTACAGTAGATGAGTTTGATGCCAATTGGTATAGGGTTGTACAAAACTATAATGTCAAGGAGGATGGATGGATGAATAGGATGTAACAACTTAGGAAATGTGGGTTCCTGTCTATGTTGATAATTATTTCTGGACTGATATGACAACCACACAGCGCAGTGAATCAATGAATGTATTTTTTGATGGCTGTGTGAATTCTTGTACATCATTAAAGCAATTTGTTTACCAATATGAGCTTGCTTTGTGCTCTAAATAACAGAAAGAAAGCCTTTCTGAGTATGAATCCATGAATAAAATAGCACCTGCAAGGACATCCTACATGATTGAATTTCAGTTCAGAGATCTTTACACTATATCCTTGTTTAAGAAATTTCAGGACCAACTTTCTGGTATGATTTCATGTGACACTAAAGTCGTGTTTAATGACGGGGTCAATGCTAATTTTGATATGATCGAGCATTGTAGCATAATTATTTCTCCAAATGAATCCAAAAATTTTGAAAGACATTTTAATGTCATGTATGAATATTTTTTACAAAACATGAATTGCTCATGTAGATATTTTGAAACTAGTGGTATCCTATGTTGTCACATGTTATGTGTTATGATTCATATTTTGAAGTTTGAAAAAGTTCCCAATCAATACATATTTGATCACAGGAGGAAAGACATAACTCATTTTTATGACGAATCAAATTCAGACTTGTTGCAAAACTTGCACAGTGCAAACTTTAGATGTGAAGATATTATTAAATTTTGTCATGGATTTGCCAATTTTGCAAAATCATCAAAGGATAATTTCGATCAGATCAAATAGATTCTAAGTGATGCTTATAAAAAGTTAAAACTACCAAATTCAAATCAAAATATAAGTGTTAGCACATTTTATATGCTACGTGCGTGCATTATTATATTCTTACCAATTTGCATGTCTTTTATAGGGTGAATAATTTTCAAAACCATTCGTACATGATCCATTTGTATGCAAAAGAATTGGATGCCCCTCATCAGTATGTAAAAAATCATGTAAAGAGGAACAATCAATTAAGAAGTCAAAGTTAAAGAAGAAGAAGTTGAATATTCTTCCACACATAGAAGAAGAACAAGTTGCAGATCAAGCTGACAACAAAATAAAAATAGATGGAGATGATATTAGAGATATTCCACGTCTAGACACTACTACAGATCCAAAACACACTGGAAACTATCTTCATAATTCCACGCAGTAATACAGCAATTCTACATATTCAAATGTCAAGTTCAAGTGATGGAATCACCCTCAAATGGAATGGTGGATTGATCTATTTTCAATGTCCAAATGAAGCAATATTTGACTATATTACTCTATTGTTTATCAATGTCAACCCTACTACGCTACATAACTTAACAAAGTATCAAACAGTACCTATTAATAATGTAACACATACCATTAACTGTAATATAAATAACCTAAAAAAGAATTCAACTGTACCAATTAAGGACCCATACGCAAGTAACTGTTCTTTCAACAATTTATTCATTTTTGTAATTATTGTATACAAGAAACACTATGTAACATAATCCAATCGTATGACACAATACCAGTATCAATCCCACCAACAACGCATACCAACCACAGTGCTCTACATAACATAACAAAGAATATCATAGTACCAATCAACAACAGTGCATTACATAACATATCAAATGTTTTGTGAGTACCAATTGCTCCAACAACTGTTCTCTAGTTGTATAACATAGTGCAGTATGAATGTATAACATAATCTAATCAGATGATATACAATATCAATACCAATTCCTTCAACAACACATACCAATAACTGTTCAGTAAATAACTTAACAAAAAGTCAAATAGTACCCAAGCATTGACAACAAACTCTATGTAAATGTGTTAATTATTGTATACTTAATATAATTAAATAGCATACAAATAGAAGTATCAAAGCATATACAATAATAGTACCAATTCATACATAGTGGTAGTACCAAAACATATTCTATGTCATGCATAACTGCTCTAACGGGATGGCAGTAACAAATAAACCCTAAACCAATTCCTCCAACAATGCATACCAATAAATGTTCTATAAATATCATACAAATAGCAGTACCAAAGCATATACAATAATAGTACCAATTCATACATAGTAGTAGTACCAAAACATATTCTATGCCATGCATAACTACTCTAATGGGATAGCAGTAACAAATAAGTCAAAAGTGCAGTAACAAAACCAATTGCAAAACATGCATAACGAGAGAGTAGTAATAAAGAATATGACAGTATCAATCAACAACAGTGCTCTACATAACATATCAAATGTTTTGTCAGTACCAATTTCTCCAACAACCAATTTCTAGATGTATAACATAGTGTAGTACAAACAGAATGTATAACATAATCTAATCACATGATATATAATATCAGTACCAATTCCACCAACAACACATACCAATAACTGTGTTGTAAATAACCTAACAAAGATTCATACAGTACCAAAGCATTTACAATAAACTTTATGTAAATGTGTTAATCATTGTATACCTAATATAATACCAAAACATATAAACAGCAGTACCAAAGCACATATAATAATAGTACCAAATCATACATAGAGGTAGTACCAAAACATATTATATACCAAATCTTACATCACAAGTTTTTATAAATAACATACCATGTTCCTAAACAACACAACCATAATTTCCTAGTTGTTTACCTTCCTTACAGGATTCAAAGTTTACCCATCAAAATGGAACCTCTACAAAATTTCTAATTAGTAACTCATATATACTCATTCTGCTTTAGTAGTCTCATTGTATAAGTTCCTCTCTGCAGGTGAACATTATCTCCCCTTGTGTCTTCAAACTCAAAATCCAACAATACTTCTTCTAATCATCTGATCACATAGAATCCATAGTCATTGCGTGTAGGATCTTGTTGTGGAGCTCTTCTATCATAAATTATCTTCCAACTCTGATTTGATATTCCAGCTTTAATCTTCAGTGCATACTTTATTGCTTGGGCCTAATTTCATCACACAAAAAACATATTCATAACAGTACTTAATGATGACTTATAAATGTATACTACTTTTCATTTTGCATACCTTCATATGTGCATCTATATCATAAACACCAGTATTAGCATTCCTTTCCTCCTCAAGACTGTTGTAGTGAAAAAAACTTTTTCTTCCCAAAGTTCCTACTAGAAGATGCCAGTGTGATGCTGTCAATATAGGCATAATCATAGTTTTTTATTCTCAGATTTCGCCCATGTGTTTCAAAAAATAAATTATCAATCCTGATTCATTATGTGTTCTAATAGTGTATGGCAATGACGAATGGAAAATGAAGTACTTTGTACAATTGCCTTTACTGTTTCTCCACTTTAATTCCATTATCGTCTCCATAACCTAAACAAAAGTAGAAAGATACCATTTTTTAACAAAACCAAAAACTATTCAAAACATTACCAATAACGTATCAACACAATACCCCCAAATATCTGTTTGTTTTACATCAGTATAGTATTCACAAATCTTACGAGATTGTACTTATTATTACACGCAGAATACCAAACAATTCATCAAAAATTACACATAAGTATATTTTCTATGTAGTTATTACAATAATTCCAATATCTAGTTCACATTTATTCAAAGTACCTATATTTCAAATAAAAAAACCAGAAATTATTTAAAACATTGCAAAAAAACTATCAACACAATACTCCCAATATCTATTGGTTTACAGCTTTATTGACAAAAATTATCACCTTAATTTACAGTTGTATAGTATTAACCAATTGCATTCACATATCAAATACCAAACAATTCATCAAAAATTACGCATAAGCATATTTTCTACATATTTTGTTCAGCTCTATTACCGGTACCTACAGTTACAAAGAGCAAAACCAAAAAATATTAAAAATATTACCAAAAAATTATCAAAACAATACCTGAAATATATGTTTGTTTTACAGCAGTATAGTATTTAACGATTTCATTCACATATCAAATACCAAACTCAATTCTCATGATTTGTACTACATTTAAAAAAAATCTTACAAGATAGTACTTATTATTACAAAGCATAATACTAAACAATTCATCAAAAATTACACATAGCATATTTTTAACACAGATTATAGTATTTCGTATTTGCTGGTCAGATAAAGTCACACTACCTATATTTACATAGAAAAAAACCAACTTGTACTCAAAACAATACCAATAACTTATCAAAACAATACCAAAACTATATGTTTGTTTTACAATAGTTTAGTATTAACAATTTCATTCACATATCAAATACCAAAGTCAGTTATCATTATTTGTTAAGCATATTTTGTACACAACAGTTATAGTAATTATAGTATATCGAAAATAAAGCATATTTTGTACAGTAATTCCAATTTGTAGTTTAGCTATATTTCTAGACCAACAGACAAAAAGAACAATACCAAAAAGAATTCAAAAAAATACAAAAAAATTATCAAAACAATACTTCAAACCCTTATTTTTTTTGGGAGCCATAGTATGTAACAAATTCATTCACATTAGTTACATTAATTTGTGTAATTCACACTTTCAAACATTGTTTTGCTTTTTTGAAGAAAATAATTATTTCCCTATATGAAACGGTACTCTGTAGCTCTAAATCAACTACCAAATTCCCAAATCCGTGTTTTGAATCCTTAATTTCAGAACAAAAAGTCAGTTTTAGAGAAGAATACCCTATTATGTTGACATGCAACTAAAATGTAGTCGCTTTATCACTTTTGGTACAGGTAATGCAGCTCTAAATTGTGATTCCTAGCAATAACGACTTACTATATCCGTTTAATCACTATTCGTCTTTGTCTTCATCTTCGATGAAGCTTTCAGTCACCTCTGCTCTAGAAACTTTAAGTCGCCTCCACTACAGAGAGTCCAGTCTCCAAAGCCGCCAACTCCCACACTGTGCTACATCCATGTCATCATCTGAAGCTAGTTGGCACCTTCACATTTGTCCAAGCTCTGGTGACAGCGTTCATCCAAGCTCCGGCATCAAAATATCCACCCCTATTTGTGATCACCAGTAAAAGAGTGAGGAACAAGAGAGAGAAATAAGAGAGAGAACAGTGACTCCAGAAATGAAACTATACACACACAAAGGATGTGATTCAAAGTCTTTGTGGGTCACTGAGCTATTCAATTTTTTAGTATGTTGGTAATTGAAAAGACGCATCTTCAACTTCTGGTATTGCGTCAGTATAAAATACGCACAGTGCGGACACTGTTTCAGGAATACACAAAGATATGAAATCCAGATGTGTGTCAGATGGCCATTGCTGCTTCCCAAGGTTAGGATTATATGTTGATGCAGATAGTGTGCTCTATATCACTACTCTAGAGATATATGATGCAGTAGATGAATCATCATGACCTACTTCTTCTTGGCGAGAACCCTCGTCCTAGAAACATCCAATAACCTCATCCTCAATTAACCTATCTCCTCCCTAACTTTGACCATTACTCCAGACTAGAAACCATCATACCTCAACCCCTCAACCGCATCCCCTTTTTTTGTCTCCAACTATAAGATACAGAAGGTTATTCTTCGACCTTTCAGCTGAAATAGATGTCGACGATGTTGTTGGCCTCGGTGGAACTCAGGTCCTTGGATAGTAGTGTGGCGACGACTCTGCAACGTGATTAGTCAGCTCCTCTAATCCTGTAAGACTCTGCGGACATATGCCTCCAGTACTGTCCAGGTACCCAGACCACCTTCTCCTTTTCTCAATTCAAGAAACCCATACAATTGATATAAAGAAAATAGTGCCTTAGTTGCTATTTACAATTGTAACATATACACATGACCCTAAATTTGGTAAAATATAAGGGAAATCAACATGGAAACCAAAATTTTAAACACTTATGATGACCAAAATCCATGATGGAGGAATATCATCTTACTTATACACATTAGAGGGTATTGGTATTAGTCTTATAACAAATCCTTGATTATATAGCATTTATAATTTCAAGAAATTGTATAGTCCAAATATATCATATAGAAGATTAGATAATGGTATACATATGAACGTTGCTATAGTGATAATTAGCCTAGTTAATCATCTATGTAAACACTTGTCACATTTGTATATATATGTTTATATATATGCTCTAATTAGTGGATAAATAATGATTTTGTAAATAGAATTGTTATTAGTAATGAAAATTGATTTTACTATTATTATTATTGCTACAAATAAAAGCAATAAATTTAACATAATTTTTATATTAAAAGAAAGCACATTTATCTATATATACTTTATCTAAATTAAATAGGTAAAAGAAGAAAGAACATATATATATATATATATATATATATATATATATATATGTATATATATAAGAAAGTGCTCTTATTGAATGACCCAATATCTTGACAAATCTACCTTATATTACATCTTGGTTAGGATTTTAATTGAATCTACTTAATTTTCATACATACTTCTTGTAAGTGTATATTCTAGACATAGATAATAATAATATTTGTGTCAATATAATTAAGTATGTAATATGTGGAACCTATTCATAAACCCTAGAATGATAATAATGGAGAAAATGTAGAATAGAAACCCTAGATGGAAAAATCAAATCTTATAAAAGTCAATTTGAATGAATTTGATTTCAGGCCAATGTCTCTACAATAAGCTAGAATTTTCTTTTCTTAATAGATCATTAACCCATGGAGCTCTTTGGACACTGAATATGAAATGTCTTGAAATCTTGTGATTGAGAAAATGTACTAGATTTTGGATTTTTTTTTCATTGAGATATTTTATTTCTCTCTTGAATTCATTCATAAAATTTTGCAAAAGTGGTGAACCTAATTTGTTTTAGCCTTATCCCTCTCTTGAAGGTCACGACAAATAGATTGAATATTGGATATTGTTGAATAATTGAATAAAATGATTGTATTTGACATTAGCTCAAAATCTCAAATATTAGCCCGGAGCTTCGGCTCACTAGATTCAGTGGGTCATATTCCCCAACCCTGGTAGTGGATAATGAACATAGAGATCCCCCAGTACTAGTTTCTTCCATAGATGAAAGTTTTGTTCTCTCATAGAGGGAAGAGTACTACACAGCTAGCCCTAGAAAATATAAAATATTAGAATGCCCTTGTTAATGAATAAATCATTTCATTTTGAATAATTATATATCTTAATATCAGTTTTGATCATCTCTTTATTTTTTCTAGTTACCACTTTGAATTATTGTAACTTTTTGAATCTAGCATTGTAACTAAACCATCTTCTTGTTATTACCATAGTACACCAAGCAAACTTTCCTATATTTTATTACATAAATCCTTATTTCGAAATAGTTTAATAATTTGATTTAGTACATGCCTTGCTAACCTATGTTTGCCTTCTTGGGGTCCATGTGTGGTATTATACCCTTTGAGAATACATGGACATGTGATATGAACAATACATAGAAGAAACGTGCCAGAGTTGTCCCATGTTGAAGAGTATATAGGACTCATGCATGCCTTTAATGTTATAATCTTATGTATAATCTTCCATCACTCTGGTGTAAATCATGATTATAAAAATATTTGTCTATATTTTCTTATATAATATTGTAAATATTTGATCATAAACATCAGGTCTTTACACTACCACTGAACTAGTGTTGATTTACAAGATGTAGTGCGATGTTGTCAAGATTCCTTAGTGGTTATGAATAAAATCATCTTTTATATTAATTTGTTAGTTAGTTAGCATTAATTTAACTTTTGATTTCCCATTATGTGGTTCCCCTATTCAAGGTAGGACATGACATTATGCAATCTAAATCGCACAGTCTGTAGAAGGCATGTGAATGTGCATAAAGTCAGAATGTGTGTGTGACAGCCAAATAAGCATTAAATTCTTAAACCTATATAGATTGAATTACATTATTTTTATTTTTTCCTTGTTCAATTGAGTCAGCATTTAAAGTTTGGGTTATTTAAAATTGGTAAGTTAGCTATCCAGGGCAAGGAAATTTGAACTTGGAGTTAGTTTGAACGTTATACACTTTCAATTATATAAAATCATGACTTGAAGGTTAAGTAATCTATTAATGTATTTTTGAATATTTTTGTTTCTAACATCCTTGAATTTGGTTTTTGACTCTTCCTTTCCCTCACCTAACCATAGGAAAATTCTAGAGAACCAATTTTAAACTTATATCTATCAAAATGGTGAAATTGTACAATTAATCCCTAATCAAGATACTATCTAAATTGTTTACACTTAAGCCTTAAATAAGTTGTTTATTAACTAAATGGTAAACTATATAATTACCCCTAATCAATATATTATCTAGATTACATACATATAAGCACCAAATAAGTTGTTTATTAACAAAATCTATGTAATCCTAGATTCCTAACATTTCAATACACTTTATATCGAGAAAAAGGGATACAACACAAAATAATCATATAACAAGGGAAAGTTAAGACACACACCTAAGATTGAGTATGTTACAACACTCCATCCCCCAAAAGGATTTCGTCCTCAATATTGGTGTACCCATACACAATCACTAATTGCTTTGCATCCCTTAAAAGGGTTAACCGAAAAAGTCAGTTAAACAACGACAATGTTGTAAGGGAGGTGTATCCTTTCCATTTCATAACCACAGCTTCAAACCTACTATTTGATGTCTTGATCAACAAGAGTATTATCTTCCTTTCTAAGGTTACTTTTATACACTACATTAGTTGGTGACATGGATCTAGAAAACATCAATCAAAATTGCAAATTTTTTCTTTATACATATAGTAGTATAATGAAGAAGATGATAATAGTGAGCAAAACTACTTGCAGTAAAATGTAAAGGGGTTCCAAAATTAATGTAGGAGTTAAGTCACCAAACAAACATCCTACTTGTACTATCAAGGCATCAAACTTTCAAAGGCAAGGTAAAAATTATGCACACGGAGATCAAATAAAAGGATAAATATTACCTTCATTATTATCCTCATGAATATCTTCACCATACACCATGTTGAGGTGACCCATGTGTCTCTTAGCATGCCCTCCTCCACTGTTTTTGTTGTCTAGTGGTTGTCCTCCTTGAAGTCAGGGACACTTAGGTCAGATATGTCCATTCTCTCCATAAAGGTGGCATATGATTGGGCCTTTGGGTTTAGGAGGGAAGTTCCCTAGAGGATGCCTCTTCTGATATCTCGCACAATGATCATTATTCAATTCTTCAATCATAGGACTTCCTTAGATTATCCTGAGCCTAGAGCTAGTGTCTAGGGTAAGCTTTGACTACTAAAGCTTTGTTGACCATATGTTGGAGGATCATGGATATCTAAAGAACAAGTGTGTTCCTAGATTGTGACCAAGTCCTTCAAGAAAAAGAGTAGCATGGATTTCCTCAACCAAACTGTTGGCATAATGTTCCTATAGGAGGAACCTTTGAATGTACTCCACCACTATCTTGGAACCTTGACACAAGCTATAGAGTTCATTTTTCTTCTTCCTTGGGCTAGAAAATGAGAAATAAATCTCTCTTAACATGGTCAAGAACTATGCCCAAGTCATTCTTTTGGTGTCTTGAGTCTTGGAAATGTCATTCCACCAATGATGGGCAGCCCCATCAAACATGTAAGAATATAAACAAAACTTTCTAGTTCTCATACAAGCCATGCCCTCAAAATTCCTTTGATGGCAAGTACCCAATCATCATCTTGATCCATCGCATTGACTTCATTCTCTCATTTAAAGTGTGCATGATACTTTTTGATGAAATTCTTGAGGGTATATTCATGTTTGTTGTCTAGAGTAACAAGAGAGTTAACTTTCCCTACTAAGGCATAGGTAAGTATTTGTTGAAGGAAAACCACTTCCTACTCCACAGAAATGCCCAAAGACTAGATAGGGGGTATCACCAGTTAGGGTAGATTGAACTAGTATTTTAATGACCCCAATTTTTAGTGTCCATCGATTTAGAGAAGACCTTAAAGTCAAGGATCATTACCTAAACTTTCCATGATCCAGATTTAATAAATAATATATAATATCAATTACTTTCCATAAATTCACAAAATTGTTTACAAAATGTATAATGAGCTCCTCTAGGGAGTTATATGAATTGTCAAGGAAACTACAAAGAAATACTATCTAGCTAATCCTCATTGACTTATGTTTGATATCTTCAAGATTTCTTGATTATTCATGTCTTCAACTAATAGATGCATGTTAACCTAAAATGATGACAAGAAAAATGGATCAATATATTGCTATAATGTGTAAGTGGGGTGCATACAAAAGTGTGCATATAAGATAACAGCATATATTCTCAAACATAAAATAGATGCACATATAAACTGGAATTTAAGATAGTGTAACCCATGTTTGTCAAACCACCTTGGGTGTAATAACCCTTTCTCTATCCATCATTGGACTTAAGTGAACTGTCCCTTAGTAGGTTTAACCCTGGGTTCAGATTATTAGAATTTTACATTATGTGATACTCATATGGGCCTTAAGTTTTTATAAAATAAATAAACATCCAATAGTTATCATTCATCAAACTTCCAAAAATCTCGGCAAACTTCGGAATTTGATCATTTGAGTATTCATAAGTGTAACCATGTACCATGCAGAATATTTCAAGTGTACTTTATGCAATCCAATCATCAAAGCAAGCAAAGGTACATCCAATAAATCAACATGATCTGTAATTGCATACAACCCTACAGTGTCAGTATGCATTTCAAGTCATTATTCATATTAAACCTATCTTGGATTGATATCTATGGTTTAGGGCCATTTTAGGGTTGAAAATTAGGGTGAGGCTCAAAACCCTAATATTACCACATCATATGTCATAAGGGTTGCAAACTTTAACTTGACAATAGATGAAACTCTAAACATTATTGGGTGTTGGTCATCACATCATGACTCCATTGAATCAAATCATGAAGTTTAAGATCTAAATATCATTATGTATCATCATTAAACCATAATTATCTCATTAATGATTTAGAAATCATATATGATCATTATCATCAATATTGTCCATTTTAATACATTAATATCTCATCAGGTATTTTAGTATCACCTTATATCACAATATATCCAGATCTACTAAGTTAGGAATTATATTCATAAAATTTATTCAAATTATATATATATATATATATATATGTATATATGTATGATCAAAACCATATATATTTGTGTTATATTTTGAGTTACCGATATTTTTATATGATTATTGCAAACTAACTATTATTAGCCAAAGAGGAATTTACATGTTGCAAATTAACACATTATCTATTATGGTTGTGGGGCCGCTTCCAACCAATTGAAATGTGCCACACTAGCACCTGGTTCCACATGGGTTGTTATTTGATAACTGGCCAAAAAGACCCATATACCCATCCATGATGATTCATTGTGTCACACATATCGTGGGTGATCCAGTCTATTTTCCCCTAGGATTTCTTCTCCTCTGTTTGAGCAGATCCTCCCGACATGAAAGGGTCAACTCATTAGTTGACTTCCCTCTCCTGGCTCTAGGGCAAGAAGGAAAGGATTCTAGCACCTTCACCAAGTTTTAGCAGATTTGGCAAGCTGCTAGATGTGGGTCGCTATAGACTAGACTCTACAGACATGGTGGAGGGGTTTCGTTCTAACACAAGGGTCAAAGAGATACAAGAAGAGACAGAATTTGTTTTTACTCGATATCTTTTGCATGTTGGGAGTGCTCGCATGGTGTTCAAGGAAGCTTCCTAGAATCTTGGCAAGGTCCTCGTTCAACGAGTGTGGGGTCTCGAGATTTGGCATCTTCAGCCCCTGATGGTGGAGATAGGGGAATGACCTCTAGGCACCCTCACACTCTGGTGAGGTTGGTACTCCTCTGAATTTGGTCAGAGATTCCTATTGTCACCTAGATATTGTCGAGCTTGCCATTGATGAAGAGTGGGGTAGGTGGTGATGGATCGATTGTTACCAGGGTGAATTGGTTGTAACGAAGTGAGGATGCTGCCATGAGGGTTCTTTTCATTGCCTTATGTAGGTGTGGGAAGCATAGTATAACTAGTGGTGCTCAGCCCTAGCCAACCACATTATTTGATTTTTGGGTATTATCATGATATGTCGTGATAATGATTGTATTAGAGTTTGATGGGCTTGGTGTGATCTCTCGACACGGACAGGATGATTAGGTGAGAGAGAGGAAGTCTAGAGATTTTGAGGGAGTCTGGGGATGTGTGTGCTATGGGTTATCACAATTAGGCATATAGAACGGGTCAGTGAGATGAGCTCCCTAGTTGTAGCTCTGCATGGATCTGGGAGTTTGGGTCTGTTTGAACTCCTCCATTTTGATTTTGTTTCATTTTCTTTACATAGACCCCCTTTTCCTTGTATTATTTGTATAGGCCACATCATAGCTCTATATAACCTTAAATTTTGGGATAACCTCTATTTATCTATTATTATGCTTTAGTAATAGATTAGGTCAGGGGAAGTCTATTTGACCCTTAAAACATGACCTTTAAGTAAAAACTAGATAATCACTTAATTAATTACCTAGGGCATATATTATCTTGGAATCTTTTGGGTTCTCTACCATAATCTTATACCACAATAATCATTCATATAAATTATCTTGAGTAATTATCATGAGCATGAAATACCCATATCCTATATTTGAATTGCAAGGACCCATATGTAAACCATAATTTATCCAAATGGATCTAAATTTGGGTTCCCAAGCCCATGGCTCATACACTGGCTCTTTAAGGGGTCTATGAGCTTAATTATCTTCCTAACTTTGAAATTAAGGCTTGAACCAATACAATTTCTTAATTGAAACCTCACATTAATATATATGCCTACTATTGCATTACCTACTCAAATTGAAGACTTCTCTAAGTCTAGAGCTTCAATTAATCTTTCAAATCAACCAAAGTTATGCTATTGATCACATCAATATGAAACTGAATTCATATCATAGAATCCAAATATACTGAATTTGAGGATCTTATATTCACCCTCCTTAAAAGGGAATTTTTGTCCCCAAAATTCAAGCCTTTTTTGGTCCATCAAAACTAAGGTTTATTTTTTTTTCAAAAGGAAACATATAGAGGGTGGAGGAGCGAGAGATAGGTGGAAATATCTATTAATCTATACAAATATATGTATGTAAGCAATTATATACAACCACAGATGAAATTAAATCTTAACAAAAGGACTCTGCCATCTAAAAACCTTTATAGTACCCAGAATAAGATTCCAGAGAATAGGAGGAGTTCTTTCATTATCCTCATAACACTTGAAGTTTCTTTCTTGCCATAAGAAGTAGCAAATACTCAAGAAGCATAACTTCCAATCACCATTATCCCTAGCAATCATCTCAGAAATTGACTTAGGTTGAGCAATAGAGTGAAACTTGCTAGAAAAGGACCATACCTCAAAAGAGTAATTACAGGAAAAGCATATAGGGGAAGTGTCCTTGTAATCAAATTTATAGAGATAATATCTAGAGACATAGTTGATCCCAATTCTCCTAATATAGTCCATTGTAGGAAGCTTGTTATGTACAACTTTCCACATATGGAATTTATACCTCTTAGGAGCCCTCCCTTTCCAAATCCAGGTAAATTCAGGTAGAGTAGCTTAACTACATTCCAGGTAAACTTAAGCTTCGAAATTTCTACCACTTTGAAAAGGATGAAATATTTTCTACCTTCAATCAGGATACCCTCAATACCACTCAGGAGCTCCATGTTGTTTTGATTAGAAGGAGCATTCCAGTGGCCATCTTGAATGATACTGATCAACTTACAATCAATAGACAAATCCAACTTTAAGATACAGTCTCAACCAATGCAATCAGTAAAATAATCCCCAATTAAACCATGGATCACCCCATAAGCAGATAGATTCACCATCTCCCATAGTGGAACTAAAAAAATTAAGTAGAGAGTGTCTAACCCTCAAAATATTCTTAAAGGCCCAAGACATGTTTGAGGACTCTTTAAGAGACCAGAAAAATTTGTAACCCAAGTATTTCTTATGGGCCCATTAGACCCATAAGGAATCCTTTTTCCTTGCTACATTACATGCATTAAGCATAAGGCAAGCCAGAGAAGAGTCTCTAATATTCTTGATGTTTAGGCCCCCTTCAAAAGTAGGTCTAGTAACTTTATCCCACTGAACAAGATGAAGATGGTTTTGGTTCTCATCACTACCCCAGAGAAAGTCTCTACAAACTTTATCAATCTCATTTTGGATGGAATTCAGAAGGGGCAAAGAGCTCATCCAATATAGATGCATTACAAAAAGAGTGGATCTTATCAACTCAGCATGATAAAAGAAAGCATTTTGCATTTCCATCCATCAAGCTTATGTATAATCCAATTGAAAAGAGGTTCACAAGAAGATTTCGACATCTTGCCCACAAACAGAGGCATCCCCAGATATTTTGATGGAAGATACCCTTCTTTGAAACCAAGAATGTTAATGAGATCAACATTTGGGATCAATTTGCTATAAAACACTTCATTTTTGTTTGCATTCACAACCTAACCAGATAGATTACCATAGGAAACAAAAAGAGAAACAATATTAGTGGGATTCTTCACATTCTCCTCAGCAAAGACCATAAGGTCATCTGCAAAAAGGAGATGGGATAACTTGAAATTCTTGGAATCCATTAGAGGAAGGATATCATTATTATCAATAGCAATTTCCATAAGCACAGAGAACCCCTTCATAATGATAACAAATAGGTAGGGGGAAATGGATCCCTATTTGCCTCATGTCATTTGAAGGTTTGAAATGTAAAGTGGGTTCTCCATTAACCATAACCTGGTAGGAGGTGGAAAATTTCTCTAATCCATTGAATCCATACAATAGGAAAACCCATTATGAATAAGATAGTAAATAAGAAGTCCCACTTAATAGAGTCGTAAGCTTTTAAAATGTCCATATTTATGCACATTTTACATCTAGAACCAGCTCTACTGAAATCATGAATAATCTCATTTGAGAGTAGAGTGTCATCCTTTATACTCCTTCCACTAAAAAAGGTACATTGTTTCATACTAATAATGGAAGGACCAGTTTCAACCTGTTGGCTAGGATTTTGGAAATTGTATTATAAATGTCATTACAAAATGAAATTGGGTGTCAATTCTTAAGATCCTCAGAGTTCACCCCTATGGGTATAAGAGTCAAAAAGTATTATTTGTTTCATTAAGCATCTTGCCATTCTTAAAGAACTCCTTCATAACCTCACTAACATCGTGACCTATGATGCGTCAGGTCTTTTTAATGAAAATATCATTAAACCCGTCAGGTTCTGTGCCTTTCAGCCTTCATATCCTTGATAACATTATCCATCTCATCTTGAGAAATTAGAGTAGATAGATCTAGTTTCTGAAAATCATCTAGAACTGGACCCCTCCACTTAAAATCAACAAGACCAATCCATTTTCTAGGTTTGTTAAAGAGACTATTATAATAAGAATGAATGCAACTTTTCAAATCATTTGGATCATACACAGTGTGCCCATCATCAACTAATTTATTAATATGGTTCATGTGCCTTCTTTCTTTGATAGATGCATAAAAAAATTGTATTACTATCCCCCTCTCGTAGCCATTAAAGACATGACTTCTGTCTCAGTAAAGACTCTTCATTAATCTCAGCAAGTCTCATCTCCTTCCTTAACAGATTAGCTTCATTCTATAGAACTGGATTCAAGGTATTACTGTCCACCAATTCCTGAGTATGAAGAACTTTGAGCCTAATAATTTTTGAATTGTCAAAGACATTACCAAAGGTGTCCAGGTTCCACCCCTGCAACTTTAGTTTGAAAATCGCCAATTTCCTATAAATTTAGGAATATAATATAGAAAGTGTGAATTAAAGAAGACCATGTCAATATTTGAAGTAAAAAAAATTGCCACCTTCTTGGTGATTGTCCCATGTGAAAAAAGGCCCTTAAGATCAAGCTCAAAAGGCCAACAAGAAGAATACACTCATTGAAGTCCTCTATAGATTTTTTCGTAGGTGGGAGTTTCCCTTCTTTTTTAGAGTTAAGACTAACATCATTGCAGTCTCCTATGAGTAAACAAGGATAGTTGATAGAACCAAAGATACTTTGAATATAACTCCATAACATGGATCTATCATTGTCGTAGTTATGTCCATATACAATAGAGATACATAACGCTTTGTCTTCGGTAGTGACTTTAACATGCAATAACTAATCAGATTTGCCAACAACTTTAATATTACATTTAGAGTTGTTCAATAGGATGATAACGCAGCCTAAAGGATGAGTATCATGATTTGAAACATAATCAAGACCATATTAATGCCTAGACATAAATTTTGCAACCCTTTTTTCTAAATTTTATTTCATTCAGAGTAATAATGTATCTACCTATTCTCTGTAACTCCTCTTGAACTCCTTTTATTTTATTATTGATCCCCCTAACATTACAAGAGGAGATATATAAAGGAATGGAACTCATTCTGACACTGGTTCGTTGAGCTGGCAGCCTCAGCATCTTCATGAACAACATTCAACTCACGTTGCTTGTTAACAAGAGAAAAATTAGAGTTGTCTGCCATGTAGGAGATCCTCAAGATAATTTTAGGATTAACTTGGGGAGGAGAACTTCTTTGAGAAACAAAGTTCTTATCGAGCATTTCACCAAACACCTGCATAGGTGTAAAAGGTATAGATCTTCCTCCAGTAAAAGTTTCTATAGGAACTTCATCCATAACTTTACCCTGTAGTGAAAAACATTGAGGCTCATGGCCAAATAGGAAACACATGCTACATAAATGCAAAAAACATTCATACTCAAAAACCAATTTCCTAGAGTCTTGTGCATCACATTGAATCTCCACAAAAGTTGGAAAAGGAGAATCAACACCCATAATGACTTGTAGTCTTGCATAATCTAGCTTAGAGAACTCACTAGTAGATTTATCAGTGCAAATAGGTGTACCAAGGAAATACCTAACCCTTTAAAACATCTAAGAATACCAAAGATCAATAGGAAGATCAAACTCTCAGAAATAGACAAGAATTGACTTCAATCCAATCTTCTTCATCAGAATACTAGGAATCCATTTCATAAGTATCAAGGCATCCTCTTAACAAACCAAGGACCATTATTCAGAGAAGAAGACAAATCTATATTATTTGAGAATCGGACTATGAACATCATTCTCTCTACTAATTAACTCGAACTCTTTAGTCTGGTTCCAAATACATGATAGATGTTGATGAAGCAGGTTCAAATCCACAGAGAAGTCCACAATGTATCCAGCCAGATATTGTTTCCATTTGAGAGTCTTTTCTATGGATTCAGATTTAAGATAGATGATTTTGGCAACTTCCATGCAGATCTAAGTTTTGCATAGATGGGTCACCTTTTGAGCATTCACCACATTGAAGATATCACACTAGTCCTTTGGATTCTCATCATTGCTCAAAATCATTGGGGTCTTCTTCCTCTAAATCTGATAGTCAACTTCTGTGGGATGGCGGAGATGTTCCATCGCCAGGGCTCCTTCAGGAGATGACATTCCAAAACTCCTAAATAAGTTTAAATGTTTGATTTAGTTTTGTTTGATATTCCCCAAAATTCAAACATAAACAAGTATGGTGAATGATAAGTCATATGAGCCTCAAATATTAGGAATATCAACCTTTCTCAGATTGGTTTTAGCTATGTTATCGTTAATAACACTTAAAGATATGAAACTTTTGGAGCAATGGGTATCCCAATGGTGCAGCTCGACAATCCCCAATGAATGGACTCGGGTACAACTCTGGGCACCCATTGTGGTGCAACAATGGTTGGCATTTCATTGGGTGCACCGTGGTG